>JBBPDA010000019.1:7262080-7281104 GCA_037974385.1 Arnoldichthys spilopterus
ATCATGTGTGACGTTTTCTGTTTTAACCAATTACTCTATACCCAGCTGTCCTACAACTACTCGCCTTTATTTACTTTTGATAGCCCTAAAATCTAAAGACCTAATGTTTAATGTACTAATGGACTCTGATCTCAGCTTTAACAGTCAAAGGAGTTATGAAATCAGCATTTTTATCACCATAAGAACATCAAGAAGATTAGAGATTTTCCAGCTAAACAAGATCTGGAGAAACTCATCTATGCCTTTGTTTTTCCTAGATGTGATTACTGTAATGGTCTCTTAACCGGACCCTCAACAAAAAATTTAGTTTAAATGCAGCTGTCATAGTTGTCCTTACACATTGGCTGCCTAATGTTACAGAACAGACGTTAAGGTACTGTTACTTGATGGTGTAGGACCTGAGTACTTTTTGTCATTAGAAATGAGCCAGTTAGTCCTACCTAAGGTTAAGATAAACATGCAGAAGCAGCATTTAGTTGACTGAGCGTTAAAAGAACCCCAGCACTATACACTTTGAAATCCTAGCAAAGAACATTTGACCAGGCCTTCAGCTCAGTTTAACATGCTACTGCTTTGCTAATGATACCTTATTGTTTCCAATTTATTGTTCATTTGCTTTTAATTGCCGTGATGAATCGAGTCAAGTCGAGTTTATATTCCATAGCGCTTTTTAAAACTGATGCGGTCACCAGGCAGCTTTGCAGAATCCGGGTTCCGAGCCCCCAAAGAACAAGCCAAAGGTAACAGAGGCAAGGAAAAACTCCCTAAACTGTAGGAAGAAACCTTGGGAGGAACCAAGAAGGGGAACCCATCCTCCTCTGGTTGACACTGGATAGCAATAACAAAGAAAGGGAAAGATAATTATAATTGCAGTGTAAAGCTGCAGCAGCAGTTTAATTGCTTCTCTTTTACTTGACCACCTCTGGCTCCTTACTTTTCACAAAGGAGGTGATTTGTGGCTACATTTCACTGATGCCTGCGTTACAACGGGCAGTGGTGGCCCAGTGGTTAGGACGCTGCCTTTGAGACCTGAAGGTCGCAGGTTCGAGTCCCGACACGGCACCTACTGAGGTACCCTTGAGCAAGGTACCTTCCTGCTACACTGCTCCCCGTGCGCTGTTGATAGCTGCCTGCTGCTCCTGCTGATTGGTTTAATGCAGAGGTTGCTTTTTGTTGTGGTGCTTGAGTGTGTCTGGCGGCCACCCGTCCTCTAGTGCATGGTGTTTTATAGCTACTTTACACATTTTACAAAGAGTTTTAGAACTGTCACTCTTTACCCTTAGGAACATTTTTAAAACATTAAGACTTGCCCGAGAGCAATGATCAGCATGATACATACACCACTGTCCTTTACTCTGTGTTGCAACAGTCTTCCTCAATCAGACTCTGTTGCTTTTGTTGGCATTGCCATTTTTTGGTGTTTGCACCAAAGGTTGTCAGTACACACATCATGTGTGACGTTTTCTGTTTTAACCAATTACTCTATACCCAGCTGTCCTACAACTACTCGCCTTTATTTACTTTACATTCGTTTCTGTCTTTCTTTCTCTTGCATGGATCCTGATTTGAGCTTTACGTGTCTCTGCACCTCTTGTACAGCTACTTGTCTTTTATATTTTTTTATTTTCTCACACTCTCTCTCTGTCTCTTTCTCTCTATCTCTCTCTCTCTCTCTCTCTCTCTCTCTCTCTCTCTCAGAGCCCATGGTTTGCCCCGTGCCCCCTCCTGCATCCCACAGTGCCCCTTCCTTCTTGAGACAGTATGCAGGGGGTTTGGGCCGTGGCGCGATCCGTAGAGACGGCCTGGACCGACCTTACCTCTCCCTTCACCGGACTGGCTCTCTCGGTGACTTTCTATCCCAATATTTTTTTCATCCTTCGTTTCTCTTTTGCATGTCTCTCCAACCGTTTTTCTCTTGTTGTCCATATAAATGACGATATTTGCAAAATTTGTTCTTTTAGTCCTGTTTTATTAATTTTGCTCATTTTACATATTTTTTTAAAATTGCAAAGTGGTTGTTATTCACCTAAACATTGGTTTTCCTGTCAGCTTCTCTGAATCAAATGTTTAATGGTGGCAGAACAGGTTAAATCAGAGTAACTGTTAATATCCATAAAGCCCAAATCACAGTTCTTGCTGACTGCAAGGCTGAATTTAGTCTTTCAGAGATAGCTACAGTGTTACCAGCGATGGATAAAAATGATGGTTCTCTTGAGTTCTGGAAGCTATGACTCTACTGATGGTGCCTAATCCGTGGCAAACAAAGACTGATGAGGATTTATATGTTCCAGGCCCGGCGTAATGTGACTTCTTTTGTTTAATTTCTTTTGCAATCACTTAAAAATCATGTAAACAGTAGCTTACTTAAAAAAATTCAAGCTTAAATTACCTACTAATTTATAGCTTTTATGGACCTTGCAGGGTGACTCAGTTTGAATTTCCCCACTAATAAAATAATACTTGTAAATGTCACATTTATAAAGAGTAAGAAAACAAATAATATAAAAATGCAATGTAATATAATGTACAAATTTAATATATTTGATGATCCAAAGAGCTGTAACTGTAATGGGTGTGTGATTTGATTCTACATGGTATGTGCATAAAAGCTTTTTGCACAAATTAATGTATTACAGTCCCCACTAGTGATCAATGAAAGAAATGTGGGTTGTCTTAATAAAGAAAATGAATGGAACAGAAATGATGGCATGCTTACATTATCAGGGTTGGCATGTCCCCTTTCCTGTGTGAATCACAGACGTGCGTATGTGAAGTCATATATCTTGAGCTTAACAATGATGAGCATGTCCAAAGAGAACTAACACAAATATGTCCCTAAATGTATATTCAAGTAACTCTAGTGTCCAGCACAATTTGGTAAACTCCCTGCTTGAGAACACCTGGATTAACTAGATTACTAGGTTTATTCTGTGTGTTAGCAAAAGGAAGCTGTCACTGTGCCTGGCTCTGTCCCTGCAACACTGGAGTTCATTGTCTAATCTAGAAGTTGTGATATTTAAACAAAAAACACTGATTAGGTTGTTTTTAGGTTTGGGCAACAGGCCACTGGATAGGATTTTGGTAAAGTTTAGAATGCTAACGCAGGTGCATTCGTGTGTTTAGGCATAGTGCACGAGAATGTGAAGATGGGGTCCGATGGAGAGAGTGATCAGGCTTCAGGCACTTCGTCCGATGAGGTGCAGAGTCCTGTCCGAGTCCGCATGCGTAACAACCACCCGCGCCGAATCTCCAATGAGGTAATACAGAACCATCTCAGAAACATTTAATATGCGTATGCCTAATGCATATTATATATACATGCACAAAACACATACAGAACAGTGCTTAGTAATATCTGATGCCTGCTAGCAATCAGCGATACAGATGTTACACTGTATGGCAAAAAGTATTCGGACACCCATTGACGGTAAAAGCGATTGTGGGCATTTGGTTTGGGTTATATCTTTAGAAAAGCACTAACAATAAAGTGGGACTCTTCCACATATGAGCCTAAGGCCATCTTGCCCAGTGAATCAGCTAGAGGTGTATAAAGCCCCCCAGCATTGAGCTGTGGATTAGTGGAACTGTTCTCTGGAGAGATGTCCAATACTTACGGGAGTTAAAGAACTGTTCATGAACCAGAACTAATTGTACAACATCTGTACATGACCTCACTAATGCTCTTGGGGCTGAATGCAATCAAACCCTCACAGTAATGTCCCAACATGTAGTCAAAAGCCTCTTAGAAGAGTAGAGGCCTACTGCAACAAAGTGGTGACAAACTCCCTATTGATACCCTTGATTTCAGAAAGATCAGTGGTTGAGCCATTGTTTCTTCTACATACAGTCCTCTGTACCACTGTTGCAGTACAATCTATACATCTAGTAAAATGCTATGCTCTCTAACCTTCTACGGATGAATCAAGAAGTTTGCTATTCCGAATCTAAGCAGCAGGTAATACAATGTTATTTCCCGAAAGACATGCCTGATATGGTAGTTTGAGCCTAAAGAAATGATGATTAACGAAACGATTGCATTATAAAATTGTAAAATGTGTTAAAATTTCTCAATTAAAGCCTTGTTAGCTACCAAACTGCTTCTCATACTCAGGTTTCTCCCATGTTGTCTTTTTCTCTGAAGGACATTAATAAGCGTCTGTCACTGCCAGTGGATATTCGTTTGCCAGAAGGCTACCTGGAGAAGTTTGCTATGAACAGTCCTCCCTTTGACAAACCTTTGAGTCGGAGGTTACGGCGCGCTTCACTGGTAACACGTTTGATCCTTTCTCTTTCTCTTACTCCCTATCTTATTCTCTCTAGCTCTTTTTTTTATCTCTACCTACAATTTATACATTATACTGTAGTTTTGCCAAAGCAATTGTAGGCGTTTTCACCTCTGAGTGGTTTTAATGTTGTGGCTGATTGTTGTGCTGACTTTTGCAAAGGGGTGGGTTTTATTTGGCAGCAAGTTAAGTCAGTTGGTGTGTTAGAAGCAGGACAAATTTGTAAGCATTAGAATCTGACACTGACAAGGACCAAATTTGATGGTTGGACAGCTAGGCATGTAGGTGACTAGGTTCCTGGTGTGCAGTAGCTTGTACCAACCAAAAGTGGTCCAAGGAAGGGTACCATCATCAGGGCCATGGGTAACCAAGGCTTGCTAATACATTTGGGCAGCAAAGGTTAGCTTATCTAGTCTGATCCCACAGAAGAGCTACTGTAGCACAAATAGCTGAAAACGCTAATGCTGGCAGATGATACAAAGGTGCACAGAACCTGCTATGTAAACTGCCCACCACTACAGTGGGCATGTAATCATCAAAACTGAACCATGGAGTAATGGAAGAAGGTGTCCTGGTCTGATGAATTATGTTTTCTTTTACATTATGTGGACAGCTGTGTGCATGTGCATCACTTATTTGGGGAAGCGATGGCATCAGGTTGCACTATGGGAAGAAGGCGAGCATGCAGAGGAGCTCTGATGCTTTGGGTAATGTTCTTCTGGGAAACCTTGTGTCCTTACATTCATGCAGATGTTAGTTTGACATTTACCACCTACCAAAGCATTGT
Source organism: Arnoldichthys spilopterus (assembly GCA_037974385.1). Taxonomy (NCBI): domain Eukaryota; kingdom Metazoa; phylum Chordata; class Actinopteri; order Characiformes; family Lepidarchidae; genus Arnoldichthys; species Arnoldichthys spilopterus. The sequence continues at coordinate 7,267,151 of JBBPDA010000019.1, forward strand.
TGCAGGTCAGGTACACCCCTTCATGGCAACAGTATTCCCTAATGGCAGTTGCATCTTTCTGTAGATGCCCTGTCACACTACAAAAATTGGGACCATGACAAAGATTTCAGGATGGTGACTTGGCCTTCAAATTCCCTAGACCTCAATATGATCTATGGGATGTGCTGGACGATCTAGTTTAATCAATGAAGGCCCCACCTTGCAGCTTACATGACTTTTCATTAACACCTCTGACAGCTAAAGTAAATGTCATCGAGTGTAATTATTTCATTACAATGGCACCTGTCAGGGCAGTTGGGATATTCTAGGCAGCAAGTAAACAGGAAGCTGTTGAGGGTGGTGGGCGAGCATATCTTAGATCTGAGTCACTATTGTGATGGCTAGACGATTAAGTCAGAGCCTCTCTAATATGGCAGGTCTTGTGTTCCAGGTATGCAGTCTTTCATGCCTACCAAAAGTGATCTAAGGAAGGACAACTGGTAAAACGATGACCTGGGCACTCAAGGTTCAGTGATGCATGTGGGGAGTGAAGACCTAGCCTGTCTGGTCTGATCCCACAGAAAAGCTATTGGGGTTTAAAAAGTGAACGCTGATACTGATAGAAAGGGGTCTGAACACAGTGCACCACAGTCAGAGCTGTTTCAGCAGCATGAGGGACTTACTCAGTTATGCAGGTGGTGTTAATGTTATGAGTAATTGGTTGAAATTCTTACTATTTACACTGCTAAGCCACTTTATTTAGTACATCCTCTTTGTATCTATGTATTTGTCCATTTTTTCAACTCTACTAAGCATTCCACTGCTGTGCTGAGAAATGATGAATGGGGTAAAAGAGGCCCACAATTGAGGCAGAAAATCAGGACTACAGTGTGTAATTGTACACTACAAAGTACACCTATATGGACAATGAGTTTACATACAAGGTTGGTGTACCCAATGAAGTGGCTTATTGGTGTAGTGTGTCCACCTTTTGCCTTTATTAGTGCTTCCCTTCTTTTTGGATTATGGGCTTTCTGGTTTTCAAAGCAGTATACAGGGATAGTTTTCTGTTAAATCTTAGTCCACATCTCAGATGTCTAGTTTCGATGTTCTAGTGCAAATTCCCTTTCCTTTTCCTCTCTCAGTAACAATTACTTCACCGCCACACACCTTTTTAGGCCGAAACAACAGCAGAGCTTCATGTTCTTATCTCTCTAAGATGAAAGCTTTAAGTGCTCTTTATCTGATGGTGAACGTTTTGGAGGTCTTAACAGGTCGTCCATCTTTAAATGCAAACACGATTGCCAGAAAAGTAGGGATTGTTTCCGAATTGCAATAAAAATCCGATTTTGTTTACAGTTGCATTTTGCAAAAGAATCCTAACTTTTCTGGGAATGGGTTTTGTAATGTACTTTTTTTTATGTTTTTTTTTTTTTTTATTGTTGTTCTTATACAAGTGGATTATCTTTTGTCTAATCTCTGCAGTAATCCCACCTTTAGTCACTGTGAATATTACCATAAGAAAGAAATGTGGGAGGTAGCTGAGCTGAGGTGTGTTCAGAAACTTGTGAATGTCTTTTTGAAGGGTAACCTATTATCACACCGTAGGAACTGGTTGGGTTTCAGAGTGGAAGGGTGAAAATGGGGGGGGCACAAAAAAGAAGAATGAATAAATTACACAATGGTAGGTTTATTGTTGTACTTAGTTTTTATTGCTATTCTTACTACTTTCGTGTCATTTTCTATTAAATGTTTCCTGCATTTTTTCCTAACTCTGAAAGGTGAATAACTTTTAGGCTTAAAGGCAGTTTTGACTAGAAATTAAACAAATAAAACCACTGTCTTTTATATTGGCACAGTACTGTGTCTAACTTTGATTAGTTGCCCAGCCCTAAGTACCGTTGATTTCCCTCTCTCCATCTGATTCTATGCTAAAAGTACATTTATAATATTACAATGTCCACAATTTCTACATTTTCACCCCTTTTTGGGCTGCGTCTACAATATCATAAATGAGTTTCAAAAAATAAATGTCTTTTATTACTTTATTCAGATCAGAAGTTGTGTCTGAAATAATACTTACATTTACAGCATTTGGCAGCTGCTTTTACCCAGAGCGATGTACATAAGTGCTTTCTAGTCTGCCTGCCGCACCAGTAACCTAGGCAAGTTTATTCTTTGAAAAGTGGTTAGCGCTGTCGCCTCACAGCGAGAAGATCCTGGGTTCGATCCCCGGGTCGGCCATCGGTGCCTTTCTGTGCGGAGTTTGCAAGCTCTTCCTGTGTTCGTGTGTGTTTCCTCCGGGTGCTCCAGTTTCCTCCCACAGTCCAACGGCAGCAGTAGGTTGATTGGCTACTCTAAACTTGCCCATAGGTGTGAGTGTGTGTATGAATGGTTGTCTGTCTATGTGTTGCCCTGTGATGGGTTGGCCTCCTGTCCTTAGGCATACAGTCACCTGGGATTGGCTTGGATAGATTCTGAAAAAATAAGGGAGTTTTTAGTTGCTTTTTGAAGCTGGCAACAGTTGGAGCAGATCTGAATGTACCACCTAGACTTACATTAAGAGCTGCTAGTCAACAAAGATTATACCTGAGCTGATGCTAATCCTGTACTTAGAAAAGACATATTTTTTTTGTAGTTGTTAGTTCTGTAGTTCTTGTCCGAAGTGCTCGGTGAATAAGTGGATCTTAAGTCATCATTTGAATACAGTGAGGTACTCCCTCACTTCCACCACCAAAACTGAAAAGAGCCTTGATGCCTGTCCTCGGTTTCTGAGGAGGAGGGTGTCCAGTCAGGCTGAGGATGATGCTCTAAGGGGGCGAGCTGTTGTCCGTGGTTTGATCATTGCAGATGGGTGAACAGGAGCTGGACCATTAGTTGTAGAGCTCTTGTGGCCTTCAGAGGCAGACCAGCCAGGAGAGAGTTGCTGAAATAATATTGATAGCTGATACTGAATTCTAACCCAGCAGATTTAAGTGCACCTCAAGACTGCAGTCAGTTTGATAAATCCTTTGAGCAACATTTACCCAAATCGCTCAAATTGGTGGTACATTCATTCCAAAAGGCTGTTGCTGCTTGATCTTGTTCATCTGTTCTCAGTACTGGCATTGTCTCAAAATGTGACAGTAGGCTGTTTGTGTTTATGTGAGGGAGAGGGAGATGGTAAGCGAGAGAGAGAGAGAGAGAGAGAGAGAGAGAGAGTGAAGTAGATCACATGCTTCGTTTGTTAAGTTGGTCAATGGAGATGCTGATGATATAGGACACATGGAATGGAAGGGATAGAGGGAGCACATTTAGCCTCTAGTGGAAACTCGGCTGTAGAGCAAAAAAAAAAAAAAACCCCAGTGTGTATACAGTGTACACACACACATTATGCTCCTGGGTTTGAATTAGCCTAGTTTCTGTCACTTCAGTGACTAAAGCATTTCTGTATCCAGCAGGCATGAAGGAAAGAGAAAAGGGCTGAAGATGAGGGTAGGCACAGTGTTCAGATGCAGTGTGCTCATTTCGTTTTGGGATTTATGTGTGTCGGGTGAATTGGAGAAGCAATTTCAGAGCAGTGGATTTGGAACATGTGTTAGGATACGGTACTTCGCCATGGTTTCTTTTTTCTTGACCTTTTTTTTATTGTTCTTCTTCATGACGACTACCTAAAGTTCAGTAAACGTTTAATATTCAGGTCTTACTTAAAAACAAAGCCCTGGGAAATACAGAAGTGGTTGTTATGCATTTCAACTAAAAAAAAAAAAACCCTAAATGACCCAGAACTTTGATATATAAAGACAATAATTTCCAATCGTGGTCCTGAAGCCCCCCTGCTCTGATTCAACGAAACAAGCCTTCAAGTCTTTCCAAGTGTGTGAGTTAGAGCAGGAACACTGTGAATTGTGCAGGGCAGAATGCCCCCAGGACCAAGGTTGGGACCCTATATTGTAACATTGTTCTAACACTGTGGGACATTAACAAACTTCATCCAATAGTGTTAGAACATGAAAGTTAGTAGTGGGACGGTACCTTGCTCAAGGGTACCTCAGTAGTGCCTGGGCCGGGACTTGAACCTGCGACTCTTAGGTACAAAGGACAATGTCCTAAGCACTGCCCAAAGATGGGACTCGAACCCACAATCCGCAGCTCCGAAGGCTGATGCCTTATCCATTAGGCCACATTGGGCCTTATGTTTAAACTTATGTTAGCTTTTCCTCTCTTACTCTAGCTCAAAATTATAAGCAGACTTAAGATGCCAAACATTGTTTTTTAAATTACAACTCTTCATTTGCAAGCAACATTGCAAGTAAAATTAGGCTTCAAATGATTATTTGGCTGAGAAATAAGAATAATTGACTTTTTAAAGCCTTCGAATAGATCACATTCAGGGAATCAGCATGGCCACCATCAAAACTGAACACAAGAACACATTTTTTTGACTTTAGCTAGGTTGTTGAGTCTAAACAAATGCATAGTTTGTCACCCTAAATTATAACCAATTTTCTCTAATTCTTTTTTTGAATAAAAACAATCTGCTCTTAGTCTATGTTTCTCAATAACTATATATCATAATGTGATTACTTTTTGTTGAAGTACATAATGTAACCACATTCTGGCTATTGGTACTTTGGATATGAAGTAATATGTTCAACAAATATTAGTTTGATTATTTATTTATTTATGTATTTATTTTTGCATTGTTCTGTTCAATTCAGTTTCTTGTGAAGGGTTATATCAGAGTATTGAAGTCCAAGCCTGTATACTGTACTTTTATGTTAAATGTGGTCCTTTTTTTTGGCCTGACTGTATTGAACATTAGTTGTTGGCATGTGTACTGCACACTCATAATCCTTTGTTTCAATGTGTGTACATTACATGCCTTATGCCAGTACACTGATGATGATGTTGATGATGATGATGATGATGATGAGCAGTGACCCTTTACTATTTCTGTCTCTCACACGCAGTCAGAAATTGGCTTTGGGAAATTGGAGACATACATCAAACTGGACAAACTAGGAGAGGTAAGAAATAAACAGCTTGGTGTGAGAAGGCCTTAAGCCTTGTCAAAGTAAAAGGGACTAGGAACAGTCATTTAACCATAGGGCATATGGGAGTCCATGCATATGTTTATTCATAAAACGTTGCTGAAATGGAGATCCACTACAAACATGCAGAACTTTCAGCCATGCAGTCTAAAGAAATCACATTTTTCAAAGTGTATCCTCTGTTTGTATAGGGGACTTACGCGACTGTGTTTAAGGGCCGCAGTAAACTGACTGACAGTCTGGTGGCTCTGAAGGAGATTAGGCTAGAACATGAAGAGGGTGCTCCCTGTACTGCAATACGTGAAGGTAAAGCAACATCTGTCCAAGCTAAACAACGGGATCTATAAACATAAGCATGTTGAAGGGTTAAATACAATAATGTCAAGTTTTCTAAATCCTTATCTCTTTCTTTGTCCCTGTCTCTCTCTGCACCGTTTTCTTTATTTAGTGTCCCTCTTGAAGGATTTAAAACATGCCAATATCGTAACTCTTCACGACATCATCCACACGGACAAGTGCCTAACACTAGTCTTTGAATACCTGGTCAGTAGATCTACAATCTGTGTTTGTCTATATGGATGACGGTGGATGTTTTCTAACATGATTCTCTGAACATTTCAGGAGAGGGATCTAAAGCAGTACATGGATGACTGTGGGAACATCATGAGCGTTAACAATGTGAAAGTGAGTTATATTTCTCTGTTTTGGAAAACTGAAAAATCAACAAAAAAAAAAAAGAACAAACTTTATTAAATATTACGTTTTGTCATCTACAATTAAGAAACGTAAGGATTTTTTTTACCCAATTACCACTAACAAATGAGAGATTTTAACACTGACAAATATTTTTTACGGTGTTCCTGGGACATGATCTCTCTGTCTGTGTGTGTGTGTGTGTGTGTGTACGCTAGTGTTTAGCAACTAGCAAAACTTGCCTTTGGAGGGTCAATTTGTATATAACAAGCTGACCTTAGGCTACTGAAAGAAATGTAGTTTGTTTTTGCTCATTTGCTGTGGTGGTATATTTATGTATATATGATTATAATAAAACATGTGCTCTGTAGATCTTCCTGTTCCAGTTGTTGAGAGGACTAGCATATTGCCATCGTCGTAAAGTTCTGCACAGAGACTTGAAACCACAGAACCTTCTGATTAATGACAAGGGAGAGCTCAAACTCGCCGACTTTGGTGAGTGTACGCAGCACTGTTCTAGCAGGACCATATAAACACATACACACCCACACACACAAAATGGCACATAATTACAATGTTTGACGAGTGATATCATTCAATTTGGAATCAGTGGGGTCAAGGTAGTCATGAACTCCATTAGGTTTCCAAACCTTCAGTGCCAGACTGTTTGCAGTTCCTTAAGAACTGGACCACCTGGAACTCTGTATTTCTTCCTGCTTGAAAAATCTTTCACGTCAGCAGTTCTGGACACCCCCACCCCCTTTCCTACACTACTATACCTAACCAAATAAACTTGGGCAGTGGTGGCCTAGTGGTGAGGACGCTGCCTTTGAGACCTGAAGGTCGCAGGTTCGAGTCCCAACCCAGGCACCACTAAGGTACCCTTGAGCAAGATACCGTCCCGCTACACTGCTCCCCAGGCACTGTTGATTGCTGCCCACTGTAGAGGTTGCATTTCGTTGTTTTCGTGTTTAAAGCTGTTTAACTTGACAATAAATGTGTTTCTGCTCGTGAGAATGCCATGTACCGTTAGAACAAGCATCAGTGCAGTAAAAGGGAACAAAAATCCATCACAAGCAAACTTGATTATGTGTATGTAAATTTGACTGAAAAGAAGAGATGTATAGGACAGGGCTGCCATATGGATAGGGCATATGTCATGGACTTTGTTGTTCATAGGTCTGGCTCGAGCAAAGTCCGTGCCCACCAAGACGTACTCTAATGAAGTTGTCACACTGTGGTACAGACCACCTGATGTACTTCTGGGCTCGACTGAGTACTCCACTTCAATTGACATGTGGTGAGGCACACGCACATGCATACACAGATATGTACATATATGTACAATTGTATATATACCAGTAATTACATTTTATAGTTGACTGCGTACAAATGTTAATACATATAAATTGGCTTTCGTAATAGCCAAGTGCAATCAGTTGTATTGCAATCAGAAATATTATTAAACTGTTATAAATTATTATTTATTTAAGTTAAGGGACTGTGTCTCCCATTATCCCCCAATTCTGAACCAAAGTATATTTCAAATCTGTGGGGAAAACTGTAGAACATAGCCTCTATTGTATTTTTAATAATTGTCATTATATTTGCTACTTTTAAAATTTTTTGTATGGTTTTCCTTTGAAGGTTTTCATTTACATTCTACTGTTTTTAACGTTTACAAGTTTAGCATTTTATATTTCTGTCAAACAGTATTGTCTTATTTCTCACTGTAGTTACTTCACATCAGCTCAGTGGGGAAGAGGATTCATTTAGTCTTTGGTTTCTGTAAGGGTAGGAGTTACAGATTTAAACATGATGATAAACCAAAAGGTGTGATTATGCATAACCTTTATATAGATGACTATATTTAGGAGCCAAGGACCAGTGAGGGGAGGATGGGCTTTGGTTGTGTTTATGTACTTAGAGGAGCCCCGAGTTACCTTGTAATTAGTGGGTCTACAGACTGACCTCTGCGAAACTCTGTCAAATTCGTTTGTCTATGAGTGAAATGGGACAGCAACTCTTTCTTTCATATTTTTGTAATAATCTGACAGAGTCCTTAAAACCACGAAGTCGGAAAGTGTATTTTTTTCCACTTGTGGTACTTTTTCAATCTTTTTTTGTTTGTTTAGTCTTGTTTTTAGATTTCATTTGTGATTTTTGCTGTATATAATAGCCAAATTCTGGGTACACAGAGCTACTGAGAAATACTATCTTTTATTCTAAGCCTTAGGCTCACAAACTGTTTTAGAAGGCAATGCTATCTGCTTTTCTACTTTTCTTGCTCATTGCTCTCTCTTACACTCACTCTGCATGTAGGGGGGTTGGGTGTATTTTCTATGAGATGATCACAGGGCGGCCACTTTTTCCTGGATCTACAGTGGAGGATGAACTTCATCTCATATTTCGCATACTGGGTGAGAACTCCATGCATGCGTGCACACTATCAGTTTTTCTTTTTTAATATCAGTACTGATATTTCATTTTAAAATAAGCTATTTAGTAAAGGTAAAATGCTTAAATTGCTATTAGAATAAAATTAATAATTATTATAATTCTAGTATTATGCTCACAATTTCCAGAAATAAATAGGACATTTTGTAGAAAATAACAATCGGGGCACTAGGACCTTCCAGGTTCCAGTTTGAAGCCCTGACCTGAGTACCACTGAGGTTTCCTTGAGCAAGGCACTATTCCCCATGTGCTGTTGATAGCTGTCCACTGCTCCATGTGTGGTACCTTGCTCAATGATGGTACCTGGGTCAAGATTTACTAACCATTAGGCCACCACTGTCCACCAATGTGTATACACAGTTTGGGAAATATGAATACATTTGTTTATTTATTTTTGTAATTTTTGACTCTCAGGTTTTTTTAAATGTCCTTTCAACTTTTTATCACTGTGGACACGAAATCAATCTTAAATGTAATTCATAATAGTCTTAAAGTCTTAAAAAGTCTTAAATTTAACTTGCAAAAACCCTGCCTCTGCGCCAATGCAAATGCCCTATGTCATGGGCACTTCAATTCTATGACAAATGTTGGATTTTGCTACTTGGGCCCAGAGAACTCGTATACAGAACTGATATATGGCTTTCTGTTTCTGGGATCGTTTTTAAGGTTGCATTTTGTGATTCGCTGGCCGTCTGTGTTACTTGACAATGGTTTTTCCAAAGTCCTCCCTAGTAGATGTGGCTATATTTATCATACTAGCATGAATGTTCCTCATGCAGTTCCTTCATTCGCGCACATTCATTAGTGGTTTTTAGCCTTTCTCTACACTGATTGAGGTTTCTCCAGATTACCCTCACCTTCTCACAATATTCTGTACTGTAGATGGTGAAATTCCTATATTCTTTGCAATCTTGCATTGAGAAATGTTCTTTTGGAACTGATCGACAATTCTTTCCAAAGTTTGGCACAAAGTGGTGAGCCATGAACCATCTCTGCTAGCTTTTTTAATACCCAATCATGATACCTCACCTTTCACCTGTTAGCTCCTTATAGGGTAATGTTATTCTTCATTGTGCTAACATTTTTGAGAGTGCTAGAGGAATGAAGTAAAATTTTCTGGTCAGTCAAAACATTAGACAGTATTTATTTATATTTGTAATACATTTAGTAATAGTTTGTTAAAAGGTTTATTAAAGGTTCAAGGAAAATTACAAATTGCAGAAGTTTTTTTATTTGCACTTGCACAAATGTCCAGATTTTTACTCTTAAACAGACAGAACCAGGGGGGTTCTTATCAAGGGGAAATACATTTTTTGTTTCAGTTTTGTAATATTATAGAATTAGAAAAATAATTTCTATTATATATTTAACAAAAACATGTATGTTGAGCAATTAGCAACTTTTTAGTAACAATTACCCAATAATGTATCACTTTATACCTTATACTTTAAGAGAGTGATGAAAAATTTTGGAAAAGGTTTTTGGGGTTTATTTGTACTTTCTCAACACTTTTTTTGCACCTTCTTTGTCTGCTAACAAATTTGATTTTGTAGTGATCAATAGCATTTCATGCTTCATATAGTAATTGTGTCTTTTCAGTGTTTTTACTGACAATTAATCTTCTTTTGGCTCAATATATCTGTGGTAAAAAGTTGTCTATTAATAAAGTACACCTGTATGCAAGGTATTTCTCACTTTAAGCCACACCCTCTCTCATCAAGAACCTATGACACCTGTAAATTGTTTAGGTTTATGTGGTCTGAAGTAAAAAAATGCTTTGAAAGAATATGTCTGTCTGTTTGTGTATGCATGCTTTAATGTTAATGTGTCTCCAGGCACTCCTACTGAAGAGTCCTGGCCAGGGGTCAGTACCAGTGAAGAGTTTAGGACCTATAACTTCCCTCGATATCGCGCTGAACCGCTTGTCAGCCATGCACCCAGGTGTGATTTACATCAGCTCTCCTTTATGTTATGTCTTTATATTGTTGTGTATATGTATATGTATATGTTCAAGACGGTAATGTTATATATACATGTCTTAAAGTGTTAATTTACATAAAGTACATTTTATTTACTATTTCAGAGATACAAGGATTTGTCAAGACCACAATGATGTGTATAATAAACATTACAGTTTTTGACTCCTTTTTCTTTCTTTATAGGATAGACAATGATGGTCATGACTTAATTAATCAGTTATTACAGGTCAGTATATCTTTCTTGATGCATAAAAAAAAATATATATGTGTGTGTGATTTCTGATTTTTTTTTTAAATCAACCTGGTCTGTGTCTGTTCATAGTTTGAGGCGAGGCGGCGTGTATCTGCAGAAGATGCTCTCCGACACCCCTACTTCAGGAGTCTGGGAGAGCAAGTGCAACGACTGTCTGACAGTAAGTGCTAATATGTGCGATACTGCAGACATTGAGGATATCTCATTTACTTGCTACTTTCAGCTTCTAAGAAATCAGGATTTTTTTAAAATTATGGTGTGATTTCTGATTTTCATCAGTGTGCAGGGGACAACTTTTTGCCACTTGCGTGATTAACAATCCTTTGTTTAAATTGTGTGTGGGATTCTGAGAGCTGTAGTGATTATAGCATGCAGTCTACATCAGACAGTCTGTGTCTGCATCTATCTTTGACCAACTCTGGCCTGCAGTGCATATCTAAACTGCGTCAACTACTGCTAGCCTACTAACTACTAACAAAATCCATCTATTTTCTGAACTGCTTATCTAAACCAGGATTGCTGAAGTCTATCTCAGTGCTCAGTGTTTCAACAGAGACAGGTTGCCAGTCTGTCGCAGTTCAGACATACAGAAAAACACACCCACAGGGGCAATTTCCAATCCAACTTACCTGCATATCTTTGGACTGTAGATGTAGGGAGAGCTTTTGAAGGACTACTCAACTAGTACAAATGAGTTCTCATGCAGCTCCATTTACATATGCACCAGCTTTAAAAAATTACATTTGGCAACCACACATTTGTCATTATCAGTTTTAGCGTATAACCCCCCCCCTCGCCCTCTCACAGTATACCTTTGCCATAAGTGTTAAACCTGCACCAGATCTCCAGATATTGAAAAAAGATGCAACGATATGAAGAACGTGAGAAATTGTGACTGTGAGGGAAAGCATTCTTTAAATGTAAAAGTGGGAATATTGTGAATGAATGGCAGCACACTTTCCTTGCTAGGAATTGCATAATGCTCATGTCCTTTAAAGAAGATGTTTTTTGATGTATTGGTACTGTTTTGTTCTCACTGTGGTCCCAAATTCCCCTCCAGCTGCCTCCATCTTCTCTGTGAAGGACATCCAACTTCAGAAGGACCCAGGGAGACGTTCAGTAGCATACTCTGAGTCAGGTGAGTCTAGCCGATTCAGCATTCCTCTCCAAGCCTTGTTCATGCTTTTGACAGGTTGGCCTGGCTGCTAGAGCTTGGAAAGATGCAAGGACGTCCTTGCATCTACTGATGTATACAGCCTTTGCCATGCCAGATTGATTGTGCTGACATGTTACAGGCAAGGGAGTACTGGAAAATAGGACATATAAATAGTTTTTAAAAAATCAAATCTTACTGTGTGTCAGCCATGCTGTACCATGCTTTGTGTCTGATCTACTCATGCTGAGTCATGTTTAGCTACATCATACTTACATTGTGGTTGATGTGTCCCAAATGCCTAGGCAAGTGCTTTCAATATGCCATGCGTCATCTTAAATATGTGCATCTGTCATCCTATGTAGAGGAGTCTGTCTCAGTGTTTTCCTGTGTTTCTGCCACCTTCTTTCTCTTAAAAAACATGGTTCTTACGCTTTTCTGCACCGCACTGTCCACTTTCTGTCTCTCCTTTCCTAAAACTGCCCAACATGCCCTTTAAAGCGATGCCCCATAAGATGGGTCCCACGCATGTGGAATATTTCCAGAGAGAGGGAGCAAAACCCACGTTGAATCCTGCCCCTTCTTCCCCCTCTACTGGCTGACTCATTATATTACGCTGGTAAATAAACACTCTTCTTCTGTCCCTTTCTTTCTCCTTCCTGCTTTTTGTTTCCGTTTTCTTTTTTTCAGTATCTGCCTTTTAAAGGCCTACTTTTTATTATGCCCTTGACTTTTAGTTTTGTCACACCCTTAACTGTGCCTCCTGTCTTTTCTTCTCTGTACATTGCTATTCAATCTGTCGCTCTTTTCCACCTCTAAAGATGCAGCTCTGTAAATGTGCTTTTTCAAGTCCCCGCCACATAGATCCCTTTTCATTGTTACAAGTCAGAGAAGTCTTACATCTGTCTTTGATCTTGTACAGTATAAAAGCCAAATACACTCACACACAATCACAGTGTATAGTTTATTAGCTTAACCATACCAGAACCTCTCCTTGAGCAAGACCTGAAGCCCATACCATGTTTGGTCAATTTTTTTTATTGAACTAAATTGGATGCTGCTGCATAATTGGCATAATTAAATCAATAAGATGTAAACATCGAGTCATTCAGAGTGGTCGGCTGTGAAATGCTTCATTCTCGACTCTGCATTGTGCATAAGGTATTTTACTTCTAAGTTATTACCTGAAACGATTATGTATACCCTACTTGATACCTGAGAAATTGTCATGAAGTCAGGTTTTGACCTAAAATGTGCTTTTTAAATGCATTCATGGCAGAGAGGTACATGCAGGGTGTTGTAAAGAAAGTAGTACTCGCTGAAGGCTTCTGATTTACCAGTATTTTGCCTCAATCAGGTTTACGTATAAACTTCAGAAGAGGTTTGTAGGTTCACTGGTAGTTTTGGATTGTGAATAAATGGTTACATTTATTAATATCTTACCTGGTTGCAGTCACCTTCATCGTAAAGAAATCCAGTTGAGCAAATTTCTCTTTAATGCACGGTCACCATAAATTAATCCGCATGACTCAACCACTGAAATAGAATATGCAGATATTAAAAAACAGGTCAGGAACAAAACTTGTGCATTGTAACTGTATTCTTTTATCCAAGATATCAATGTAATTATCAAAAAATACATTGTTTTACTGTACTTCTATTTGCATTTATTCAGATATTATATAATATTTTACCAGGTGCCAAAACATTTGCACATGACTTAATATTTTTAGAAATAGTATCTATGAGTGAGCATTTTAAGTTTTTTTTTTTTTTATTATTTCATAAGTCCTTGGTCATTATTTTAATTTTCCTCCATTAGAAAAGTATGATTTGAGTAAACGGGTCAAGTTATGGACTGACCATGCTTTGGTAGTATTTATCCTCATCAAAGCTAATTAGGAATGCACTTAATTACTTCATTACTTAACCTCGTTCAGAAACATTATCCCTTCTGAATATATAAGCACGATTCAAATTATTGCAAGCTGTGAGTAACTCTGGTTAGGCCACAAGGGGGCATCAGATCTCTTTTTCTATGTCTTTTATTCATGGCAGCAGGTGCTACCGCTTCAGAACTTCAGCTTCTGAGACATCTTTCATATATTTGACACATTAGATAGAACTGTTATTTTTGTATTATTTAATGCAATGTTACTGATGTTTCCAACACTGGAGAACACTGTGTTCCATTTAAATTTGCATGTGTACCGTCACTGTGTATACATTTATAAATAATAGTAGATAAAGTTAATAATACTCCATCATTGTTGTTCTGTAGTCGTTTATTTTCTAGTTCTAATTTATTTCATGAAATGAAAGGTGCAAATCATACAAATGTGAACTATGCAATGGTGCAGTGGTTCCTGACAGTCAAGCACGTCACCTGATAGAACTGAACCAGTCC
>JBBPDA010000019.1:7281204-7294576 GCA_037974385.1 Arnoldichthys spilopterus
AGCTGCCCGCTGCTCCACGTGTGCACGTGTGATGGGTTAAATGCAGAGGTCACATTTCGTTGTGGTGCGTGAGTGTGAGAAAAACAAAAAGACTGACAACCTCTGGGATAAGTGCAAAAATGTCTTGGAAAAAAAACGTTTTGGCAATTTGCTGATTTGAAGCGCATCAGGATGGATAGATAAAAAGCAATAAAAATCAATCAGAGTCACACATTAGAAGAAACTTAGGACTTAAGACAATTTTTGCCACATGAAATACTAAACTTATTCATGGTCAGTAACAATTAAAACAGAGATGGAGGAAAATTGCGTGAGTACTTTTTAAAACAATTTAGGAGAAAACGTCAAGGCACAGAATAACTTCAAACCCTGAAGAAGGCAAACACTTAATCTTAACCATCATGTTAGGAGGGGCAATAACTCTTATTTATTTTATGTATTTACTTAAATTTTGCCTGTAATAGAGCTTGCATGCATGCAGCTATGTAAAGTCTGTCCTAACTCAACATGCAAGTTATTTTATCCAATCAGCTTTTAGCATACATTATACACAAGCCTGGGATTCTGTTGTCTGCTTTGGAATGGGAGAATATCTGATGCATGCAGTCATAGACAGCAGTACTTAAATGTTTGTATGCATGAGTGACAGTAGTGAACAATCATGCATATAAATTGAACTGACCAATCCACACTCTTCAAATACATGACTTCAGTTCCCAGTCATATCAGTAGGACAGTGGTGGCCTAGTGGTAACATGTAGCACATGTACCACTGAGGTACCCTTGAGCAAGGTATCATCCCACTATGCTGCTCTCAAGGGGGTTCTCATAGCTGCCCGCTGCCCCACACGTGTGTGGGTGATGGGTCACGTTTCGTTGTGGTGCACTTTGTGTTAAATTAGGTGTGTTCAGAATGACAAATAAGTCACTTTCAATTATATTCCAAGGCTTGTAATTTAATGATTACACAGAAAACAAAGTAGATTACTTGCAACAATTTCTTATTAGGTAACAGGATTTTTGTTTTAAAGCTTGACAAACTTTGCTACAGAACTAAATATTTTTATGTTATGTTATGTTTTATTTTTATGGCTGAATCATAAAATACTGAATTCTGCTATCTTTTAATGAAAGTGTTTGATGTACTATGTAAATGAATTTAAAGTTTGAAACATAGCATCCTTTGATCAGCCATAATATTAAAACCCCTACCTAATATGGTGTAGGTCCCCTCACTCTGGCAAAACAGCACTGATTGACTAAGAAAATCTTTGTGTCCTGAAACCCATGTTGTTCTATCTTAGTCAGCATTAACTTTTTTGCTACAGTAAATATTTATAGGTTTATTTTTCTAAACTAACCACCGCATACCAGGAACACCTTGTGTCATCTTTGAAGCAAGTTTGTAACAGCCTTAGACAAGTAGCTATTTTTCATAACCATTTCCTGATTTATGAAGGTCAACACCCCTCTCATTTAATTAGGGCATTCTCTTTTATTTCCCATGTCAATAGATGACTAAGAAAATCTGTTTTAGCATTGTATTTAAAATGACCTGTCTAAAATTTCTAATGTCTGCCATAAACAGATTTAATGAATGTTTTAGATAAAAAACCTTATTAAAAAATAATGATAAAATAAACTCTCAGGTGTGATCCAAGGCAGTGTTTTTGTACAATGTCATGTAATAACTTTCCATGGCATAATTTTCAGAGGCATTTAAACGATAAATCTTTAGAACATTAAATTTCAAATCAAGGCACATGGAGTAAGGTTTAATTCTAATAATTTTAAAAACATAGAAATTCTAACAAATCCAAGAAATTCCCCTTATACTAAAACCAGTTATGCTCAATGTGTTAATAACAAGAACTACCTAAGGACCAAATGTAATAACAATATAAAATATAGATTTTATTATAGGTTTAATTTGTATATAAAATGTTTATGTCCTTATGCCTAATATGCTGCTGGTTCTCCTTATGCTGCCTACACGGCTCTAGTCCACCAGGGCATAGACTCTATAAGACCTCTGAAAGTGCCCTGTGGTACTTGACACCAAGATGTTAAGAGCAGATCCTGTATGTTGCAAGGTGAAGTCGCAACAGATCAGACTTATTGTAACAGCACATATTGTAAAGGAGGCCAGGGCAACACCTTGAATTAGGCTAATGTATTACAGACTTTCACATGCACAGTTGTAGTGACATAATCAATGTAATTCACTTCAACTATAAGTTTTCATAATGTTTAGTGGTATACAAAGAATAGTGGTATTATTTTTATTATCTGTTTGTACAGTGCAGCTAATCATTAAATAGATAAGATCTAAAGATGATAAAAAAAGGCACGTCTTTGACTCTCTACAGCTCATGCCAAGTATGGACATTTTCCTGAAGGGACTCCATGATGCAACAGAGTGGAAAAAACTCTGAGCAGCCAAGATCATATTTTAAATAAACAAAGATTAAACTGGCTGAAAGTGAATCTGACAATTTACTACACAAAGGGAGGCTAAAAATACACAGTGGATAGGGATGACAGACACAGGGAAACTTTCATCTGATTTCAACTTCAACAACTGAGACTAAAATCCAAAATGTGACAGGTAAGACAAAAGCTCTAAAATGCTTTACTCTCTTTTATGCTTTTATTTAACAAAAAAAATAGAAGTTTACAGACATTTCTGACTCTGAAAGGCAATGCATGATTTTTTCCTGTAGACTAACTGCCCGTCTTTCTGAAAACCAGTTTTGCATTAAAAAGGTAAGAACAAATAAGATTCTGAAAGTCCAGTGCTTGAGGAGGTTTAAGGACATAAACTGATAAAACTGGAATACTCTCTCATTTTGTGAGACAGGCTTATGTAACAGTCTTTCTTGTTCTTCAGCATGGCAAAGTGATTGAACAATTAAATATGCATTGAGGGCAAATGAAAATATACTAATACTTTAATGGTTAAACTTCCTAAATACATTTGTGGAAAATGAACAGTTTTGAACAAACACTATTGTTTCAAAGGAGCCTTCATTTGCTTAAATGCCTTGAAGTATTTTCTTGATCCTTCCCTTCAGTACTAATTATGGCACTTTTTCTGAGAATAATACAGTAGAAAATGTTGGATCAGGAAGGAATAGCTTAATAATCTTTATGCTGAAGTAGCAAATGGTAATGATTCTGAAATGTATTAGACCATAATTTAAGTTAATATTCTCATAAGGAGCCCCAGTGCATAATGCTGGAAAACACTGCTGGATTGTCTATTGGCTAGTGCACAGGCGTATATAAATGCTAGTCTAGCTATTTCTGCATTTAATTCAAGGAGGACTATTGTTCATAGAGTATGTCAGAATGCAAGCCAGTCAAACGTTACATTTTATCTGGATACTTAGTGTGATATGTTCAGCTTTTATTGTGGCTCTGTTCAAATGTGACATTTAGGAGAATATCAGAGAGATGGCATTAATGCGCTGGGGAGCAGTCTAAAAGGGCGTTTTTTTGTTCCAGGGTACCTCAGTGGTACTTGGGCCGGGACTTAAATTTCCAATCCTAAGGGCAAACTGTTGGCTTGGCTAGGAGTCCTAGCTGCCACTTTTTTCCATACCGCTACAGTGATAGTGAGCTTTTGTTTGCTTGGCGTTGCTTGGATGTAACTGGCCAAATGTCTTAAACATGGCCTACAGCAAAATATACAGTGACAAATTTGTGTGAATTTGATCTAACAAAGGTTAATATTCATGCATTTTTATTTTGTTTTTTGTCACAAAAAACTAATTGAAAACAAATAAATATTAATATGAACATTGTGAATGCAGACTCATCACTCTGAAAAGATTGCAGTACCTCCAACAATAAGAAGCAGTCTGGAGATCTTTTATATAGTGCTTGAAAACAATGTAGTTCACAGAAATTAGTTAACTTAAATTAGTTGCCAATATCTCTGAACATTAAGACACTGAGTTAATGAATTAAAGGATAGGAAACCTTTAAATGCATCACCCTGAAAGACATTTTTTTTTACCAAATTTTTAAACAGGTCTCAGATCAGTGCTGTTAGCCCACGTATCAGTTAAGGTCCATGCCATTATATGTCCTAAACAGATACATTAAAGAGGAAAAGTAAAATGATAGCAAGCAGTGGGCTGTAGTGGAAAGTAGTGTATGACCCATCGAAAGGGTCTAAGGCTACTGTTAAGCTCTGCTCACAATGAGTCTGTAAGTCTATGCCAAAACAATGAGCTCATGGCTTTCTCCAGAGAAGGGCTGGATTTTCCATCCCCTCCTCATTCCTGTCCAAGCCTTAGCTGTGTCTCAAAGGCTTACAATTAAGGGCCACTGGCTAAAGCTAAGAAGGCCGCATTATTTCTCATTTTATCACTGACTGCTTGCTTTGTTTCACATTAAATTAAGTTATGCCAATATTTTTTCCCATTTAAGCAACAACAACAAAAACAATATAATGAAAAACACTTAAAGATCTTGATTAAAGTGATTATCTGACCAATTTTAATATTACAATTTAATCAGCCAACCAGTGTTTTCAGCACACTACAATATAACAAAAATCTGCAAAAAAAAAATATATATATACAGGATAGAAGGATTGGCATACAAAATTTCATGCATTTGGTCATGCTTTCTTAATTTATTTGAGAATATATCATGACTGTCACAGAAGATTTTAGCAGGCCTAACTGCAATCCATATCATCTTGGGTACAGGAAACATTCTTTCAAAAGGAAATAAAAACCTTGTGTTCAGTTGACTGCAGAATTGTCTGTGGAAAGCTCATTACAATTAAAAATCCAGATGCACTGTTTTTAGCATAGTAGCCCATACATGGTGGAAAATGGCAAAAGTCATTTTTTGTGGCTTCTTTGGTTTGTGACCCCTGAAATAAAGTCTGTATGGCAACATTTGCCAGGGCTGAACAAACTGTAAGCTTTAATGTGGAAGGTATTACTAGGTTTGCAGAACATGGGAAACAATAACAAATGGAGGGTTCCTTACGGTGAGGTTCTTGGCATGCGCTGTGCTCTGCACTTCTGTCTTACCACACTGTTGGCTTGGCTAGGAATCCTAGCTGCCACTTTTTTCCATACCAATACAGTGATAGTGATTTTGTTCGCCTGCCATCCCTTGCTTGGATGTAACTGGCCAAATGTCTTAGACATGGCCTACAGCAAAATACACAGTGACAATTCAGGAAAACTTGCAAAAAACTAAATCCCTAAATATTTCACTTAATACCTAAATTTTTTTCTGTAGTCAATGCTATGTTTTTTTTTACAATTCTGATGATGACTTGCACTATGTTGTAAGAGAACACAATTTTGTGGGAGCCTTATTAAATGAGGGCCAGCTGCCACCCTAGGCAACTGTCTATGCTGGGAGCCTATACTGCTGGCATAGCAGTGAAATGGGTGTTACAGTGGTACAATTGTATCAAACAGAAAAAAATCCACTATTTGCCAGTTCTGTGGTAAGAAACTGACTACTGTTGAAGGCTTAGAGCATGCCTAACACAAATAGTGCTTGACAACACATGTAACAGTATACTGACAAGATGCATGAGGGCAAAAAGTAAGGTTGCAATTAAGCATCATTTTCATAAAAGGTTAATCAAATTATTAATTAATCAGGAAAAAGTCAGGAAGAGAACCTCTTAAAAGTTCAGTGGACAATGAAGTAAAAAGTGTTTTTGTGGGAATGGGCTTCTAAAACACAACCCTAATAAATAAACATCCAAAATGCTGTTTAGATAAACAATTTCAATTTTTTCTATTCACAAACATAAAAAGCATAAAAGCAATACATGTAGTTTCATGCTGCTCTGTCAAGTGAGCATAGCTTTACACAATTTACTGTAAACTGTCTTTATAAATTATGTTTATAATTGCATATAAATGCAGTGTGCATTACCTGTATTTACTTTAAATTTATGTCATCAATAACAAGATACACTGACATCTTTTCTGACATTTTTTGATTGACTGGCTGTTGCAGCCCAGGGTTAAAGAACAAACAAAACATGTAGAAATGATTAATGATCCAAAGGTTAAGTCACTCTGAAATCTTTAAACCTAGCACTCTGATGCACCACGTCCCTCATCCCACCACAAATTGGAAAGCTCTCTGAATCTTGCTTCCTTGAGTGAATTCCATTACCTATTCCCAAGGACAGATCAATGATGACAACTGATTCACAACTCTCATAAAAAAGTAGCAAGCCAGGATCATAAAGGGAGTAGTTTACACCATGTGAGACCAAGAGAATGAGAGCAAAATGAGTAAAAAAACAGTGCTTTCTGTAAGCAGCCCAGAGCACAAAACCTGCAGCATTAAGTTTAACATGGAAATAAAATCATGAGGTAAAGGTGACAAGGTCAGAATTGCTTCCTTTTTTATTATTTTCTATAGCTAGTTTTCTCATCCTCAGTCTTTTTAAAATAGCTTTGATTAAGTACTGCTTGTGTAGCAAATATCATACATTATTTGTCAGCTTGCATTTTGAAATGTGTGGAAATCTGTGCAAAGTTAAACACAAGTCTGATATGACAGTCAAGGCAGTCAGTGATATTTTCATTTAAAACAGGCTTGCTGAACTGTAAGGACAAACAAGTTGTTTTAATCATTTATACTTTTGTTGGAGTAGAATGGGATTTTCTTCCTCTATTTGAGCATCTTAGCCATTAATATAAGAAAACACACACACAAAAAAACAAATGGAAAGGAGTGCAATAAAAGGACTAACAGGAGATCAAATGTAACAGATGAGTAACAGTTCTTTTCTAATAATGTAACTTTTGGCACTCTTGTTTACCATGTGAGCTAGCAAGAACTATACATTATATTATTGAAGATGTTACTGGTATTTTATGCTTCAATGCAACTAATCCCTCTTATCAACTTTTTTTATTGGATATTGTATACATCCTAAACAATCTCAGACATTCCAAATCAGTGTAAAACAAAAAAAAACAAAAAAACAAGGTCACTTTGGCTTTACCAAAGTGAATATTTTGGTAGATTTGTTGGGTAACTAGTAATATTTTAACTAGTAAGATCTTACTTATTGTTTATAAGTCACTTAATTATATATCTGTACGCTTAAATGCATATCTCTAATGTTTGATACATTTCTACCTGGAGTGCCTCTTAGGTCAAAAGAAACTGGTCGGCTAGTGGTGCCTAGATCTATAACTAAACAGGGTAAAATGGCATTTAGTCATTATGCTGCCCAGTCCTGGCTAAGCTTTCTCTCTTTGGCTACACATGCTACACCTGAGATACCAGTGATCCTGATTCATCTTGCTGTCTGGACCTGCCTGATCCATCCTGATGACTTACTTCTGGTTAGAGTTCTCATCTTTTGGAAAACTCTCACTGTTGCTGAGAAGGAATGGCGTTCCTTATTTCACAGTGTTGGTGTTGTTTCTATAACAATCTATTCAGTCTGGAACATCATTGCAACTGGCCAGTCACCTTGGTGTGACATACATCTTTGTAACTAGGGGGAAAAAAAACATGCCATGTGTCTCGTGGAGGGAAAGAGTGGAAAAATACAGCAGTGCGGCTTATCTTGCTTGCAGTAAATAAAGGAACAGATGGTAAGCACTAAAAATGCTTTCTTAAATAATTTGACAGGACATCTGAATTTGGGTACATTTGCATCATAAAGTAAAATTTAGCTTACTCCTGTTTGCTAGTGTTAACTGTAACTGGCATTAGCTTGCTCCTTATTAGTTGCAATGATGTTCCAGGAGCAAAATTAGCAGTTTGTTATAGGAATAACACCAACATGGTGAAATCAGGACATGTCCATATGAACAGTCCAAAAACACACTTAGTAACCATGAAGATAGCTTTGGATTGAAATTTATATGAACAGACTTTTTACTATAGCTTAGGTCTACAATGCAATGTATTGCCTTGATAACTTTAGGACCGCATTTGCCACAAACAGTTTTGCACTCAAATCTCCATGACCGAACATTTGATAACCTCAACAAAAAAACTTCCTGTCAAAATTATAATGGTTAGTGCCCAGACAGGCTTGCAGGGGATGGTTGAGAGCCCTGCCTTCGTGGCCACGCCATGTTGTGCCGGCTGGGGGCTTTTGGCAATGTGTCGCCATGGTTACATCCATTGTGCTTATGTATTTCACCTGTGCCAAAGCCCTTATAAGCATGGCTGCAAACTGGGTGGCTGGGAGTCCTTGTCCTATGGCAGGTGTGGCTAGCTGATTTTCTCCCTTTCCTCTCCCCATTCCTGTTTACCCCTGCAGATATGAGCTGGACAAAAGTAGCCACCTGCTCCTGAATTGTCTAGTCTCGTAAGCGCTCCTCCATTTCTCAGCGGCGTGAGTCACAGCTTTGGGACCCGAGTGAGGGGAGATGGTTTCCCCTAGCTCCGCTGCAATTGGGCCTGATCTGAAAACTCTGTGTCAGTGTTGACACCGGCGTGTTACATATAATTAATTTCCTGGCTACATATTTGCACTTTTTGAAGCTATTGCCTCTGAGGTTGCTCATCAATGATGTATTTATATGTTTTTATATCAGAAATGTATATATTTCTGTAAAGCTGTTTTGCAGCAATGCCCGCTGTTAAAAGCACTATACAATAAAAACTAAATCAAAATCTGCCCCAAGTGTTGCCATTGTTAAAAAGAAGCTAAAAGCTGCCTTATTTTCCACAGCCTTCAGTTAAATACCTTCATCTTCATCTCACCTTCATCATATCTTTTTTTTTTTACTCTCTATCCATCTAATAAATGAGATGTGAGAGCTAGTTAGCAGTCTGGAGCTGAAGGGCTATTGCTTTAGTTTAGCATGTGATCTGAAATATACAAAAAAAGTGAGCAATCTAATCAGAACCAGTATTTAAATGAAATATTGTATGAAATGTATTTTTCATTGGTAGTAGTTTTACATTACTTTGATTGACTTTTTTAATAGAGAATACAAATAATACAGCAACAACTAATATAATAATAATAACAATAATAACAAAAATAATAATAATAATAATAATAAATGTATCTTGATTCCATTGCCCAATAATGAATGAGCATTTTTAATTAAAAAAAAAGAACAAATGTCTATGGCAATTAATACTCAAATTCAGGAACCTTTGCTTGTAAGAGAAGAGATTAAAGGAGAAGCAGAACTCTACAGAAAGACAACATCTAAAAAAAAGGTTGAGTCTTTCACAGTGTGGCCTGATGTTAAAGAGTGTTTCTGTAGTTCCCCTCCATCCACATGGACTAAGAGGGGCCAAGACAAACAAGGATTCTCTTTGAAGTGCAATGAGCGCACACTGTGCACCTCCTCCTCCACAGGGAGGTAGCCGCTCAGTCTCCTCTCCATATCGTTCTTAGGACAGAAAGCCTAAGCAATGTCACTGAACCCTAAGGACGGGGGAGATTAATAGTGCACAGCTAAACAACTATTATTGCACAACAACAACTTCCCACAAAAACCTCCTATGGCCAGAGGTCTTCACAGCCCTTGACACCAGTATACTCACACAGAATAGGTTCATTAATCAGATCGATGTAGAAAAATGACTGCTTAGGATGGAGACATGCTAGTTTGTGAGTCAGGTTTAGAAAAGCAGAAAAATCTTTTTGTAAATAATTAAGTTATATGTGTGGCTGTACAAAAAAATTGTGAAATTTCATGAATTGTGTGTGTTTGTAACAGAGTTTCTGTTTCCCTTTTTTTCCCTGCTTTTGCAGACAAGATGTGAGCTCATATTGGAGTGATCTTTGACTTAGCTTAAAGCTGGCTTAAAACTGCAGCTTTCACACACATATTCAAGTTGCCACACTGAGTAACAAAAGGAGAGATAAGAAAAAATTCCAGCCATCAAACATTCTACAGTCTCAGTCACTTTACATATAGCACACTGTATACAGTGGGTTAGTCAAATTTAGCATTTTACCAGATGGTCTTTAAAGCAAGTGTTTTGCACAAATAAAAATGAGGGCTGACATTGCAGTGAAAAGTGGGCTGTCTTACTGAAGTGCATTTGCCTTATTCCACTACTTTGATTTGCTCTTTCTAAAAGGTAGTAAAAATAACAATTTCAAGAAACACTAAGTCATTCTGTCCAGAGAATGACACACACCATGCTGGAGCTCGTTCCACACATGGTGCTCACATTTCACATGTGTCTTCTTCTCCTGACTGGGAGGTGCTCTGTTTTGGAGAACAGATGCACAGCTTCAAAAACGTATCAGAGTTTGAAAGCTGACTTATAAGAAGACTGACTAACACTTTATTCAAACACACTCTTTACCATAGTTAAAACCAACTGGAATCATTTTATAAATGTTTATATCAGTTTATATAAGCTGTCATGAAGGACTATGGATGTCAACTAACACAGCTGAGCATAACCTAATACTAGAGTAACAACAAAGGGCTTTTAACATGCGATGGATCAGTGGAATAGTGATGGATCACTCCCCACTCCACCTGTCTCTGTCTGCTTGCTGTATAAAAATAAGACTTGTGAAAGGAGAAAAAAGTTATGTATAAAAAGTGGAAAGACATTCATCACTGAATGATGAGGATGAGTTGTGCCTTACAGTTGCACAAAGTGCACAAAGAAACGCTTGCAAATTGCAAAAAATGATGAAAGTTCATCTTGTACAATAGTGTATTGGGTCTGTGTCAAATGCCTGTGCATTTTTCTTTTTTGCTTAAAAAGATGTTTTAGGTTTGTTTACACAGAAAAACATTACTTTAATCATATTCTCTTTTAACCATAATGCATGACTTCTTATATTGTCATCACAATATCCAGCAACTAAGTATTTTGTTATTTTAATGTTACAGGTGAAACTTGAAAAATGATATTCTAATCATGCAAAAGTTAATTTATTTCAGTAATTCAACTTAAAAGATGAAACTAATATATGCTATAGACTCATTACATGCAAAGCGAGATATTTAAACCTTTATTTAATTTTGATGATCGCAAGCCTAAGCTTAACAAGACTGTTAACAGCAACAAGTCCAAAAGCTAGGGTCTGTCATGGTATGGGGTTGTGTTAGTGCCCTTGGCAAAGGTAACTTGCACTTCTGTGATGGCACCATTAATGCTGAAAAGAACATAGAGATTTTGAATCACTTTTGAGAACTTTTGCACGATATTCTAATTTTTCGAGTTTTACCTGTTTAGGGCAGTGGTGGCCTAGTGGTTAGGAGTGATGAAGGCTGCAGGTTCAAGTCCCGGGCCGAACAGCACTGAGGTACCCTTGAGCAATGCCTGGGGAGCAGTGTAGCGGGATGGTACATTATTGATAGCTGCCTGCTGCTCCATGTGTGATGGGTTAAATGCTAAGGTCACTTTTCGGTGTGGTGCTTGAGTGTGTTCATAATGACAAATAGGCACTTTGCTTTCCTCTAGGTGAACATCAGCATCTGCTATTATTTACTTGTGGCTTTGAGACTTATACTAATTTCAGTAAGATTTCACAATGTAAGAGTGTTCACTGCAAATGTTAAGAGGTCTGAAACAAATTGGCAAATGTAGCTGAAAACATCCCACTAAATAAATGATTATATTAAGAGTTGGAAAAAGTGATCGAGCATCTCATGTGTCAAGCCTTGTAATGATCTCGGGTGTTCTGGCAGCAATTGCAGGCAGGACGGAAGTAAATAAAGGGGGTTTTATTAACACAAACTCAAAAGACAGAGACAAACGCAAGACCATCACAGTGTACATAAGCACAAACAAAAACCAACAAGGAGGGACGCCCACAAAAGCTCTTTAAACCCTTAGATAATTGTTAAAAGCTCGGGCTCAGCTGTGGGGGCGGGGCTAGGGCGCCCTTCTGACAAGCCTTTTGAACGCATTTTGTTCACATTTGCATATGCATAGAGAGGAGATGGAAATAGACAGATATTGGAAGTGCAGCTTAAGCAAGCAACTAGCAGCAGCCAGTTTTAAATGGCTTCTGCCTTTTAAAGCCAGACATAAGTCTGTTAGTGTGTTCTACTGGGAAGTTTCCTTTGACCATGACAGTGATCACAGGTTTACAATTTTTGCCCTTTAAATTGTTTTGGAAGATAACATGAATTTTCTCTTTTGTCTCATGCATATTTTTGATTCCATTAGTTTACTGCACTTTTTAAAGTTAGCACCTAAAAAGTGCAGAATCAATAGGTGGTCCTGCATGCAGGCCTTAGTTCATGTTATGTCAAATGTTAAATGACATACCAGAAGAATGAAATGGATAAGTGTTGTCCAGAGGGAAAAATGAGTATAAATGGTTTCAACCTCACCACTTTCCAAGCAATGCATTTAGTGGTAAAAGGAAAATGTTGGGTTTTTTTTTCAAAATGTCACGGACAGCTGACATGCTCATTTTTCCTCTCAAACTCTGAAGTAAAATCAATTCAGTTGTTATTGGCAGTTGAAAGGCAGTTATTTTTTAGAGAAAAAGGAAACTATGCAAAGTACTTTGGGAGTGGGTTTTATCCAATATCTGCTGGCAGAAAGAGTCCAATAACAATTCAAAAGTCCAATCTATCATCAGCAAAATTATTCATAATTCAAAATTCATCTTATGTTAAGGCATGTGAACTTTACATTAAGCAGTAATACTGACCTCAACTGCGCCAGATAATACACTCATCTAAAGGCGTTTTTCTTTAAAGAGGAACATTAACAATCAAATGCTTTTTGTAGTTGCTTACCCTACAGTAAGAATGAGTTATAACATTTATAAAATAAAAAATATAAAATGATTAAGTAAATATTGAAAAAGACAGAAATCAATCAGTGCCCCTGCATTAAGCCTAATCTAATGCAAACCACCAACTCTGTGTTTGGAAGATGGATATATAGTTAGCTAGGCTGGATTAGTAAATTTTATTTTAAAGCCCCTAAGTTAGGGCATGCATGTGATGTAACAGTAGGTGGATATCACTGTGATTACACCCACTGAGAAGCAGAAGCTCTACTTTTACTGAGTGGTTGAAATGCAGTGAAAACACGCACACATATGAAAGGGGAAATATCCCTCCTGTTTTTTGTTTTTTTGTTTGTGTTGGTAAAAGCCATAGTGAAATACCTGGTGCGTCAGTGCACTGCGAACATCAAGACTGCTGTATGCAGACATGAGTAAGTCACACAATGAATGTATAAAGCTATCCTCATCTTCTCTGTAGCTATCCAAGGCTTCAGTAGGGACAAATTTATAGCCCTACCCTAGCTGTGTTTTATCTGCACAAGCTGACAGCTAGTGACATATAACTCTAAACAAAGCAGAACAAGATGTAGTAGTAGTAGTAGTAGTAGGTTTATTGTCATTTTCACAGTATACACAGTACACAGTAAAAACGAAACAACGTTC
>JBBPDA010000019.1:7294676-7305674 GCA_037974385.1 Arnoldichthys spilopterus
AGCTTATGTGCCATCATTTAAAACAGGAGTAGCATTATAAAGACGCTAATAAGTTCATCACCATCCCCATGTTTCAGTGAACAGATCATATGACACATTTACGGCCTGTATCAGTGCAGTATGAGTTTTTGTGGTTAAGCAATGCTTGCACAGGGAGGTAGTGGTGGAAAACAGCTTAATGACTCCTGTAAAAAATTTGGAAAATATATTCAGATCCCCCCTAGGGTGGTATCTGACTTTAAATACATTCAAAGATAATTATTGTGCCAGCTAGAGGCACATATATTGTGCTTGAACTAAGGTAGATTTTAGATGGCGACATGGTTGGATTTTAGAAGGACTTTCATTTCTCTGTTCTTTTATTAACAAACAATAGCATGGAAGGAGATACGCATCTCATTTTTGAATCCTTTGTCTTGAGTGGTATTTCAGAGCAAATGCTTATTTGTCATTTGAACAATTCTGACTCTCAAGTTTCCTCCCTCCCCTTTTCTACTCTTTAATCTCCCATCCTCTCCCTTGTATCTCTAAAAGCAGCTCACAGCCAGGTCAGCTGTGTGTTGGTGTTACTATGGAGCTCCCTGCATTGGCCTTGGTGTTGCTGCTCCTGGCATGTGGACTCTTCCCTGCAATGGAAAGCAGTGGAGGTGTACAGGAGTTTGACAGCAGCGATGAAGGTCCTGAGTCTGGGTTTCTCTCTGCCTCACGCATTCGGCGGTCACCTGAGGCCACTCCTCAGGACAAGTGTTCCTACACTTTCATTGTTCCCCAACAGAAGGTCACCGGGGCCATCTGTGTCAACTCAAAAGAGCCTGAGGCTGTGCTACAGAATCGGGTGAACAAGCAGGAGCTGGAACTTCTCAATGCTGAGCTCCATAAGCAGAAGAGGCAAATTGAGACTCTGCAGCAGCTTGTAGAAGTCGATGGTGGCATTGTCAATGAGGTGAAACTCTTGCGCAAAGAGTCACGCAACATGAACTCTCGTGTGACTCAACTCTACATGCAGCTGCTACATGAGATCATCCGTAAGCGTGACAATGCACTGGAGATGTCTCAGTTGGAGAACAAGATTCTGAACCAGACCTCAGAAATGCTGCAGCTCACCAACCGCTACAAGGATCTGGAGCATAAATACCAGTATTTGGCTTCATTGGCCAACAACCAGTCAGCTCTCATTGCTCAACTTGAGGCTCAGTGTCAGAGAGGGACCCCAGTGGTGGCACCTAGACCACTCCCCCAACCCCCGCCACAACCTCAGCCTAGAACCTCTTCACCCAGCAGCAAGCCAAATCAGCCACCTACCTATAATCGCAACAACCAGATAACCAATGAAATTCAGAGTGATCAACACCTTAAAGTACCGCCACCTCTACCCACAATGCCAAGTGGCACTTACAGCCCTTTCACCACTGACAAACCTTCAGGTAAGTTTCTGTTCTACCAGTAAAAGAGGTTTTGATTTCTATATTTAATCTGAATGTACAGAAGCATCTTGCCTGTTTGAAATTAATCAAATCCTTAAAAATGTAGTGCTTTACCCAGCAGCAGGACAAACAATAAAAACAATGCAAAAAAGCATATTAAATGGCCAGAAATGTCATGAAAACTCACTGGCCAGGAATATCAATCAACCTGAACACATTGAGCAGGTACTTCAGTTAAAGAAGGCAAGATAACAGCTAAAAATCTCCTGAACACTACCACATTACAGGCATATCAAAAGGTTACTTTGTCATTTAATATAAATGACTGATTTATTGATTTGAGTCAGTGTCAAGAAGTACTAATCAACACATGGTATTTTCTGGTAAGCTGTACCAGCTTCTAAAATCCATTCTCTAAATGTCCATTTTAGCTTCAGCTTTACATATGGGCATCATGTGCTCTGATCAGGTGATGGACATCTCAAACAAAGCTTATTCAGAAGCAAAACACTAGTTTGTGTGGACTCCACCTTGGGGGAGGTTGTGTCTGTAGTGAATATGGGTGACAAGCTTTTGTGCTCACTGAGAAGTGAAGCTTTCGCAATCTTTGCTTGACAAAAAAAAAAACATAACTCCATGTCAACTGAAGCTTATTCAATTCAATTCAAGTTTATTCACATAGCGCTTTTTATAACGGATGTTGCCACAAAGATGCTTCTGGGTCTGAGCCCCTAATGAGCAAGCCAAAGTGAAGGAGGCAAGGAAAAACTCCCTGAACTAGAGGAAGAAACCTTGGGAGGAACAAAGACTCAGTAGGGGAACCCATCCTCCTCTGGCCGACACCGGCGGCAATAGTTCAGTCCATATGTGATATGGCTACAGTTTAACCGGAAATGACCCCACTAGAGAGCAGATCAGAACTGAAGGGGGTGGGGGCAGCTCCTATACTCCTTATGTAGTAGAGGATCTATCTAGGTTAAGTAACTGAAAAAGCCCTATAGGAGCTTGATGAGGGATGTGTGGTGCATCAGAATGACAATTAGCCGTAAGTCCTTGTGAGGAATTCCTGATTGTGCGAGCAGGAGGAAAGTTGGAGAATAACAATGTGAACAGTAACAGACCCTATCTTTTATATTTAAAGTTGAATTCTCATGAGACACTTTGGATGGCTTCTTTTATTAAATTACAATATATTAAAGAGGTTACCACAACAGTATGTTCATGTTTTTGTGGTAATAGCTCAAAAATGCACAGACACTTGTCAAGGTTGTCAAAACAAATTATTTTATTTTATTATATGTGTAATGATTCAGAGATGCAGAATACAGGCACATAGGAAAATCTGTTTAAGTGTTAAAATTAAGTGTTCCTTAAGTGTTTGTGCAAAATCAAAACAAAGAAACCACTCTAACCACTAAAATTTATCTCTGCTGCACAGCTCCAGACCACCATCATAGTAAGTCATGATAAATGACTTTTATCATATCTATTTTTTACTTTATCAGAGTTGGAGAACGGGTAGGTACATTTACACCCATTCAACAGATCTTTACAAGCTCTGCTGCTCTGAAAACAGCCATGTATCTACAGTAACATGCTACTGGGCATGGGCAGTGATGGCTTGTGGTTAGGACACTGCCTTTGGGACCAGGTTCGAGTCCCGGCCCGGGCACAACTGAGGTACCCTTGAGCAAGGTACCGTCCCACTACACTGCTCCCTGGGCGCTGTTGGTAGCTGCCCGCTGCTCTACGTGTGCACGTGTGATGGGTTAAATGCAGAGGTTACATTTCGTTGTGGTGATTCAGTGTGTTCACAATGACAGAGTCACTTTATTATTATATTATTTATTATTATTACTGTAAAAGGCAAACATATATAAGGTAACTGAACATTTGGTTTTAGCTGGCAGATACAGCATATTTAAGGTATCAGAAGTGAGCTGCTGGTTTAGTGCTGCTGCAGATCTGTAGTAGCTATGTAACTCCTTTGCTCATGTAGCACTTAACTTTGTCTTAGCATATAATGAGGACAAATAGGCTTACAAAGCATTTTTCTGACAGCCATCGAGCAACATGGTTGAGAAGTGCTAGTTCATAATGCTATAAACGTTTGAAGATGCTTGATATTTAAGTGCCCATCTGTGTATTTATGTGGCAACTACTGCATTGTAATTTATTTATATTTATTTTCTTTACATCTTGAATAATAGTGTATTAGAAATGATAAATAGCAATACTAAAAGTATTAATTAATTATTATAATTTAATCTGCATCTGACAACCCTATTATGCCCTTCTGTCAAGTTGTTAAGCAATCTCTGATAGACTTGGTTGACTTGCAGAGCTATAAAACTGAAGGCTGAAAGCTTTGTTTGTGCATTTTCCCACTTTCATAAAAAATTGTCATACATTTTTAGAAACCACTTAAGAGAAAGGTTTTTTGGAATATCAACTGTACTTAATAATGTGACATGAATAAGGGCAAGGGAAAGCAATTGCAGAACTATCTTTAAACAATGACTGTCAACTCTATGAGGTTTGGACAGACCATGACACTTTACCTTTCCCAATACTAAACAGAACGAAAAGATTTTCTTTCCTAGGTAGGTGTGGAAGAAATAGTGAAAAAGGGAAAAAAAAAGAGGCCAGACATAGTGAAGTTTCATCATACACATTTTTTAGCGAAAGAAAGAAGGGGGCAGTTAAAGAAAAAGCAGCCTGCAGAAACATTTTGTTCAAAATTGACCCATATATCTAAAAAGCTATACAAGACAATTCTGTCTGTTTCTTCTGTCTCCTATGTAACAGGTACAGTTTACTTGTTTTGACTCATTTTATATATTAATATCTTACCAGAAATCACAAAGCAGCAACAACAGAAAATCAAGTACAAGTTGACAAAGGCAAGCACTCTGTCTGCCTAAACAATTAAATATATATATAGGCATATATGAGTACTCCTTTCCAGGAGTTAGCATAGGAACAATGGAGTAAAATATAATGCTAAAAATACAGAATGGCTCTTTAACCTGCAATGACCAAGGCATTTCTCTTGGCCATTTTTGAAAGGTGCACTTACCTGTGCTATTAATTTCAAGAGTTGCAGCTGCTACTTCTCTACTATTTCTCATATTTCTATCCTATTTCTCATAGTGAACTGAAAGTGCATTGTGTACAGTATGAGACCACAAGCCTCTATTCTCCACACTGTCTAACAAGTTAAATTATGATTGCCAAAAGAACACAAATAAAGCATTTTCATCTAAGCTAAAATTTCTGTGGTTTAGTTGAAAATTACCTAGGTAAACATTTACAAAACATTGATGCTATTATACCATCATAGCAACATTAATTAATGAAGCAATGTTTATTTTACCTTAAGCAAATCAAAAGAATATTTTTCTGTCATGTTTCACTATGAGTGTTTTTTTTAACCACTAGCTGGAATAAATGTGGTTATGCTTGTAATTGGCTTTCTAATGGCTTGTTTTGGCAAGAACCTGAATTAAGGCAGCTGTCCCCTCAGTGTCTATGAACAGCTAAAAAAAACAGGGAGAATGCAAAGAGAGGATTTAAATGCTGATACTTCTAAGAATGAAACTAAGCAGGGCTCCAAGATAATGAGCCAACAAACTCCCTGCTCCCATTTACACTGATGAATATGCTCCACACAAGCATAGTGAACAGTAGAATCCAACACATTCAGTGAGGAAAACAAAACAAACAAAAAAAAAACTTGCATCAGAAAGTGAACAGACCACATTTGCTAAGAGGTTTTAATATTAATCTAAAAATGATCATATTACACTCAGCTTTAAGACTACTGTTTAAATCTGACAAAAAGCAACATTTATACTTTAAGATTTAACATTTTAAGAATTAGGCCCTATAGGCAAAACACAATCGGTTGGATTATTAGGTAGCAATTAAGTGGGGACAATAGTTGATTGTTATATGAAGTTATAAGAGTTATATGAAGCAAAGAGGTCTTCCCGCAGGAAGTGAAGTTTGAATGTTGGATCAAGTCCAAATTCTCTTGAGGGAGGAAGTTAATGAGCTGAGTTACTTGAGATAGTAAAGTATTATGAATAGAAAAGCCAGACAAACTGATATTATGGACAGCCATTACCATACATAGTAATGTTAACACTGGCAGCTAAATATAAAAAAACCACAAATATCTAAGACATTTTTGGGTCTAAGCTATAGCATGCACACAAATCACACACACATGCAGAATTAGGAGGTTATTTAAAAATATTCCTCAAACACACAAAGTGAAATACAAAATACCTAATAATCTAATAACGATCAATTTTCATCTTCCAGAACAACACCATATGGTGATGTTAATGTAAGCATTCAGGAACTCTGCTTTATTTGTTCTTGTCTAAGCATTTTATCAAAACTTTATCACACCTGAAAATAAAATAGCAGAAGATATATTCCATTGCTACACTTACACAGCTCTCTCACTACTGAATGTGTTCTATATTTGTGCTAAGCTTGACTACATTTCACAGCCTTCACAGTCCAGATCCTCCAGAAACCAGGATCCAGTGTCCTACTCGTTTTAAATCAACCCTTACTAAAACACTGATGTAGGTCCATTATAGGTAATTGGGGTCAAAATTAAGCAACTTTTTAATATTTATTCTATATATTGTTGCAGTCTTAAAAAACAAGTATTTATAAAATAGTGGTGGTGTTATGGTAAAGGAGTTACCCCTGTGACCTGAAGGTCACCGGTTAAAATCCCAGACCGGTGCAAGTGCTGAAGTACATATAAGCAACATACCGTCCCCAAGCACTGCCCCCCAGGGGCTTCCCATGTTCGCTGCCCATTGCTCCTACATGGATGTACAAATGTAACTTTACAGAACAAGGAATAAATATGTTGAACTTTTAGTGTAAGTTAATGCATCAAGATTTCGTTCCAAATAATGTTGACCACTTCTATTCGTCTGTTCGTTATGAAACTTTGGGTAAAAATTTGGGCTTACATTAGATAAAAATGAAGATACAAAGTATTGCTCCAAAATGATATTTTAATCTGTTTAACCTGATAGGACAAGATCTTTTATATAAAAAAAAAAACGTTAACAACTGCATCGGAATTTGATCAGTTCTCTGGTAAACTGACGATTAACATTAGAGCATATGAATACATAGAATATATGAAGCATACAAAATGATAAAGCATGGCGGACCACTCCATGGCTCAGTGAATAGCCCAACAGAAGGAGAGGGGCACTCTAAGGGCAGAGGGTGTCAGCAAGTAAACACTTAAGACTTTCCAACCTACTGTAAGCACTTTAGGCAGAAATTAAATGCAAAACTGCCTTCCAGGCTTCACATCACAGATAGCCCACTTCAATAGAACAGGGATGTGGTGGAATGCTTCACATTGACTGCATGAAGAAAACCAAATCTTGTGTGAAGTCACTATTTTGGCTTGAGGGCGGAGCTTGATTTTCAGGGAGGTATTTAGCGCAGTGTTTTTTAAAATCACAATTCAGTGAATTTTATTATATCAGCAGATTTAGAGGTTTACAGAAAGTTAAGTTTAAAAATGGAAACAGGTAATGGATGAAGATTTTAATGATTTGTGTGGATCTAAAAGAGAGTGGGTCCTAAAAGAATTATAACAAGAGGTTTAGATCTGATATTCTTATTTTTTAAAGAATGCCAAGAGCATTCATTATAAAGACAAGCCAAATACACCATACACCATTGGCAAAAATATGCCTTGATTGTGTTGGGGATCAATTTCTGTCGGCTAGAATGAAATACTGATCACCCTTTCTATGTTTCTGTTTGATTTAAAAAAAAAAAAAAAAGAACTTTGGAGCCATTTTTGACACATTCACATAAAAATGCTATACTGTGCCCAGGGAGCTTTAAAGGTACCTGCTAATCTACCTGCTACTGTTGCACTATTTAGCAATCAGGGCTCTCTTCGAATTCCATGCCAGTGTTGTGCTTGGCTTGCAAATTGCAGGCAATGTCCCAGGCTTGAAATGGCAGCCAAAGTCAATGCCGATGTGGTGCTGAGAGTTTTTCCAGTTGAGGAGAGAAACAAGGATTCTAGTGACAGTAGATCTCTGTGGGCAGCTCACTGGAACCGGATACCACTTCTTACACTTCTACAATGATCCCACCACAGAACTGTGGGCCTAAGAGGATCCTATAGCAAAAAGCAAAATGTAGGACTGAGGTAGAAAAAATTGGGTATGAATGAAGAATGTTTAGAAAGCTTTTAAGAACAGATTTACTGTGGTGAGCTGGAATGTTATTGAAACTCATTTTCTTTTTTCAGGTCCATGGAAGGACTGTTTGGAGGCCCTGGATGGTGGTCACACAAATAGTGGCATGTTCTTGTTGAAGCCAGAGAATACCAACAAGCTGATGCAAGTGTGGTGTGACCAGAGACAAGATCCTGGGGGCTGGACAGTCATTCAAAGACGTATGGATGGCTCAGTCAACTTCTTCAGGAACTGGGAGACTTATAAGGTAGGAGCAACATAATAAAAATACAAATCTGAATTCATACTTATATTGATGGTGACTTACTGATGTTATGACCTTGCTTGTCTCGCAGCTCACTATGATGTCCTAAAAGGGATGGGCCAGAAATCATTAAGCATGCAGTCTAATGGAGAAAATATGCTGGTCACACTTCACCAAATTAGTCATGAATGACTGCAAATATCAAAGCAACACCAAATCAAAACATTTTTACTATATTATAATTATTAAGGTTATACACGGGTAAAATGTGTCAAAAACAGATAATTTCTTCTAAGCAGTTATGGAAGAACTTTAACCTTAACACCAGCAGGACTGATGTTAGAGTTCGAGCTCTTCCAAGACTGCAAGTCCTTAGCAGAATTTGAATTTGCAATTTTTTTTTGCATATGAAAATAACTGCAGTACAAAGAGATAAATATTAAGGTAAACTGATAGTAAACTAAGCAAGGACAATTTGCAAAAGCTTGTCTGAATCATTTCATTTCAGAACAAACCAGGTCTTCAAGACATTGCCAGTGCACCCCTAAACACATGGGGAAACAGAAAGTACAAGTGCACAACAGCTTGAGAGAGCTTTCCATTGATGTGAAGCACCTGCTGGCTAATAAAAACCATATCAGCTGAGGCAGAGACAGACAGAGCGAGTGAGAGAGTCTGAATGTCTACAACATATTCTGCTTTCTTCTCTCCTTACAAACATACAGATCTCTCAAAACATTAACTCAGTAAAATAAAATTTCAATTTGCCATTGATGGTAACACACAAAACCTGGCAGCAAAGTGGCAGTTTTTGCTGTTTCACTTATGTTGTTATTTTATCTGTTTCTGCCTCTTTCTCATTGTAACAGCTAGGCTTTGGGAATATTGATGGAGAGTACTGGCTAGGGCTGGAGAACATTTACTGGTTGACCAGCCAGGGCAACTACAAGCTACTGGTTACCCTGGAAGACTGGTCCGGGCGCAAAACATTTGCTGAATACGCCAGCTTCAAACTGGAACCCGAAGCAGACTTCTACAAGCTAAGGGTGGGTCGTTACCATGGCAATGCAGGCGATTCACTCACCTGGCACAATGGCAAGCAGTTCACCACACTGGATCGAGATCATGACACATACACAGGTAAAGACTAAAGACGGTCATTAACAAATACACTGGCACGTCATAACAACGAAAGTCATATAAAAGTCGAGACCACTGTTTTTGTTACACTGCAAACATTTAATCCAGTTAGCGTTGTCAGAAATTTTCTGAGTAAGTGAAATAAATACCTAAGCATACCTACGTCCTTTCATTACCTATGTCTCTCAACACTTGACATTGATTAGACAGATGTGCACCTGATATTGGCATGTGTTAATTTGTTGCCACTGTACTAATTATTTACTATTATGGCATCCTATCAACTTAATTTAGAAACTAGAAGTTTTGGCATTTTTACTATTTGTTTACCCTTTGCAAGGTGACTTTTGATTTCTATTTTTTTTTTAAATTACAATAAAAAAAAATCAGCTGCTACCCCAAACCACACAAATTTTGGTCCTTTGGTCCAGACCACTGTCTAAGTTACCTTTTACATTTGCTATTTTAGTGATTTATATGTTGACTGACTCAGTACTAATTATGTATTTAAAAATGGCAAAACAAGTATATAAAAGGTAGACAGCACAGAATGTAAGTTTAAGTGCAGATCTTATGTGCATGTTTTTGTGTAGAAGAGGGCTGGGAATGTGGGTGGAGGATGTCATATTGATTTAAAAAACAAATAATGTGCTTATTATTTGTAGATAACGTACACGTCTAGTGGCTATTAGCATTTAAACACTGTCAGTTACGCTTGCATGTTTGACTGAAAAAGACATCATATTTGATTTACTTCTCACATTCTAGACATTCATAACTGCTTTTGAAGACAGAAACAAAAAATACCTTTATGTTCTGCCAGGTAACTGTGCCCACTATCAGAAGGGAGGATGGTGGTATAATGCCTGTGCCCACTCAAACCTGAACGGCGTATGGTACCGGGGTGGACATTATCGCAGCCGCTACCAGGACGGAGTATACTGGGCCGAGTTCAGAGGAGGAGCTTATTCTCTAAAGAAAGTGGTTATGTTGATTCGACCCAACCCCAACACCTTTCATTAGGTGGGATACAAACCCGCAAATGAACTGAAAGCAGTCTCCATTCATACTCAAGTTCAACTCTGATTTCTGTCACTTGTAGTCAGCAAAGATAACTTTGATATGTCAAAGGGGGGCAGTAAATCCAAAGGAATTCTCTTTAATTCCATAACACTCGGAAAATATGTGCCTGTTGGCCTCTCTATTCTGCTGGTCATAATACTTTCCACACTGTAGTCATTTGGTGGAAAAATGTTAGTATTCTCATATAATTCACCCAAAGAACAAAAGCTTGTCCTAACTGAGCATGTACAATTCAGCTGTTCATATCGACTAGATTAATCTACTTTGAGTGGTCATATCAAACATGTAATATCATAGAAAGTAATTTGTGCTTTCAAACAAACGTACCATGTGGCATGAGACACAGGACACTCAATCCAGTGTTAAGACAGGTAATGCTTCTTTAGTTTGCTTAGTGCAAAAGTAAAATTTTCCTTGGTGAAATAAACAGCTTATTATTTATTTCAGGGATTGCAATTTATTGTGTAGTTTCCTAAAAGTTGTTTCAGTTATACACCGATTCAGTACGCAAAAGTTTGAACACCCACAGCCAAATTTTCTAAATGAAATTCAAGTATGGGATTTTCCTGTCAATTTTAGAGTAAATTTTCTATGTGTAAGTTTTTTCTGTTTATCACAAGTTATTATTCAGCAAATAAAAGCTTTTGCATGTAACTGCATTCTGCAGTTTTGGAGAACAGTTAAGGTAGGGAAAAAAAAGTTAACATCAGGGTTAATTACCATTTGTTAAAGTCTTTAAGCAGTGGACCATGTGTCATGGTTAGAAGTACAGGTCCTTCTCAAAAAATTAGCATATTGTGATAAAGTTCATTATTTTCTGTAATGTACTGATAAACATTAG
>JBBPDA010000019.1:7314282-7327417 GCA_037974385.1 Arnoldichthys spilopterus
TCTATATAAATAAAAAAAAACTTGATAAACTCTTGAAGGCCTTGATTACTGAGACCTTCTACCCAATGCTCTTCCCCAACTAATTAGAACTATACTTCTTCCCTTTGAAAAACTTGTTTCTTAAAAACATCTCCTATCTTTAAGTCCTGTGATACATAAACAGGTGACTTTCACAAAAACTTAGAAGTAGAAAATGCGCAAGGCAGGTTCATCATCCACTTAACTTATTCTTTCAAGAACAAGTGACCTTGAAAAGAGCAACTTTTAAAGCTTCCTATCACAGGACAAAAAACCCAATAAAAACTTGATTTATTAATAATCACATCTGGACACAGGGGCTTCTTCAGGACTGCACTTTGCAATCTCATCGCTGACGTCATTCGCTGACCCATCTTCAGCATATGGAGCTCTGTAAGTGACCTCTGAGGTATCCTCTGGTGCCCCCTGCTGGCCATCTGCTGCGTCCCCCAGAGAGTCTGTATGATTGTTGGCCTCTGTGCCTGAGCCCATGTGCTTCTTCCGCAAGTGCTGATTAAGGGTGCCTTGAAAGGGAAAGCACTTGCCACAGATCTGGCAGTGGAAGGGTTTGTTGTCCGTGTGGCCACGGATGTGGTACTCCAGTTGGTCTTTGCGGGTGTACTTCTTACCGCAGTACTTGCAGACGAAAGGTGTAATGCCCATATGTAAGCGCATGTGGCGGTCAAGGCTTCCTTTCTGATTGAAAGACTTGCCGCAGTAGATACAGATGAGGCGCTCATTGAAGGGGTACCACTGGCCACGCAGACTGCGTTCCCTCATGTCATTTTCAAGGGCCGTCCCTGTTGCTGCTCCCTCCCCATCTTCAGTGCCTGGCTTGAGCTGAGAGAGGACTTCGGCAGGGACTGGGACAGGACGCTTAGGTCTGGCACGACCACCTCGGAAGCCACTGAGGATTGAACTAGAGGGGCTGGACGGACTAATGCTGACAAAGCAGGATGAGGGGACTGCCGAATAGGTGTAGCCAGCAGGAGGCAGAACTGGCCCATATGATCCTACACTCACAGCTAGCACCTGCTCCCCATCCACAAGTTCTGTGTGATAGCCATCGTCACCTGCCGAGGAGCTGTCAGAATAGTTGGGGCGGTCGGTTTTCTCCACCTTGACGTGGACATCGGTCACTTGGCCATCCTTTCCTATCAGGTCCACTTGTTCTGGCTCAGCTTCCATAGATACTTCCTGCTCTGACACACTGTCACTGCTGCCACGGTCTGACTGCCCCTCCTCAGCTAATGGTGCAGGCGCCCTGCTCAACCCTCTCACCTCTCCGCAAAGGTTCTTTCGTGGGTAGTACGGCGGGGAAATCTGGGTTGGGTTCACAAAAATACCCCCTTCTGTAATGCCATTGCGCCCAGCCCTGGAGGTGGCGCAATCTTCATCAGCATCTGCTCCACTGGGCAGAGGGAGACTGATCTTGGAGTGGATTCCCTCCAGGATCTGTGTGCACTTATCAATTACAGCCTGCATTTGCAAGAAGCTGGCAGCAGTGAGGAAGCTGATGACATCGCGCAGACGCAGCTCCATGTGACCTGTGTAACAGAAGGCCAGCAGCTGCTCGAACACCTCAGGGCTCTTGATCACGGAGATGGAGAGGCCACTCATTGTGCCCAGAGCAGAGTGGTCACGGAAGTAGGGTGAGCTGGCAGCTAGAACAGCCTTGTGCGCTCTAAATGGTTGGCCCTGGATGTGCACAATGATGTCACAAAGCTTACCCTGGAGCCGGAGCTCATTGAGTTGGTTCAGGACAGTGCTGCTAAACTCAGGCACATCAAATTCTATGAAGCCGCCACAGTCCTCCATGACTCACTGACGTCTCTCCTGGTTGCCAGAATACCTAAAAGGGTAAGGCAAAAACATTAGGAGGAAAAAGTCATTTCAAATGTCAAAAGGGGCACATACACAATCTATTAGGCATAAATGTTTTTGCAAAAATCCATTAGCCAAAAATACATTTTATGCTCATAAAAAAGTCTGTATTGCTGATTAAATTTCTTAGAGGACAAACCCAAGCTTGCATGTCTACTTACAATGGCTTTAAACAAAGGAACTACTAGGAAGACAGTAAACGTTGCACTGCAAAGATCATATCTATGTTAAGGGCTTGCCAAACCTGTTGCACATATCACTAGTTGCAGTCCACACAAGTTTTTGAATCAAAAGTAGGCTGTACAACCATTATACAAAACACACTTCATAAACTACTTTTATTCTATTATAAACATTTTTTAGACATGACATTTCCACAGTATATTAATGGAATATTTAGGTTGAGGATCACTTCTGACATTACTTTTGCTAGTGGTGTGTCAGAGCAGACAACACTAAATTGTGCAGGTCAGAAGTATTATTATTTTATGCACAGACCTTCAAATGTTCATACATGAAAATTCACTTTCAGTGAATTTAAATAATCATTTATAAAACGAGAATTTGATTTAATAATGTGCACAGATTATGCATGTCTTTTACATGACATATAAACTGTCAAATTAAAGAGGGATGTCTTCCTTCAACGGTTAGACAAACAGCTGACATTAGGGTAACAGGTTGCTCAGCATAACTTCCCTCACCAGAATGAAATCTAGCTTAAATGATTAAAGACATACTAGCTACAAAAAGAAATTAGAACACAGGACTACAGGTTATGATTATGGGTGACTAATAGGTGACTGAACAGATCCCACTACTGGACAGCCTTCTTCATATTCTACAGCTTAAGCATGACATTTTAGCAATTTGTTAAACATGCATACTAAAATTATTCATTTTAAAATAGTTCTAAAATAGTTCATTAATTATAATAATATTACAAAGCCTATACATATGCAAGGGGAACACATAAGGAAAGACATACTAAAAGGGGCCTATGAAGGCAATATATGCTCAGGAGCCTCACTTATAATGCCCCCTCTTGAAACGGTTCTTTAAATTGCTTAGTTTTTGCTGGAAACCTTTGTCTTCAAGAACTGCTACATTTGCCCTGGCGTTCAGACATTTCAGAGTGAACAAACTTTATTTAAATTAAACAAATACATTAATGTGCAAAACAAGTGCACACTTCTTTTTATAAAATCATTCACAAGCACTGACAACTTTCTTAAGTACAAATGTATTATACAATTCAACTATGTCATATAAAAAAGGCCCCTAAACAGAGAAATATGAACTAGTCTCATCATACCTTGCCCTGTGGAGGGGAAAGAAGAATGAAACAAATTTTACCACAAAGTTCCTGAAAAGATAAGTACAGCAGAACGTCTGCTGCTGTGATCAGTTTCCCCATAGTTGCTTAAAGACTTCCATGCTTGCCTAATTCTGAACTTCTAACTCCCTGGCAATTCAGCATGATCATCTGCAGTCAGCAAACTGGTAACATAAACACTTTCTCCAATTGCCAGAGCTTGCCAGGACACCTGTCCCACCACCCAAAAAAAAGAAAAAAAGAAAGAAGGGGAGAGTAGGAACCCATGTAGGGCAAAGAGCACTAACCCCCTCGAGAGAAAATAAAAAAAGAGAAAAACAGGTTAATGGAGACTAACAGACTGGCAATGAAAATAAAACTGAAAGTATATCATATGACACAAAACTGGGACATTGATTTTGTTTCCTCCTTTACATTCTCTTATCTTTATGTGGGCTGTAAGTTGAGCCTTTGTGTGAGAAAAAGACGAAATGGAGGCAGCTTGCTCTGGCCATGTGTACTGAACTGAACCCATATTTGATGAGCTGCCAGAGAATGTATGCCGAGTTGATCTGGTGGACTCGAGGGGAAAGTGCCACTGGCAAAGTTCCAGGAAGCTAGAGTCAAAGGTTTACAGCTTAGGATTCTGAACAGTATCAAAGCAATACCCTGTACTTTTAAAAACTTGTCAATGCTGACCATTTGGCTACACAATCTAGAATATTTGCTCTTTGATAT
The DNA here is from genome assembly GCA_037974385.1 of Arnoldichthys spilopterus. NCBI lineage: Eukaryota > Metazoa > Chordata > Actinopteri > Characiformes > Lepidarchidae > Arnoldichthys > Arnoldichthys spilopterus. The sequence goes on from JBBPDA010000019.1 coordinate 7,318,238, forward strand.
GGAAACCCAAGAATATGTAGAATATGTTATGCCAACTGTACTGCATGTAAATAAGGGCCAGTGAGCTAATAATTATAACTTTCTTGATCAACTGATTCAGCATTTTGCTTTGCTTTTACTTGAATAATATGAGTCACTAATGATAATATGCAACAGCGACTAAAACACTTCTATCTCAATGCACTGCACACAGCCTTACAGAAATGCCTGAAGCAAGCACAATGAGTCAGGTACAACATATTACAGACAAACCGCTAAATGCACATGTCTATTACATTTAGCTTGAATCAAAAGATTTTCAAAAGTTATTTTAAAATGTAAATGTTTATCAAGTTCTGGCACTATTATTAAGGTCAACGCGTTTTGAGCTCTAACTCCCAAATCACATATCGCGCGCCCTAAAGCTGCTTATTTCTATAATCACTGATGTTTTCGGAGTCTTTTTTAAACTGACACTTTTATAGAAATTTTGAAGCGTTTTTACGCAAATTATCAAAAAGTGTGAAACCTAGGGTGCTAGGGTAAAGGCCCGATCAGCGCAAAACTTTGTGTATTTAATTTGCATACCAACCCAAAAAAAGATTAAGGAAAAGTTACCTTTATCAAAAACACCCAAATTATATTTATTCTAATTTTTAATTGGTAGGTATTAAAATTGTGAATATCTCAGCCAGAATAGCAGATGGCAACACCAAATTCATGGCACAAATTCGCAACACAATAATGTGCTAGTGTATCAATTTTGATTATTTGCAAATACTAGGGGGCTCTATAAAGCCAAGTAGTTATATCACAGCAATGGTGTGATAGATTTTTACCACCCCTGTGATATGGTAATGATTTGACAAAGTGGGCATGGTTTTTGATTAAAAAACGAATTTTTGTTTTGATCAGTCAAACTGTGTGTGTATTGTAGGAGTTATAATGTTCTTGCAATTTTATTAATAAACGTTTGTATTTTTATTTTAAAGAGTATTCAAGCTATGAGCATGAAATAAAATGATGTTCCTTACAGTAGGCTACTCTTATGAGATTATTTTGGAGTTTTCTTTATCAATTTTCAAAAAAAAAAAAAACATTTGTGTCATGTTAATGCTAACATATACTTTAGGATGGCATTCTTGTCTTTTTTTAGCCTACATGTCAAAACTTTTGAAGCATTAAATGTTTGTCATGATCAGTACATGCAACACTACTTGAAAAGGAAAAAATGACAGATGTTCATTGATAGGTGAAACTATTATTAAGTTCAACACATTTTGAACTGTATCTCCAAAACCATATGTTGCACAGTCACAAGTTTGATATCCCTGTCCTCCCTGATTTCCCTGATTTTTTTTTTTTTACATGTACGCTTTATGAGGGCCCGTGTGCTGGATTCGCTTAGACCTCTGTCATAACTGCTTGCAGTTCTAGTTAACATTGGAATTACAATATGTAACATTTCCAAAGTTAGCTTCTTTAGTTAAACCTGGAGGTACATGGTGAAATTCAGTGCATCTGTAGTAATGACCTAATTACTTTACACTAGTGACTTTCTCTATGGGGCAGTTACATCTTCATAAACATTACCTCAGGTCGCCAGAAGATTGTTATTTATTATTGTTATTTGCCTTTTACATACACCCATCAGCAATATAACATTAAAACCATCTGCCTAATATTGTGTAGGTTCCCTTAATTCTGCCAAAACTCCGACTGTGATGCACGGTGTTCATATACCTTTCTATCAGAGTCAGCATTCACTTTTTATACCACAACAGCTTGTCTGTGGTATCTGACAAAATGGGCTAGCCTTCACACCCCACATGCATCAGTGAGCTTTGGGTCCCCATGACCCTGTCGTTAATTCACCAGCTGTCCCTCCCTGGATCAGTTTTGACAGGTACCAACTACTGCATACCTCAAAACTCAAGACCTACAGTTTTGGAGATGCTCATCTAGCTTTTACAATAAGGCCCTTTGGCTTGTGTGAGCCAAAGTGGCTCAAATCCTTATACTTTCCCATTTTTCCTGCTTCCAGCAAATTAACTTCAAGAACTGACTGTCATGACTAAATAACTAGTAAAGGTTATTCACTTTACCGGTCAGTGGTGATATAGTTATGGCTGATCAACATAAGTAGTGGCTATCTATGAGGCCCACAAACACCATATCGGTGTATTTCTAGTAATCAGTCTTATCAGCAACACTTTGCCCATGCTTTATTTCAAATCTAGACAGGTGATCGACTGATAAGCATGTTATCAGCATCAGCAATCTTTTAAACAAATAAAGTACTAATACAAACAGTAGTTTCTCTGAATACCTCCACCACATAAGGTTGCAATACAATAACTGGGACTTCTCTGTAACCTATTTACCAAAAATCATGTGATTTTATTTTTTTATAGAGTTTCAGTGTTTTTATATACACATCAGCCAGCCATAACTAAAAAAAAACAACAAAAAAAAACACTTGCTTTAAACTGTGTGTGAGTCCCTCAAGTGTCATTATAACATCTTTGACTTCACAAAACCTCTGAAGTTGTGCTGTGGTATTTGCGACAAATATGTTATTAGCAGTACAGTAAGGCCATGTAAGTTGTCAGATGGGGCATTCATTTATCAGACCAGCCTATCCAGCACATCCAACAGATGCTCAATCAAATTGGGGTTGGGGAATCTGAGGCCATCTTAACACCTTAAATTCTTTGTCATGATCATTAAACCATTTCTGCTCAGTTCTTGCAGTGTGGCAAGGCACATTATGCTGCTGAAAGAGGTCAATGCCATTAGGGGACACCGTTGCCATGAAAAGGTTTACTTAGTTTGCAACAATGTTTAAATATATACATGTGTTAAAGTAATATCCACATGAATGCCAGTATCAAAGGTTTCTCAGCAAAAAATTGCCCAGAGCCTCATACTGCCTCTGTTGCATTCCCTACTTCTCATGGTGCCATTTCTTTCCCAGATAAAGTGACACACATGCACATGACTACATCTGTTCAACACATCTGTACATCTGTGTGTCTTTACATGTATCCCAAGTGCTGCCATGGGCTACAGATGAGGTGACTTAACAGCAAGTTGTAAGGCAAAGAAGATTTATTCAGCTATTCAGACGCAGCCTGGGAAATAACTTGTTGGGTGCAGGCAAATAATGAATTTAATGAGACCTCAGCACATACTACTGCCAGATGTGTTTTTGTTATCATTTTATTTTTATTTTTAAGAAAAATTAGCTAAAAGTCTTCTGCTTTCTCAGGCAACATGAATGGAGTAGGAAGTTATTCAACATGGCTCAGGATACATTTGCGTACACACTGCTACAAGAATTTTAATGCATTCTCAATGGTGGGGGCATTCACATCTGCACTTAGCCCTGTCCACTTGTGATTAGATCACTAAGGACACAGGTGTGAAAGAGGGCTTGTGTGGTTCATTTTTATACTGGCTGTACTGTTAAACATTATGTATTTCAGCATTTTCTTGCCTCAATGCAACGGACAGTATTCCCAGTTTAGTTTCATTTTAGCCTGTGAAACACGTCTGCCTGCCTAAATGGAAAACTGTTTAAAGATTTTATTGAGACAACATTTTTCAGTCCTGTTCAAACTTCTTAACTTAACCATGTAAGTATATTTTAGATTTACAAATTACATTAGCTAAGGAAAATGAATACTTCACTCTTATTAGTCAGCCCACAGCATGTTATAGTAAAGCTACTACTTGCTTTACAACAACTGATTAAACTTTTTTTCAGTTTGGCGATTTATAAATTCTTCTTTCTTTGGTGTCTACTGTCTGTGGTGGGGTTTTTTTTCTTCATTTTATTGTACAAAGTTTGCCAATATATTAACAACAATAAAATTTGAATAACAATCAACTAAATAATAAACAAAACACTTGTGACAATTTTTCACATTTCACATCACATTTCAGCCATATCACCTAGATCAAGGTACCACTAGGAGCAACCAACATATTAAATCATTCTGAAAAATACACAGCTCTGGTACAGTACTGGTGTAGCCTGCAAGGCCTGTGCTGGAAGCATAATACTCTTATTTATGTAATTGTGTGAAAAATAAACTTAAATAAACTAAATTTGACAAATTACAATTATTATTGAACTTTTTGTTCTGGTAATTTGGGGACAGAACTTTGAAACACACATGTGAGCAAAGAAAGTGAAAGCATTTGAGATCTTTGACTATTCAAAGAACATAACAGCACAGTTCAGTTAACGTTCTGGTTGTAGTTTGTCATTTTTAATTTGGCCACAAAACTGTAATCAATCTAGTAAGATTCAATCAGTCCAGTGCTTTGGTATCTATAGTCACTAAGTCACCAAAGTTAAGACATGACAGAGCTATGCCATTTTGTGAGTTGTATGAGATATGTTACTTGCAACAGTACATAGGCACAGCAATTAGTTGGACTTTTAAAAGATTCGAAATAACGACAATAAGGCAACTCTTATTCAGTCTAGGAGAAGTTCAGCATACTTTGCTTTTAAATAAAAGTTTTACAATAAAAGTGCTACAAGGACACCCAACGCTTTTCTCTTATATGTAAAATATAGGCAGTAGGTGCTACAATAAATACTGAAGACAAGTGTTACAATAACAACAGACAGCAACTACTACAATAAATACATACGCCAAGTGATACTCCAGATATAGACAATCTGCACATGAGTTGAATTTCAAATTTTTCTTCAGGTTAGTGCTGCAACTGTGAGGCTTACACTGCTAACAAACACCAGAAGTCAGTAGTCTTCCACATCCTCAAGGCCTCTCTCAATCTGTTAAAACACATCCAGGTCTTTATTAAGTGTGGCATAGACTTCTTAATTTGATTTAGGACAAAGTATTACTCAAGGTGAGCTAAGTTTCAACCTTCAGCACTATACCAACATTTAAGACACCACTGGGGCTTTGGCTACACACGTATGTTAATTTTTATAGTTTACTGTGATCTATACTGTGTTTTAAACCCCATCAACAGGTCTGTACCATTTAACAAAGAGCTGGATACAGTTTTAGAGACATTTGTAAATTTTAGTGCTTTTTAGTAAACTTTGGGCTCCAGTTCTAAACTAAAGAAGTAAAACGTCTTGCCTAAAAAATATATATCTGGATTAAGTGGAAAAGGGAAATAAAATTATTACAATATTTTTAACCAACACCAAAAACAATTGTCATCAAAATCATGCATTATTTTCAAGTAGATACTTTTTTAACCTAACAGCAAAGTTGATCTATGTAATGAAAATATTCAATTAGAAGCTAAAGACCTCAAATTTAGTATTTATTACAATATTTTCTGACTCATGATAATATGCTGGGTTTAACAACATGCAATTAAGTCACTTACAGGAAGAAGATGTTTCTGATATATTTAAACTTATTCTGTTTTGAGGCACCATGTAGGTTTTGGTGCTATATATTTTGAAACATAGGGAAAGCTGTTCTCAGAGTAGGGCAATGCAGTCTTGCTGTCCAGATCTTGAAATGAGGTCAATCCAGCACCAAATAGGCTCTCAGTTGAATAGAGCTAAACGTAATTTTACTTTAAGGCAATATTGTTAAAATTCTGATTAACTGATTAAGATCACTTATATACATTCTATATAGTTGTTTAAAATTAAGAGTAAGAAATAATGGCAAAGAAACATTTGGAATCTAATGTTGAAAACAGCATGAAGAAACTAACCACTGCTGTAAGACTGCTAAGATTTTAGCCTAGTCTGCAAAACAGCTAGCTCAGCCAGTGCTGGCAAAAAAGCTTAACAAGCAGGATCTGGCAGGAGGTACTCTGATGGGCCATAAATAGAAAAAAGTCCTAAAAAAAACAACCTGGAGGGTTTGGAGTCCACTGGGAAAGTTTTCACTTTTCCACAGGCAAAGGTGATGTGGTTAAAGCAGATAGCATGAAAAAGTTATTTGGGAAATTAAAGCAATAGCCAAACCCTGAAAATACTGAACAGTATTACCCTATCCACTTTAAAGCCAAAATCAAAACAATAACTACATAAATCAGAAACTGCAGGAAAAATAAATTAATATTAGCTCATTATATATAAATATATATATAAATTAATAACTCAAATAGCTTTGCACAAAAAAACATAATGGCTGCTTCATACAGCCTGGCTTCTATGCCATTCAATCAGTGGCCATTTTTCAGTTCAAAAACTAATTTGCTTCTTCTGCAGACACGATTAGCAGGCATTCACAGAGTCTAGCTATTTTTATGGCAAGAAATGTTAATAGCTGAGCTAGATCAAAAGAAATTGCTGCACAAATTCAAAGGGATAATTAAGAATGGCTAGAACAAGCCTGGCTGGGGAAATCAGGCTTTGCATATCTAAGAGGCATAATCAGTAGGGATAAAAATATCACCAATTCACTCTCTTTTGCACTGTGTCCACAGGTCAAAGCCATTCTTTTCCCCTGTTGCTCTGGATTGAAGCTCGCCAAGATACAAGTATCCACAACCCATTCAGCTGAAACACAAGATCCTGAACATTTATAATCTTTTCAGCAGCCTGTCCTTCACTGTATACATCAATTCACCAGTTGAAAGGAATTCACCTTTACTCAAAAATCCAATACCAATGAACACAGCTTCACTGACAATAATACATGGTAGATAAAGCCATTGGTATTTTACATACCTATTTTCCAGTAAAGTTAAGACATTTTGTTAATGCAATAAAAACAATAACCTGTGATTCATTCACTTTCAAACAATTTTTTAACTGACAAACTTTTCCAAGTTTTCACTGACTGCAGTAAATATGTTTTGTTAATATGAATTAATTTAGAATTTGATGCCTACAACACACTGAAAAAATGTTGGGACAGTAACGTGTTTACCAATGTGTTACATCTTCTTTCCTTTTAAATCAGTTTGACAAGTGGAATTTTTGCCCATTCCTGCTTAATACAAGACTTCAGCTGCTCAGCACTCCAGGGTCTCCTTTGCCAGATTCTCCTCTTCAAGATATGCCATACATTTTCAATAAGAGACAGAACTGGACTGCTGGTAGGTCAGTCAAGCACATGCATGCTGTGTCTAACAAGACATACTGTAGAAGCACATGCACAATGAGGCCTGGCATTTTCTTGTTGAAATAACCATTGGCTTTCTAGGAAAAAGCATTGCCTTGATGACAGCGCATCTAAAATCCAATTCATGCCTCAGTGGTACCACATCAATAGTAACTTCATAGACATGAAAGTCATTCATGCTATGGGCACTAATGCATCCTCATATCATGATAGATTTTGTCTTTTGCACCTTTTGCCAAGGATTTTTTTTGTGTCTTTTGGCATTGTAAAATCTGTATAAGTTTTTCCCAATAACAACCTAAAATGTAGACTCATCGACCACAGCACACATTTCCACTGTCATGCCATCTAAAATTAGCTTGGCGTGTTTATGCATAAAATTAATACTAGTGAAAGTAGAATTGCAGGTTGTGTTTTTTGACGCAGCACCTGATTGTGTTAATTGACAATATTTTTCATAAGTGATTCCAATGCATCACAGCAGCATGACCAATTTTTCATGCAGTGCCTTCGGAGTGCTCAGAGTTCATGCACATTCGACAGTGGTTTCTAATCCTGCTCTACACAAATTGATATTTCTCCCTATTTCTATTACATCCTTTCACAATATTATGTACTGTAGATGTTGAAAAATCTTTGTAATTTTGCTTTTGAGAAAATTCTTTGTAAAAACCCTGACAAAGTTTGGCACAAAGTGATGAGCAACAGCCCATTTTTGCTTGCAAAGACTGAGATTTGGTGCGTGCATGCATGCTCCTTTTATACCCAATTATAATACCTTCATCTGTTTACCTGCTTACTGTGCAATGTTTCAAAATGCTGCAACTTGGATAACAAACTTTTCACTTTTATTTTGCTCTTAATGTGGGCATTAAATTCATTTTTTATATTAACAAAACACAACCAAGGTGGTCAGCTAATTCATTAAATGTTATTTGATTTTAATATATTTTAAAAATAATATTATATTATATTATGTCCCAACTTTTCTAGTTAGCATATTTCAATATCAACCCTCCACTGACTTGGCCTGTATATTGCCCATGGTTTAAAATAATATGATAGGACAAATATATTTTTTACAGCTTGTCCTAAGGAGAATCATAGCCATAAAACCTCAGAGTTTACCAGGTGCAAAGCAATAATACCTACTCATGCACAAGGCTTAATTGGTTTGGCTCCATCTGTTCTGACAAGCCCTGCAGGGAAACGTTAACAGACTGGGTGGGACATGCATGTATCCCACAACACCATAATGCAACAACTACCTATAGAAGTCATGGAATGGAACCAAGAAGATTTAGAATACCAGTAAAAATACTGAGATCAGGTAGGGCAAAGAACCATTCATGTGAGTATGGAACCAACTATAATCTGTAGGAATCTACACAACAGTTTGCTCTTTTACAAGTAATCTTTAGCTAAAATCTTTGCAAAACATTTATGCACCCTACAATCTCTTCATGTTTTTAAAAGCTTTATTTATCAAAAAATAAAAGAATTTTAAATAGCCCAAATGAACCTTGAAAGAAATTAGGTACACTGGTTGACCCCATATTATTTGACGCCACCAAACTGTACTTTGTACACTGTTTTATGCATGTAAGCAGGAGAAAAGAAGTTTCATCCTGTCTGGCTCTTTGAGATCACCTAATCATTGTAGATAATGATAGGACAGAGACAAAGAATGGATTGTAAATTAACTTTACTTAAGGAAACTTAATGTAAAAGGCATCGTAAAGAAAAAAATTCAATCCTATTTTTATTTTTCTTCACATAAGTTCTCATCTTTTGTGTGCAACTGATTTATGAAATCACATTTTTACTAGTTGAGGAATGTATTCCCAGTAAGACACTGGCACTAAAATGCATTCAATTTCCATTTTTACAAATTGTCATTGTTGCAAAGCAGCTTTACAGAAATACATAAATGACCTATGTTAATAAATATAAATGTATCCCTGATGAGTAAGCAAACAGGTGACAGTTCCAAAGAAAAAATCCCTGAGATGATATTAGGAAGAAATCTTGAGAGGAACCAGACTCCATGCTCATTTGGATGACATGAAATAATTAATTGTTAAATTGATGAATAATAAACAGACAGAGAAATAGG
>JBBPDA010000019.1:7357182-7369607 GCA_037974385.1 Arnoldichthys spilopterus
TGTGTGGGGGGGGTTGTGTGTGTGTGTGTGTGTGTGTGTGTGTGTGTGTGTGTGTGTGTGTGTGTGTGTGTGTGTGTTTGTGTGTAGGTGTGTGTGTGTGTGTGTGTGTGTGTGTGTAAGAAAGAGGAGGAGGAATGGAGCTAAGCATCTTTCATTAAGTTATAAAACCGCAGGAATAAGATACCGACTCCTGCGATAAGATCTGGTAATGCGCTAACATGGAATTATGGGAAAAGAAAATTGTCATTTTGTAAATAAGCACCTGTGATCTTGCATTAAAGCCCCATAGTTTATGGGTTCAGCCTGAAGAGAGATGGCGGGAGATGGGTAAGAGAGGGACAGTAAGAAAGCAGAAGAGAGCGAGAGAGAGAGAGAGAGAGAGAGAGAGAGAGAGAGAGAGAGATAGAAACTGTACAGAGCAACAGCATGGGGCAGTAATATCTCAGCCATGTGGGGTCAGCGCAGGGGGAGCAGACAATGAGCTCAGGTGCTTGCCTGAGAGAATCCAACCCCCTCTGCAGTATCCCTCTCATAACCCACGGCAGGCCAGGTTTAACCAGGCCTGACCTCAGCCTGAGATATAGCTTGGCTTGATTTTTCCTAACCGTATTTGGGTGAACTCACTTTTGGCAATCTGGAGCTGTGTTGAGAGTGTTGACCCCTGCACCTGACTGAGCTGATCCTTGCCCTTTTAGTGGTGGAATGGCATTTTAGAGTAGATGGGGTGAGCTTTGTTTTAAGGTTTTTTTCCTTTTTTAGCAGGAATCATTAAATCCTTGAAAAAAAACAAATGGGTTCATAGGCCATGAACCCGAATATCAAATGGTAGCGACTTGGAAATGCTCGGGATTATGCTAAGTAAACAGAATAGGAACTTTGTGTTAAGAAATCTCATTCAGTTGCAAAGGGAATGCTATATAGTTGTCTTCCCATAGTGTAAGCAAAAGGTCAGACATTTGCTCGGTAGCTTAGAATTCCCCACAATGATGTAATGCTTGAACACCTGTATCATTAGTGGCAGAGAAGGGTTCCTCACTGAGTATGGGTCTGTTTCCTGTCTGAAAGGCAAACAATGAGGCCATATTTTTGCACTTGCTTTTCAGAATAGATAAAAAATGCTGGCAAAAAGGATTTAGGATTCCAGCTATTTTCGGATTGGTTCCTCATGAAAGAAAAATGCAGCATACAGCAGGTCCTGCCATTGTAGGTTAAGATATCTGCCAAGCAAAGACAGCTAGTTGTTGACACCTCATAGAGCAAGGGGGAGGGGAGGCTCTGAGCCAAGTGCACTGTTCACCTAATTACCTTCAGCTTACTCTGACAAATTCTTGATTTCCGCTCCTAAATGGAGAGTCTGGCAATGACTCTCCTAGCAGTGGTTAATGTTCCCGTCGCGAACCAACTTGCTCTCTCGTCTCATTTTCCATCTCCATAAACATAATCCTCACTTGCTGGTGAATTGGCCTATGTGCAATAGTTTCACCTCCATAACCACCTCAACCTCAGGGACAAGGCAAGCATGGACCAGCCAGCAAAAGGGAGGTCAGCTGCTGGAAGTGTGTGCGTGGGGAAGAGAAGTGCTCTTGAGTGGTCTTTTACTGATGCGTTTTTTTGTCTCTTCTGGACAGTTTCCTTTTCACCTCTTTAAATGTTAAGGTGTTTGGCGCAAAGCCCTAGGCAGCTCCTCTGGAGGCTCTCTGCCGTTAGAACTGCAGGTCAACGTCAGCAGTAAATCTCCTCTCTCTCTCTCCTTGACTGGAACTATTCATTTCAAGGAATACGTATATATTTCCCTTGTTGTTTAATTGCTCCCGCTTTGTAAGACATCAGTGGATGAGGTCAGGTCATCATGAAAATCTTCACATTAACAGTAAGGGTCCTACATTACCAATGGCACAACACTGTATGGCTTTTGATACATTAGACATGCCAATCGCCCATAAGCCGTGACTTTTTAAAATTTGTAATAAACGGGAGAATGTAGTGAGGACATAAATATAGGGCTTTTTTAATTGGTTCCCTGAAGATGTTTCTGGATGTTGGAAGGAACTTCAAAGATTGTAAAATTAATAAACTTACTTGGCAGTGGTACTTCAATAATGGGAGTACAAAGAATACCAAAAATGTATATGTATGGCTTTGTGTCACAGGAACTGGGGCAGTTTTTCATGCTTCATGGAGGTGACAAATAATGGCAGCAACTAAGAAATAAAAATCGAAAATCAAATAAACTCTTTTTTAGAACCTTTTAAGTGCTATCTTTTATGATTCTAAATATAGATCGTAACATGCAAAAGACTCACCATAAACCTTAGATGATCACCAGCCTTTCTCTGAAAAATGTTTTTTTTCTTTTCTAGAGAAGAAACAATGGCACATTCTTTATTTCTCCCCACACCTCATTCCAGAGCAATTCAGTAAGTCATGTGACTGAGGTCTGAAGCAAGGCTCTCTATGTCATGCCCTTTACCATTTTTCTTTTTTCTCTCTTTAGCTCTGATAGGGGGTCTAGGTTCCAGATGTTCTGCTCTTATGGACACACTTGAACTGGAAAGATATTCCAAGGCCTACAGCTCAGGCTTCTAATGAACACTGATTACAAATTGCTGTAAGTTGCCCCCTGCAGCTCCAATCAAGAGGGTGAGTTGCAACAAGGCACTACACATCCATTGATTTGCATTTACATCATATTGATTTGCATGTAGAAAGCATTACATGAAAATAGTGTTATCATAATGCCACAAGGGGGCCATGTTAAAACTATTTATAACCGAAATAGATGTTGTTGGAATTTTGTATCAGATAAAGGTCTCAAAGAGCTGTCACTCATGGTAGTTTAAAATGTATCAAAATCATAATGATTTTATATTAATCATACAAGCTCTATTTAAAAAAAAATCTGCAATTTATAAATTCACCTGATCATTTATTGAACATTTATTGAAAAGTAGAAAGAAAATTCTTCCAGTGTTTGTATTGTATCTGTATTGTATATAGATGTATACAGATGTATATCTGTATTTGTAATATGATTGTATTGTATCTTTTAAGTATATTTGTAAATATAAACAAATCTTGAATTTGTTGACTGGAACACACTTAAAGCGTTGGGATAGAAGAGAGTGAAATAAGGGTGAAAAGTTTATAAAACATTTATATATACCAAAGGCTCTGGATTACTCAGCATTTAAGTTGGTCAGTGAAAACATCTGAAATCTTTTCTTTATACGTTTGCCAGTTAAATGTTCAAAGTTTGTTTGTGTGTGTGGGTGTATATATGGTACGAATGGTACCTTCACCCATTCATCTATGCAGTGGGCACTGATTGCTGATTGCTGACAGTCTGGGCAGTCCATTTAGTTTTTGGCATGGCAAACTTGTTTGCCATTTTTCCTGAAAAATGGACTCATCTGACAGTAAAAGTTCCCATTGCCTTTCATTAAATCTGAAAAAAAGGTTGTCCAAGTTACTCCCGAACCTAGCACAGAAGCATAACAGTTTCTCATGCAGTGAGTTCTGAAGGCTTCAGCATTCAACAGCTAGCCTTGCCCTACATGGACTGAGATTTATTCACAAAATACAATGAAGTTGGCCAGCCAAACAATTCATCATCTATACTTTGTTCTTTTTTTCAGTTGAATAAATGCTCAAGGGAATTTATAAATAGCAGATGTTTGTTTTTTTATTGCATGTATCGTTTCTCCATGTTCTCCTGGCCTTCCTCATCCCATTTAGAAAAGAGTGTCTACTTTTTGCTGAACATTGCAACTAATATCTAAGATAAATCTTCATTCAACTTTTTTTTACCAGAAACATGTCAGTGCTGCTAGGTGGGTTAATCTTTTCTAATAATTTCTTTAAAAATCTAAAATATTTTTAAAATGTTTCATATTTTATGTTGCAGCAGTGTTTGATATACTACCCACAGTGATGTAACACCATTCCCACACCTTTCTGACTTCTCTGTGATGTCTTAACATATTTTGCCTACATAATGGCTGCCTCTAATTCCACTACATCTGAGTGACAACTTACACATAGTTTGGGTGTGCAGGCCATGATTTTTCTGGCTAAGCAGTCCTAACTGACAGAGCTTGCAGCTGTTCCAGCTTGTGGCTGAGAATGTGTAGCAGTGACAGAAAAACAAGTTGTACAAGTCTGAGAAGTTGATGCTCAAGATTAAATGTAGTGACAGCTTGGTGGAGGAGAGGAGTAAAACAAGGCCAACTGCAATAGTACATTTTAAAGAAAGCATTTTTATTATTGACTGTCTTTTTGTACATATTAGATTGTATTGTGCTGAAAACACAACACTGTGAGCCAAAAATATCTGTGGAAAATGTGCAGAGAAACAAGTCTGAGAACAAGACTGAAATTATAAAAAAAAAAACACTGATCAGTCATAACATTAACACCACCTGCCTGCTGCTGGAACAGCTCTGACTGTGGTGCACTATGTGTTCTGACACATTTATTTATAATTAGCATTCACTTTTTTTTTCTGTGGGATCAGACCAGATGCCTTCACTCCTCACATGCATCAGTAAGCCTTGAGTGCTCATGACCCTCATTCATCCATTGTCCTTCCTTGGATCACTTTTCTATTACTATCTACTGTACACTTGGAACTTTGCACTACCATTTCTTAGGCAGAATGTGATTTTTTCATTTTTCTGTAAAGCTTGTTCAACCTCACAACACTTGCTATGAAAAAGCACATTAATGGCAGGAGCATGAGTAGATCACTTGTTCACAAATACTGATAATTTCTGAGAAAAGGTGAATAAGTGAACATTAAATACCATCCTGATTAGATTGCCCCATCTTTGTTGGAAGGTTTAGACTGTTAAAAGCACCTGCAGTATGAAAGGTTAATAGGACACACAGGATTATCTACCACCTCCCATCCCAATCTGCACTCTGACAGAAAGAGAGAGAGAGAAACAGAAAGAGAAAGTAAAAGGTAGAGTTGCAGGCTAGTTAGAGAGAGCATTGCCTCCAGCTAACCCAGATAAACCCTGGCGTGTTTAAACAGATGGCGGCCGTTCCTCTCTCTTGGCATGCTCTCACAATTCCCAATGCAACAACTTCCCTAAACGAAGTACTTAATGCTTTAATAAAAGAGTGGCTTGATTTGATGCACATTGCCTGATGACCCAGCCTTGCCGGCGCACTTAAGGCTGGATTTCCGTGCCTTTCTCCCTGACCGTCTGAGCTTCACTCTCTGAGAGAGATGCTGGGAGAAAGCATGGAAGGATTTAGAGAGATGCAAACCACATGCATGTGGGGATCATTTCAATGCCCTGCCTCTGCTGTTTGTTTTCTTAAACTTTTCGCCAACAGTGGCAAACACACTCTTGAAACTGTGCAGTTGAGCCGAGTGTGTTTTGTATCAGCAGACACACTGCAGCTTTTCTATAATTTCTATAAGTGCAAAATGAGTGTAACTGCAACAGAACACTTAGAATTCATATATTATTGTTTCAATAATCACATCAGATACATAAAACAGAGACAATACTTTACACTAGAAGTATTTACATGTGCCTTTGTGTTCTTCCATTCAATTGTACATAGCATTAACATTACAACATCTGTGTGGTTAAAGAGCCTTGAATACCTTAGCTTTTTTAATTTAGTGAGTTATTTTACTATGTTAAAGACTAAACAGATTTATTTGAATTAAAATATCACAAATTTAATTCTTTCTTGCCATATATTCAGTATTTCCCAAAATATTTAGACAGACATGTATTTATTATATATATATATATATATAACAAAAGACTTGTACACGCTATTTATTTCAAAATGATTGAATACGCAATAAAAATGACGTCTCACATTTTTGCATAATCTCTCATCAGACAATCTATAGCTGTTCAAAAAAAGGTTAGGTTAAAGGTGGATTTAATCCATATTTAGTTGACTGTAGGTTAAAGGCAAGGTAGGCATCTACAAAGCGTCTATAAAGCAAAATAAAGCATTTGCTAAAAATAAAAACTATTGCCAAAGTTAAACACTGTTTGTAATAGCCTTACTTAGGCTATAAATGGATGACACTAATTACAGAGACTCTTTTCAGGTGATGGCTTCCTTATTTCAATCCAGGTTAACTGAAAATTAAATGATTTTAGGTCTTTTTATGCCAGATACAGAATTTACCTGTACAGAACTACCTGAAAGCATCAGTGGCAAAAGAGAATGCCCTAAAGTGTCATAAAAAAAACCTTGAAAATTACATATGCATTATACAACCACACTTGTCTGAATGTGCAGTATAAAACTGAACAGGCTGTAATAATAGGTTTGTAATGGATACAAATAGTAACCTATATTCTTAAATCTAAAGGTTTTTAAGAAGTTATTTGCATGGGCATTTGATTCTAGAAAAAAAATCTTTCATTTGTATAAAATCTGTAAAAAAAAGTTATTATGTAGAGGTCTTTAAACTTCAAAAACATTCTTCATATATATATATATGTGTGAAGAATGTTTTTGAAGTTTATATATATATATATATATATATATAATTAACAAATGTAGTACTTTAAGTAGTACAAATGTTTTTCTGGGAACCATGGGTCTTTTAAGCAACAAAAGACTCATTTATTCACTTATTTTTTAAAAATTTGTCAGATGTGTCAGAGTGTTGGTTTGTAGCCCTCTGGACAGCTCAAAATCAGAGAAAATTAAGAATTACAGCATGTTAATCAGAGCAGAAAATAAAGCATGTGACTGAAGGAACCTGAGGGTATGAACAGTACTCCCTCATCAATTATTCAAAATGACTCAAATGGGAAGGTGATAACAAAGAGAAATCAATGCTGGGAAATTGCAGACAAATCAATGAAAATAATATCCTTGGAATGGTCCTTTTGCTGGCCCTGATCAGGGCTGTTGATAAAGACACATGGATTATTGGCAGCTGACAGCGTATGCTATTCTATTATTAAAAATGTTTTCTCTGTCTTGTGATGATCTTTGTTGAGTATAACCATGAAAATGATTAAATTCCATTTTCACTCTGTGAAGGTCAAGAGGCGTACCGGAGACTGGAGTGCTTTTGATGCCGCAAATGTTCAGCTCTGGGTGCAATGCACTTCCATTTGAAACTCATTAAAAGATAAAATCAGTGTACATAGGTTGCAAAGATTTTTGGATTGCAGAACGAAGAGAGATATGACACTCTGCTCTGTCAGCATCCAGACTTCTCGAGTTGTCAGGGACTGAGCTTGGTTTGGCTTGCAAGCCAAGTTAGGATCCCTGTCATCCCTTGATAGTTCCCAACAATAGGGCAGTAGTGGCCTAGTTATGGGGCAGTGGTGGCCTAGTGGTTAGGACGCTGCCTTTGCGACCTAAAGTTTTCGTTATGTTGCTTGAGTCTGTTCACACGGACAAAAAGTCACTTTCGCTTCACCTTGACTTTATGCATTGGCCATTTGCATGGAAGATGAGGAAAAGGTGGAATCATATTATTTTAAAGGGGCTATATCATACCTTGTTATTTGCTTTTTCTTTATGCTATGTGTGTTTTGTATGGCAAAAACAGTCAAAATCATTTTGCTAAAATCTCACCAATGCCTTTGTTTGAATCCCTGATTTGAATTAGACCAGTGATATGAGTGGCTGACTAATTTAAAAATTTGTTTAAGTTGAAACACTGCATATCATTTCAGAGTGAATAGGCTGATATGTATATAAATGCATTGTTTTTAGTGACACCACATAAACACTATATTTAGAACAAACTGTTTTGCAGCTAATGTTCTGTATATGGAATATATGACATGCAGAGTGAACGGAACATTTTGAAACTATAAAAGACTATAAATACTATATAAACTATTATTTCAAGGTTCCTATGGATCCCATGGAAAGTTCCAAATTAACTTAAAAAGTCTTATTTTCTACCATTAGAGTTTTAGGGTGATGCTTAACAACTGTTTATTAAGGGTTATCTTGTATATTAATTTAATACAATGTAGTTCATCAGGCAGACTTTTGTTGTGATCCTAAACTAGTTGTTAAATTTGATTTGAGCAACGATTTCAAGAGTGGGGAAAATATTTTTTAAAAATGGTTTTCCATTATATGAGCCCTTTACAGTGGAGAAGGCAGTGAAGAGAGATACTGTCATTGTGACTCTCAGGTGTAATGAGGGAGTAGTACACAGGTAAAACACACATAAAGATTACAGGCACCATCAGACAACTTGAGAGATACAGCTTTTCTTCTGCTCCAGAGCTAAACCATGATTAGCTAAGTGAGTCTAAATGTCAGCAACAAACCACAGAGTGTGTATATGTGTTTATACTGTGTATCATCATATCCCATTCAATATCACAGAAATCAATCCTAAAGCTAAAATGAATGTTTTCATAAAATTTTTGACCTTATGTTGTGCCCTTATATTGACAGCCTTAAAAACAGAAAAATTACTGATATTTTAAAACCTGGTCACCAATAAGTCATCCTCATTTATCTTTCACATATCTGCACCGGCGAAGATACTAGCTTAGAAACATTTGCTATGTGAAGCTATCATGATCCAAGTGTGCATTTCATCATATTTATTACTACAAATAAGTGATCATACAATAATCTCAAAATGTTTGCTTCATAAGTACATATACTGTGCAGAGAACCCATGCTGTTTTTAATGCACAGTTTCTGTTTTATATGTTTTTTTTTACATATTGTTAAAAAAATTGTATAATATGTGGCCTGTGCAGAAATCATGGCAAATGTAGATGCTAGTTTCTAGATGTGCATGTATCGTCAATCATTCATTGTAATCAAGCATAAACTACATGGATGTACCACATGTAAATGTATGTATGTTAATGATGTTTATTGTGATTGGATATTTTTTAAATTACGTACTAAAATTTTTCTTTGTACTTTCCAGTTGGTACAGATTTGTTGGTGTTTTAGAGTAATTAGTGTAATTAAAAAGTAATGAGTGGTAGTACTACTTTTCTAAGACATAATTACTAAAGTCATTTGACTCATTTGAGACCAGAACTAACATCACCTTCAGATTCATCCATTGTTATTTGTACTATATTGTATTTGTATGCAAGTGTATATGAAAAATACAGCATACAGTTCCTCTCTGTGTCAGATCTTGCCATCTAAGACTGGCCACGAGTACTCTTCTTGTCTCAGGTATCCTTCTTGACCTCCTCCATTGTCCTTCTGCAGAATAGACTTCTTTGTCCAGCCTTTTCTGCAGGTCATTGCAAGACGCGCCTGTTAGTGTCTGCCATAATTCAGGCTGTAACCCAAACCAGGATGACTCCCATTCGCCGCCATTCATCACATCATGGGACGGTGAGCACGCAGTATCAGTCACTTCAACCGGCCCCACGGGGGAACTTGTAAAACTTTGTTGCTTAAATTTTCCAATAGACGTTAATTGGTATCTGTGGGACCGCAGTGAGAGCCATCTCATTCGATCTGTGGAACAATAACCACTGGGAGACATCAGAAGCTCTCTGGCCAATGGCCCAAAGTCTCTGTCTGAGTCTCAGGGCTCAGGGAGGAGATGTGACAGCAGACGAAAAGATGAAGGATGAAAAAAAAGGCAAATGACAATGCTGGAACTGCAAATGAAGGATCTTAATCCTTTAAATAAATTGGTTTGGATGTGGAACCTTTATGTGATGTGGATGTTCTTTAAACATTCTTCAAATTCAGGTTCTTTAAACCATTCGATAGCAGAAGGAAGAAGTATAAGAAAAGTGCTCTCAGTCTGTGGAAGTTAATTTCATCACCCCCCTTTACCAACATAACACTAAGCCTCACACACCCACCAATGAGTGTGTCTTATCTATTTGTGTCATCACAGTCCATCGAGCACTTTAAAGTGGGTGCCCTCACCACATGCACACACATTTACAGACACACAGACATGCCACACACATTCTACAGCACAGGGATATCTAAAACTTGTATATCATCACTATCATATCAAATCCTTGGTGTAATATCCTAGAAATGGCTACTTTACAGGAGAAAGAAAGACATCCTCAACTAAATTGTCTGCTATTGATTTTAAAAATGATATATAGAAGTAAATAAATATATTATATATATAAAAAATTTAGATTACTGCATTTTTCAGTACAAAGAAGCACAGGACGAGTCTTTAATTAAGACTTTAAACAGAGAAAAAAAGAAAGAAACAAAAGACTTCCTTTTCTTCTCCCTCAAGCTTGCTAGCATGACCCTTTAATCGAAGTACACAGAAGCACAACATGGTTCAAGGCAAAACTTTTAATAATTATTAGATTTTTTGGAACCTCTCTCCCTTTTTCTCTTTCCCTCCCCTTTCTCTCCCTTTCTTGCCATGTTGATGCAGCAAGACAGAAATATCAGCTTTCCAACACGGCACACCCCAGTGAGCATACGGTGCGGATCAAAGTCTCTGTGTCAGCTCTCTCATGCCTACCGCAGTGCATCCCCAACAGTGCTGGACAAAGTGCAGCCATTGTGCGGGCAGTACCAGTCAGGCCTAATGGACAGTGACCAGAGACGCCCCTCGAAGATCGCAGGCAGAGGTCGCAGGCTGGTTAGGCCAGGAGAGACTGAGCATTCTTCCTCTTCACAAGCCTGTATTATCTTATCCACTGGCCTTAATGTTCAGGAACGATCACAAGAAAAGTCTTTTTGAAGGGCAGGATTTGCACAGATGAGCTGGTGGAGTCTCATGTATAATGTGTTACAAACCACTGACTGTGATTCAGCTGACTGAAGGACAGAGTGACATTCCATTCTAATGATTGAAGCAAACAGATCTGAAAACAAATGGGTCTTAAATGGTCCTAAATGGTCCTAAACATTCTGGGTTCGAGTGTACGGTTCAAAGCAAAAACCTTTATTTGGAATATACAACCTTTACATAACGTGGAGGAATTTTAGACCCTTTAAAATTTTAAACATATTTCTTTTACACTTTCTGTAAATGAGATGTGTAAACAAAAGAACCATTCACTGAAAGGTTCTTCAGGGAAACAAATTCAGTTCTTCTGTGACATCAGGGCACAGAACACTTTATGGCACCGTTATTTATAACCTTTAGAACCCACATGTAGGCTCTGTGAAAAGCTATTTCTAGGATTCATAGCACAGGAAAGGTTTAACCTGTAGACGTGGTACATAGATTGTATCAATCAACACCACTTAAACTCTCTCACCGTTTCTTTAAGGTGCATACAAAGCATCATTGACATTTATTGTCAGTTATTGTTCTTATTCTCCACAGTTAGAATTCACCATAGCAGCTGTTAAGTACCAGTGGGCAAGACTGAAGTGAGAGTGGGTTTCTTATAATTCAGCTTCTTTAACTGAAAGTGAAACTAAACAGTTAATCTGAATATATGAATAAACAGATAAAATAATAAATGAACTAATAATAAACTGAATTTAGCTTTGTCTTTTGATTTCTACTGATTTCATACATAAACAGCTCAAATCAACAATACAATAATGAAAAAAACAATTCAAAAGCACTAATTTTTTCTCCAAGGTAAACAATCCAAGGATTCTCTTGCTGGCTTACAGACACTCAGTACTTATTATATAGTTTATTTAGTAATTACATAAATCTTAAAGGAGAGGGGGGGAAAGGCCATTTTACGGTAATCATATAATTTAACAAATAGTTTCATGCATGGAATAATGTCTTTGTAACAAAATGACAGATTTAAAAAATATACAATAAAATGTTAATATTTACAAATGATGACATAGCTAGGTATCACAGAGTGTCTGCAAAATAACAATGTATGGTAAACATGACTAAAAATGACATGACATGACTAAAAATGTTTTAACTGACCAAAATTCAAAATTTTCCCCCAAAAAAAGTCTAGGTTTCTGAAGGTTCAGAGTGAAGGCCTGTTTAGATGATTTTCTGGGCTGGAATGCCCAATGGATTGCTAATCTGAAATTTGATGTATGATAAAACGTAAGTGGATCTTGTTTTAGACTACTGCTGCATATTGATGGTCTGCCTTTTTCTGTGTCTCATTCTTTCTCTCTTTGTCTCCCTGTCTCTTTTTTCTCCCTCTCTTTTGTGTCATTTGGTATTCTGCTGAAGCAGCAATGCACAGGATTTCGTTTCCATTAAACCAGAACCCATTTTCCCCCCTCTCTCCATCCAGCGAAGCCACATCCGCTCCTGTTCTGTGTTTTAAATGCTCCACATTGTTTCAGAGCATTCTGAAATGAGAGCTCTTATGACTGTTAAAACAAACTCGGGTCTGTATGATTCAGTAAGAAATACAATTTTGCTTTGGTGGACAAAGCAAATGAAATTTTTGGGAATGAGTGGCGTCTCTTTCTTTCTCTCTCTCTCTCTCTCTCTCTCTCTCTCTCTCTCTCTCTCTTTCTCTCTCTCTTTCTCTCTCTCTCTCTCT
>JBBPDA010000019.1:7383553-7395698 GCA_037974385.1 Arnoldichthys spilopterus
TAGATAGATAGATAGATAGATAGATAGATAGATAGATAGATAGATAGATAGATAGATAGATAGATAGATAGATTCCAAACTCCATTGTGTTTTTTGCATGGAGAATCTTCTGGTGCGGAAGAGATGGAAGGAAATAGAGGTGTGACATTCCCCCATGCTAACCAGCAAATATCATATTGTTAAATAACAATATGGCAGTTATAAGCTTAAGCTGTATTTTAAATCAGCAGTTTAAAAAAATACTAATAAAACTATAACAATAATCCAAACCCACTCAAAACACATAAACGCACATGGCCTGATTGCTACTATCATACTATCCTACTACCTCATGGTTCATGTGTATACAACAAATTCCCCCAAACGAAAAAAGACAAACAATTACCGTTCCAACTGAAATATGACCACCAAAGTGTCATTTTTAACCCCTTTTGTATCTTGTTTTTGCTATCTCTTTTTCAGTCTTTCCATTTCACCTTAAACAGTGCAACAGTTCCCTTCTGGTGCCTCAGACTGTAGCACTGTTTAAGGTGGAATGGATTATTTGTGTTAGGATTCTCTCATATGCTGGCCTTAATAGAAAAGACAGTGATGGAAACTAGTTTCTTGCTTTATCCAAACCTTTTTATAGATTATGCCTTTCTCCAATTCTGACTTTCTTTTGTGACTGAAAGCTGTTGGAAGCAGTTTTTCTGCCATTGTGCTTACTAGATTTACTGAACGTGAACTAGTCAAGTCAAGTCAGTTTTATTTCTATAGAGCTCTTTACTACTGACATTGTCACAAAGCAGCTATACAGAATCCGGGTTCGAGCCCCAACACTAGAATTGTAGAATACTCTGGTGGTCACACACAGTGAGTGCATGAGCAGAGTGCATGCAAGAAGACTTAAAGGTAGATAGGCAGGTAGGTCATCAGATCATTTCGTTTGTCACGATTGGACAGGCTTTTTACAGGTGGCTGCCACAGGTGACAATTTGTTTTCTTTCAGTTGTCAAAGCGCTTAATTTATTCTTTGCTATTGGGATGTAAAGAATATTTTAAGAAATTTGGACATAATGCTTGTAGAACAAATAGTGACCTTACCTTTAAGCAGACATTCTTAAAAAAGCATGGAGAATTAGATATTCTCTGCAGAGTCCTCTTAGATGTCTCAAATCTTGCCATTCACTGGCAGACAGACAGCCTTAGCACTCTCACCAGATGAGTACTTGTGCATGAGAGAGAGAGAGATAGAGAGAGAGAGAGAGAGAGAGAGAGAGAGAGAGAGAGAGAGAGAAGAGGAACTCAATGTTCCCAGAGATGTCAGGAGGCAAGAAATGACACGCAGTGACTACAAAGCAGCCAGACACTCGTGAGAGGAGTTTGTGGGCAGCTGGATTTGGCTCCAGGCAATCGGGGACTCATTCCAGTATGGCTCACAAGCCCACTCTCTGTTGGGGCTTGCTGTCTTCGCCTAGCCTCCTCTACCTCCTCCCTAAGGCTTTGTCAGCATATTATTTTCTGTGGTGAGAAATGTATCAAGCATGTCTTTTCTGCTAATGATTGACACCAACAGCCAGGCAAATTAGAGGAAGGATTTAAGGCAACAACAATCTGCTGTAATGATTTTGAATGCTGGATGATAAAATAATTTGTATTTTCAGAAAAGTAGGCCATTATCTTTGAAATACAACCATGAAGAATTTAAATCACTGAATCACATTTTAATCATGTATTGTAGTTGGGATTTCTGTTGCTTCCATCTGGAAACGTTAATTCTTTCATAAAAATAAAATCAGGAAGGTTAGTAAAGCAAGCAAAGTAAAAAAAAGAAAAGAAAAAGCCATTCTTCCTAGCTCCACTGCACATTAACGAATGCTCACATAAAATCCAGGAAATCTATAAAGGAGCCTATACATTCATAAAGTTCAATGAGGTACACATCATCAAACCAACATTAACATTGAAACCTCAAAACATATGCAGTAAACGGCCAATTTAACATAAGTGCCATTCATTTTCCTGCTGGGTGGTTAGCGTTTAGCGCTACCATGGCTGTTCTCTCTTGTCAGCAGAGGAAGTGAACGGTGGCGTTCAGTGGGGAGGATGGGGGAGTCTGTCTGATGACAAACTGAAGGAAAAGAGGGAGGAAAAACCATGGAAAGGCCAGCAACCATGCATAGGTGTCTAGGTTTTGCCTTCTTCTCTTTGAAATCTGAGCTGCTAAACACACTAATGAACGTAAACACACACTCACACTAGGCCATACATCAACACAGACACGCGCTGAAACGCCGGCATGGTGCTATGGCCGGATGAGGGCTCTCGCAAACATATCAACACACGAGCCAGTAGACACGTGAAACCCATTTGCACTGGACCTTGGGTACAGGGCAAGGTCCGGCAGTGGGTGATGGCAGCTGCACTCTCCCCAGCTTTCTCCACTAAACACTGAGCCTCTGTGTTTCAGACTAGTTGGTGTACATGCACTAGTAAAGGTGAAACGTAGATGGTGTTGTATGTCTATGTGTGTGTTCTTGGGTGGCACTCTTGGTGGTCACTGCCCCTGGTAACTGTACTATACTGTTGATATAGGCGATAAACATGGCTCACAAATGCTGACAACACAAGTCTGAGAACAAACATGGGGGATACAAAGACTGTCAAGCCATTTTGCAACCAACCAGAATAAAACAGGTAAGAACATAGGAAAATGACTGTGGTATATGTTTAAAGCTTCTTGGTGTATGCAGTTATATACAAAGAAATACAGCACACATAATATATTAAACACCATCTTGAATTATATAATTATTGTATTTTGTACTTAGACAAAAGCCATGCAGAGACCTTCAGTCACAGAGAAGACACACCAGAGATCATACTGGAATCAAAAGAGACAGGCTGTGCAGCAAATGTTATAATTGACCTTACTACTGTTCATTTTAAAAAAGGTTATTTTTAAAATAGTTAATTATTATATACTAACCTTTGGAAACTGAGAGTACTGTTAATTTAAGCTTTATTAGAGACACTTTAGAGCTCACAGTAAAACTGTCAATACAGCAAATACAACTGTTCAGTGAATGAAAAAGGACAGATGGCATCTGAACGTTTGTCACTAAGATGTCAGGCAATGGAAGGGTCAGGACCTTCAAATTCTGTGAATGCCATAATACCATTGTTATACTGTATTATGAAAAATGAACTATGGTTAACCAGTAGGCAGAGTATGATCATACCACCCTGCCAAGCAGTTGCATTGGATTGAACTTAATTAAAATTGATATCTCACTGATGTTATTCATCTGTTACAAAGTGATTTACTGTAAATTACTCCAAACCCCAGTCCTTGGAACCTTTGACTTTGATCTAACATCTCTGATAAAACTCATTAAATATCAAGCCCTTTACAAGTTGATTTAGTTGAAACACAAACATATAAAAGTCTAAAGACTTTTCATTCAACCCATTTATCATAGATAGATCATAGATTCACCACCACTGATTTACAGCCTAGAAAATATTGTGACATTAAAGAAGAGTAGAAAATCAGTATTACCAGTACCAGAAATTTCATTACAGTTAACAAACAGTTATAAATTATTAAACTTCACATATCCACATTAAAAAACTCTATTTAGCCTCTACACAACTACTCTCAGCCTGTAATATTTTACTAGGGGTCATCCGAGGTCAAGCAGGCGACAAGGTTAGAACCCTCTGTATTTCAAACAACAAAAACATGCCATTATCAGGTCAATCACCTAGGGTCAGTTGGCTACTCATGTCCCAAAAGCCAGCACAGTTGTCATTTAGTTAGCTGTGTTAAAGAAGTATTTAATAGCCAGACTGGGGAAAGGGAAGCTAAGCAGAGCTCCATAGGGAGGGCAGAGGAGCTTAAATAATTGAGAAGTCAGCAGATTGGATTTTGGCGGATTCATTGTTTTGCATTGATTGTGTGGAGTTAATCCTTTTCAGTGTCTGGCCTGAACATGGCCCAGAGGTCCTCTCACTGGGAAAACGATTCCCAACCCTGGGTCATGTGACTAATGAGGCAGTAAAATAAGACTGGTCTTTCAACTTCGCACACAAGACTGCATCAGCTACAGCCGTCTACTCTTTGGTAACAGTTTATTCCAGTCTTGCCAGGTTGGTTTTATTTGAAAAACTGATACAAAAATCAGCTGCTGTGCAAAACATTAATGGGAGTTTTTTTCTTATCATGTTTAGACTCAAAATTCAACATAATTTAATGCACAAGAACAAGTTCAGTTTACTAAACAATTCCCCAAAGTAAAAGCAACCCATGTTTTGACTGTTTTGCATCATTAATAAAAACTCTAACTAGAGTGACATCTTGAGGGCCAAGTTAAGCCATACAAGACAGCAGTGGTTTTCTGTGATTGGAGAAAATGGGCCTCCTATTGGTGGTATTAGGCCCATGCAATAAATAGAGAGTACATGACAGAGTGTGCGCCAGTTTCAGAACTTCTGCCAGATTGGTACAGCAGTTTTTGCCTTTTAACTTAAATTTTTACTGTGGACCAATGCATTCATGCCAGCACTATCTAAGATTTACAGGCTATAGTGGGTGCTGTCAAGACTATCTAGGGTGATATATAGCAGGACGGGATCCTGCAGTTCTACAGTGTTTGAGGCTTATGCAGTGGCCTGTGTAATTTCCCACAGGCCCCCATACACATCCCTTTGGGACCTCAAAACAGTCTTCAGTCCTCCTTACCTTACCTGAGCACAGACCTATTTTAGTAGACTGCTATCTGGTTTCACCTGTACATGTGTAACAAGATCATGACAGACTGAGTGTACTCAGGTTGCAGCAGGCCATTTCATGAAAAAAGATAACGTCCATACATTACGACTGTGCCATTCAGGTTAAGAAAAAAGGGAGCTAAACACCATTCAGATGGAGAGCATTATTTGAACTCCATATCATTTATGGACTAAATGGGTAAACTGAAACCCTGTCCACACTTGCACACGTGCTGTTACCATTGACTGTCACAGCCAAGAATAGAATTCAATAACGAGTTCAGATTCGAACTTTTTTACCTTAACAAAGGCTCCAACACTTCATAATGGATAGCCCTGCAGCTGCAGAAGGATGAAGCAGGCCATCTAGTAGACAGGAGCTTACCAGTATTACTTTACAGTGGGAGGAATCAGGAAAACATTACCAGCTGCTTTTACATTCAACTGCTTTGTAAATATGGATGTCAGCATTGTCCCAGGAACTCATAATTAAGCTTTAGTCTGCAAAATAAACTCAGACTTAGAATGTTTAACCACATGTAATTGAGTTATAATTTATAAACAAGAGCACAATGTGTGTACCATTTAATTACACTCTGTGGTCTACAAGACAAACAGAGAGGGACAATGGAGGATGTTGGGACACAAAAAATCCACTGACATCACATGAACAAAAGCTTTTTAGTGCACTAAAAACATTTATTTAAGTGAAAATATCCATATTGCTTTTAGTTATAAATTACTGTCCAGTAGACTTCCCCCCTCTTACCTTTTAATATACGTATATGTATTTGAAAGTATCTGTGCTTGAAAGGAGCACAATTCTGTAATTTGGGAATTTACAAGGATATGCAAAAGTGAACAGAGATTTACACAAATAAAATGATAACAGCTTGATGGGGAAAAAAGAAAGCAAAACAATGTTCTTAAGGTTCCTTAGGCATCCTCTAAATAACAAATCCCCTCCTGCTTAAGGAAAGTTACAGTACTGCTCTTGTCAGTCTTGTCCTGGCTATGTTCCAAGGCTGGATTGTTTTAAAGAGTAGCATATAAAATTTATGAATATGAGAGAACCAAGGTTAAGCTGATGAAATGTAGTTCAGGTTAAACTACATCTTCATGCACAGCCTAGCACATTTATTAAAGGTAATTTGAGCAAAGAAATACACATGAACATAAGCTGTGCTTTACACTGCTTCACAATCAAGACACTTTACACTGTCCTCCAGAATTATTGCCGTCATTGAAAAAGTTGAGAAAAAAGTTTGATTGTACTCAGAAAATAGATTTCTTACATTTCAGTTAAGTACATTTAATTGATTAAAGTATGCCTAGGAGCAGACTGCTCAAGCTCTGCTGCAGAAAGGAACACTTCCTCATGTCATTTCTCCCTGCTGCAATCATACTTCACAACTTTGGATTCTAATTCATCTTTTCATACATGTATCATCATCTGTAATATCATTTGCACTAGAAACATTACATAAACAGTAGACAATAGTCACATTATTAGCGTTTTTTGTTCTTTTATTCTTTATTTAATCTTATCTTACATTTTTATTTACTTTTTTAACCAAAAATTCTTAGAAGTAATGCACTTTTACAAGACACTTATATATCAGCAATAAAATAAAGATGAAGTATCAAATAGCAATTTTTACTTATTTTTTATTTCAAGATTGTACTTCTATTGCACATACATTTTTAAACATTTTTTATTGGTAAACCTATCTCATATTCCATACTTTGAGACACTGCGAAGTTTGTGAAAGTACCCCTGTTGAAGCTGCAGTATATTTTAATAAAAAAAACAGTGGAAAAGAGTAAGCGAATGAGGGACTGAGGTGAGCTGCATTAGCCATGGAGTGTTATGCAGAGTTAGGATGCTGGCATGAGTTAGCCTCTAAGGTCAAAACCACTACACGCTATGCCCTCTGGCCGTAGTGTCCTGTTCCCATATCAACCTGCCGCCTGCATTCCTCCACTGTGTATCGCTAAGTGCTAATAAAGGTATTAAAGGAAAAACAAAACAGATGGTACCCAATAGCCAAGCAGGATTACCAAGCACAACCAGGGTCAAGAACTTTCCCCTGCCACAGCACAGTATACCATCTGTGAAGATTAGGAACAAAATCACATTCTATCACCATATAACACTGTATATACATATAACAGGTTTTAAAAGAGGATGTAAAATTTTACTAATTAAAATAACCCTTAAATATACATAGAACATGATGAAAAATTGTTAAATTAATGTCATCAACCATCCTCATCCTCAGAAAGGCAAACATGGCAGAATGCAGCGATAAACATTCAGTGGCAACACATAATATTGCTGTGTGCAAAAAACATGTTCATCAATCAATATAAATTGACAAGGTACTTGTAAAGGATTTGGTTGATGTAGTTTTGACATGGAGTTAGCCATTTAAAGTAATATTTTTGGATACACTACTTTAATTGATTATATGTTCAAATGTAGCTAAAATGCTAAAAAAAAAAGCTAGCTAGCTAACTTTGGTACATCATGGTTATGGATTTTTCATATGTTTATATGGCTATACTGTACATGAGTCTGTCTTGCAAGGTAACTTGGGTAAGCACATCATGAAATCCACTCAATGAAAAGGTCTGTTCTGCTTCTTTTACATTTACAAACACAAATGTGGTGTTGATTAAAAAAAAGTTCAGAGTATAACTCAAAAATCCATTTCTAAATCAGATGTGGGGAGGTTTTCTCTGTTTTTTCAGAAGAGCCTACTCTGAATAAATAAAGTCAATACTTATTGGCTAAATTAATCACAATAAAAGGGAGTTTGAGTTTGTAAATGTTGGCAAGTGATAAAAGAAAGAAAATACAAAAACACATACATGTTTCAAGTGGTAGTTGACCAGAAACCAAAACTAAATTTAGTGAGGTTAATAGGTAAGCTCAATAAGAGTTAGACATCACAAAATGTGTTGATTCTAAAGAAGTTAGAGACATCAGTGAAAAAGTCAATGATCCCAATATTGCAGAACTCCTTTTAACCCCACCACCATCACCATATCTACCCTGTTCCTCCCTTCTATGTCTTTTCTCAATCTCTGCTCATCAACAGTGAGGTGTGTATGTGTGTGGTTGGGATGGTGGTGGTGGTGGGGTTCTCTCAGAGTTTTTTTTCCTTCTACAGTCACACAATCCAATCTCTTCTTATACTACCATCTTCTGTTGTGAGTACATGGTCTGAATTCACAAATCCATTACACTGAGACAGTGACAGTGAGGGTCATTTAGCTGATTTAGGATGATTGCACCTTCTCAGTCTCTCTCCTTCCAGCTACTAGTTCATATACATGACACTCACAGTTCAGTTTGTGACAGGCACTGAGAGGGAGGGGCATGCACACACACACACAGGCAAGTGGAAAAGAATGGCTCACTCAAAAGTGTCAGACACTGGTTAAAAGCTCCTGCTAACAGTGAACCGCAGGCAATAAAAGACGCCCTGACAAAAACATTGCTGCTCTCCCTTGCTCCTCGTTTGGACTCGCCATGAACTCAAAGGATTAGGCCTGGCTGTGGAAGCCTGCCTGAGCCAAACCCAAGAGAGGTCCTGACTGTCTCTCACCCAGCCTGTAATTAATTGGGCAGCAGAATATGTGGTTTTACTCCGCTCCAGCTAATTGAAGGACTGGAAAAATAACAGTGATGAAATAAGAGCCAAGGGGCCACATAATTAAAGGATGCAACACAGTAGATATGAAAACAAAACGTCTACAAGCCACATGACAAAGGGTGATGGAAGCAAACATTAATGTTGTGAGGATTCTTTTCCTTTATTTCCTGGATCATTAATGGACTTTGTCAAAGTATATAGAGGTTTCTGTAAATACACCATAGTACAACCGAACAACAGTACAAATCCTGTCACATATTTAAGTGAAAATTCACCAGTGAACAAATTCAATGATTGTCTGCTATCAAGCTGTGCACCTAAGAGGTCACTTCTGTGAATTTACCTACCCACTCATTTAATAAGTACAATAAATAACCCAAGATATGTGGAGGTTTCTTCTGGTCAGGAATCTGAAGGAAACATTCAGATTTAAGGGGGAGGGGTGCTAAAGGGACAGGCCAGTGTCTGTCCTGCTTGTTGAAAATGAGGGAATGAGTTAATCTAATGAAAATATTGTCACAGGGCTAATTTCCTACGAGGTGCCAGAGCTACAGAGGAACTGAAAAGAAAATGTGTGAAATGTCAAAAGGTGAGTGTGAGTGAAAGTGTCTCTACCTACAGAGATGTTTGCCTTCTCAGACCACCCCTTTCGTTGTATCTTAGGCATTTTGGGAGAGGAGATTCAGGTCATTCAATCACTGGTGACAGAGCCCTTTATTCATTTATACTCAGTCTGTTTGGGCAAAATTAGAAATGCTGTAATTTCTGGCACCTGAGCCTGGAGCTAGAGAGGCTATGTTATGGATGACAACAGTGCCTACAACAATGAACGTTTCTGTCTGGAGAGGGTGAACACAAAAAGCATGGCAACCTCTCACAGTAATGTTTTGTTGAGTGATGTAGGCAGCAGATGCAGGCGGACTGATATTCAGCGATGTTTATTAAACAGGACAACATTAGGGCTAGGGTAACACTCTACAAACATGGAAGACACAGCTAAACATTAACTAACAAACACACAGGAAACGCACGGTACATATCAAGGTGGAACGACAGACACTGGGTGAACACATGAGGCTTTTAAAGGTGAACATGATTACTAACAGCTGATGGGAAAGACACGACGCAGCTGACAGGGGCGTGGCTAACACACGAGGACAAGACAACACAGAAGCACATGGCTGGGAGACACGTGACACAACACACGTACAAGACACCATTACATGCTCCATCTCCTAGGAACACCGTCCCGGGGTGACTACCTAATGCAAAAACCGGGTGCTGTCCCCGGGGATGGCGGGGCAACAAAACACCAGACAAGAACCTAGACAAGACAAGGACATGACCACGACACAAGAAACCTAAACACAGAACATGGACAATGAACCACTTAAAATAAACAAGGTCCATGGCCACGGGAACATGGGCCTGGGCTGAGTCAATAAAGTCCCGGGCTGGCAGAACAAGGACCCAGGCTGGGGAAGTCTTGCCCTGGGCCCATAAGGCGAGGCAACAGGGCTTGGTGGCTTCCACAGCACACGGCAGGAACCAGGTGGGTTCCAAAACATCCCTTGGAAGCCTGGCTGCTTTCTCAGTGTGTGGACTGGGTCCTTCGGTGTCGCCCTTGGCAACCTGGAGACGGCTTGGCTCCCCAGCATTGTCCTCGGTGACCCAGAATTGGCTGGGCACGGCGGCTCCTGCACCATGGAGGTTGCACAGCACGATGGGTCCGGTGTCGGGGATGTGGAGGCGGTGCACTGCGGTGTCGCCGACATGGAGGCGGTGCGCTGCGGTGTCGGCAACGCGGAGGCGGTGCGCTGCGGCGTCGTGGTGACGAAGGTCTCCGAAGCCACCAACGGTGACGTCAGCGACTCATGGGCGCAGCTTCCCTCTGACTGCTGCAGCCCTTCTGACATCTGCACAGCTACACTGCACATGGTTTTCAAAGCCTTTGCTGAAGTTTGGGTGGAGGCCTCCTTCCCCTGCACCCTCTGAGGCGCCGACTCCGAGCGGGCCTCCCGCGCGCACGTAGACAAGGCAACTGGCTCGCCAGGAGGTGGGGCTGCTGAGGCAAGAGACTTCCGATGCAGGGCTAACTTGCTGGCATTTGTAGTGCCTTGGGAAAGGGGCTACACTCCTGCTCACCCCCTTCAGCCGACCCAGCAAAATTTTCCCCTCCTGGATGGTTAAATCTGTGACTTCAATAAGGCTCCGCACCAGCGAAATTAGTCCCTCCAGCCTTGCGTCACCCGAGAGCTTCTGAGCCATGTGTAAATGGCCCAGAATCTCGTGGCCATCAGCCCACTTATCTCCATGGTACTGCCAGCTGTCCACCATGCACAGGCCCAGCTCACAATAGTCCGCCGCTGCTGCCATAGTTTGGTCGTTCAATTTGTGAGGTTTTGCAAAAGATGTAGGCAGCAGATGCAGGCGGACTGATATTCAGCAATGTTTATTAAACAGGACAACACTAGGGCTAGGGTAACACTCTACAAACATGGAAGACACGGCTAAACATAAACTAACAAACACACAGTAAAGGCATGGTACATATCACAGTTGAACGACAGACACTGGGTGAACATGATTACTAACAGCTGATGGAAAAGACAAGACACAGCTGACAGGGGCGTGGCTAACACACCAGGACAAGACAACACAGAAGCACATGGCTGGGAGACTCGTGACACAACACACTTACAAGACACCATTACAGTAAGGAGCTCAGAATTATGTCAATGTGTTATGTTTTAGCTTCTCTTGCCTACAGTTTTGTGTGTCTTGCAGACACTTCACTTATTTAACACCAAGACAATTTCTGCTCCAGTTTGCAGCACCAGAAAAAAATCACAGACATTATCTAATGTTGCAAAACCACTTGAGCTACAAGAGATTCATATTAGGGATAGGGATAGGGAATCAAAAGAAAAGTTATACCTTGGGGCACTTTCAAAACATGTAGGTACTTACCTTGATGGTTTCTCATATTTACACACATTAGTAGAGCCTTTGAATAATTATTCTTACATTGTTGCATGAAAGCTTAATACAGTGAATTAGAGCTTTGCTGTTCAAGGTGTATTAATCTAAGAAGCATTTAGTGGTTCCATAAACCACATCACAAAGAACAAACATATGCTGTACTTACAATCCCTGATTATTTAAGGGTATAGATCAGCGTAAAAATTAAATCTACATATTTTTACCCATGTGTAGTTGATCAGCAAAGACATTTAAGTGTCAAAACATTGCTTCTGCAGTTTAGAACTAAAGCTATGATGCTAATTTTGCTAACATACACTAATGAATAGACGTCACAAGTATGTGTGACCGTAAAGAAGATCTGGATGTGGCTTGAGCAGGTTCAGAATCATTTCAGGTCATGCATTTTTGCAAAATCAATTATTTGGGTCACACTTAAACTGTAGTGTTCACTGGCAGCATTAGCCTCATAGCACCAGCATTAAACTACAGAAGCAACATCTGGACAACAAACTTATATTGGCTGATAAATTAAATCTGAGGCAAGTGAAATGTTTATAACCATAAAGCAACAGTAAAGCACAACTATATATTGCACTTGCTCCAGTAAAATAATCACATGAACAAATCACAGGAAAAAAAGTCAATAGGTAAGCTGGCACTGCATTTCTAGTCAAGTCAAGTCAAGTCAAGTTTATTTGTATAGCGCTTTTTACAACTGACGTTGTCACAAAGCAGCTTTACAG
>JBBPDA010000019.1:7402911-7413501 GCA_037974385.1 Arnoldichthys spilopterus
AAAGAGCAAGCCAAGGGCGACAGAGGCAAGGAAAAACTCCCTAGTAGTAGGAAGAAACCTTGGGAGGAACCAAGGCTGAGAAGGGGGAACCCATCCTCCTCTGGTTGACACCGGATAACAATTTCTATGATCAAGCAGCTACATATAAGCCTAAGATCACTATGGGCAGTAGCAAATGTCTTTCTTTGTCAAAATATAGCTTATCATTTCACACAAACATCTGACTCAGATAGAAGGTGTGGCTTTCAGGATTCCTTACAGGAACTCTGTGTTCTGTAGAAGCTAATTTTAGAAAAAAAATTAATATGACTGACTTGTCAAATATGGCACATGCACAGCCTGTATGTCACACAGGCTTGTCCAAAATGCAATTAGACAAAATACTTACAAGGTATTTTGCCCTATATGTCTCCCTTTTGTTGATGTCACCAAAGTTTGAGGGGTACCGCAAAAATAATGTAGCATAGATATATAATGATAAATAATGTAATGGATTGGGCTCAGCTAAACTTGGATTAACATAATGGCAGATTCTAACTCTGAAGAAGGAAACATTTATAATTTTTTTAGTCACAAATCAGCTCTACCCTTAAAAACTGGAAAACATTAGCAGTCATAAAGAAATGGGCTGGTAAACACAAAGATGATAAATTTAGGTTGATCATGTTTACAACGCACCATTAATACAAATGTTTAAGGTCAAGTAAACTAATTTGTATTTATTTCTAAAGCACTTTTTACAACTGATGTTATCACAAAGCAGCTTTACAAAATCCGGGTTGGAGCCCATGAATAGCAATTCAGAGGCAACAGATACTACAAAGAAAACCCCATAAGCTGAAGGCAGAACAGAATACTTTTTCAAAATGAAACTTACTCTTTTTAGTTTGTTGATGGTTACTTTACTTTTTGGATGTTTTTTAATGGTTTAAATAGTGTCTTTTGAGGCTCGCAAGTGGCAATTTAGGCATGCAGTTTAGATAGTGCTAGAGTGATGGGGTATTAGCTTAACCTACTTGTTAGCTACATTTGCTCTGTAGATCTGCTGCGGAAGCACAGAAACAAATTCTGTCACCCTTAATGACTCCTTATTCCTATTTACAGTGTATAAACTGTCATTGATCTGTCTGTGTGTAGCTGCTTTGACTAATGGTCTTTTAAATAACACACACACACACACACACACACACACACACACACACAGTGGAACACACCACATACACATCTTTCCTGTCGAGATAAGCCTTATTTTCCCTTTAGCAAAACCAGTTGTTTCCTTTTGAATGTGTATTATGCAAAAAATAAAAATAAAAAAATCAAGTAAAACCAGCGAAAGGATCCCAAATGTGTGCTACAATACTAAAGCATGTGCTCTGGAAGTACTACTCCCACCTGTTGCAGAGTTTTGCAAACGCCCAGAGTATGTGGCAGCTGTATGTTCAGGATAGAAATACGACTGCACTTTCAGAGATAAGAGGGTCACCTGAAGGTCAGAGGGTCAAAGAGAGTACCACCCATTTTGCCTCTAAAGTGCTCTTCATCCAGGCCTGGTGGAGGCGTTCCTGTGAACAATCTGCCTGCTCTGACACAGATAAGATTAACGATCACGCCTACTAACACCTGCAATGGCAGATGAGGAGCAGATAAGAGCAGAGATATACTGCATTCTGATTAGACACGACCCACGGCTGTACTGGAAGATCCAGAGCAGTGG
The DNA here is from genome assembly GCA_037974385.1 of Arnoldichthys spilopterus. Classification (NCBI taxonomy): domain Eukaryota; kingdom Metazoa; phylum Chordata; class Actinopteri; order Characiformes; family Lepidarchidae; genus Arnoldichthys; species Arnoldichthys spilopterus. The sequence continues at coordinate 7,404,626 of JBBPDA010000019.1, forward strand.
TATTGAGTCTCTAAAGCTGGCCTCCAGGCCTCTGCCCACAGTGGAAACCTACAAGAAGATAACTGCAATAATTTATGGAGTATGAGGAGGAAAGAGTTTGCTGTTATTCACCCTGCACCATGCACTGGACAACTTCTCAAAAGTTTGGGGACACTTTTTTCTCTGTATTTGCATATTAGTCTTTGATATATGAAAAAGGGAATGGTAACACCTGGCTAATTGTTAATGGTGGAAGGTGTTGCTTAATGAGTTTTTTAAAAAAAAACATCTCTTCATTTTGACCAACGACACCATTCAACATTTGTCAAATACACTGTTAAACAATCAAAAGACTAGTGTGACAGCATGGTTGTGGTCTGTCTATCTATTTCTACACTTGCACACAACAGGAACAACAGCCTCAAAAATAGCACACCAGCACACATGGTAAGCTAAGCTGCAGCATTAGAGGAAAACACACTTTATAAGTCTATGACAGGGGTGAGGCACTCCAGTCCTGGAGTTTTGTAATTTTTAGCAATTGAACAGTCCTCCTAGCAGCTTAAGTGAATTAGCAGTGCTACCTATTTTATTACCAACACATTACCTTCAGGTCCTGGGAGATGACTTGATGATACTGTACTGATGTACACCTTAACCCAAAACATGATGGGCAGTTTATGCACCCATGTTAGAAAAAATAGAACCTGTGTTTCTGTTGCCTGTTATTGACTTGGTTTTCTAGATGTTCTATGCAGGACAAATAGGTTCACTTGGCAGAAAATGTTACGGTGCACTGTTAGGATCATAAAAGAGAGGTCAGAATCTACCTAATACCAGTTGATAAACCAATATAACCAGCATGACCAGCTTGACAAACAGCATAATTAACATGAGTTACTGGTTTTGGTGGCCTTTGATGGTGAAGATGGTTGAAAAGCTGGAACTACTTACCTTAAGCTTGTACGCCAGCTGATTAAGCTGGTTAGAAAAGGTTAGCTGATTGACTAGCTTAGGGTATGTTTTCATTTAAGTTTGATGGTTTAGCTGGTGTAACACCATGATCAAGTTATTAGTCAAGCTGGTCATGTTAGTCAATCCCTTTGTTAATTCTAGTTATGCTGGTTGTCAAGCTGGTCAACCATAATGATTACAACTGATCATGCATAATGAACATGCCTATAATGTGTTATACGTTTTTATTAATATGTATTGTCAAGTTCATAATGCTTTAATAATGCAATATATTATATTACCCTATTTCTTAACACTTCTATTTTTTTCCTCTTACTGACTCTTTGTCTTCAATCTCTTCTTATTCATTCACATTTCCTAAAAGAATGTTTAGGCTTGGGGAAGAAAATGAAAAAGGCTCCCAGTGTAAGATGTTCATCTGTATTTACTTTTTCCCTGATCAAATGATCAGTCCAAATTGAATCTTGGCAAAATAACTGAATGACAATGGTTTCATTCATTTTTTTGTATAAAAGTGGAAGACAAGGAAACCCACAAAAACAATATTGTCACAAAAATATAATTTAGCTAGAACAACAACAAAATGCAGCCTCTGCATTTAACCCATCACATGTGCACACGTGGAGCAGTGGGCAGCTATCAACAGCGCCTGGGGAGCAGTGTAGTGGGGGCGGTACCTTGCTCAAGGGTACCTCAGTAGCGCCCGGTCTGGGACTCAAACCTGCAACCTTCAGGTCTCAAAGGCAGTGTCCTAACCACTGGCCAAGTCACAAGGTTGCTGTCTGTAATAACATTAAAAGATTTTAAAGATTTATATCTTTTATATCTTATCTTATATCTTATTATCTTTATATAAGCAGAGACATTAAGAGATTTTTTTGTTTTATTTTACAATATAATAACTTTCATGTTCTTCAATTTTTTTGAAAACTTCAAAGAGTATTAATGATTTAACTTAAAAATAATGTATTCTATAACAAAAATTAGATGACAAATTGATCTGAGATTCTACAGGAGCTTCTTATTTGGGCTATAAAAACTAAATGTATTAATGTTCTGATCTAGTTCCCCTAGCTGTGCATAAATTTATACATTGTAATTTTGTATATGCTAAAGTCATGCACAAAAATAACATAGTTTTACAGTTAATGGACATTGGTCTTAAGAATGGGAAACTTCACACCTTTTCCCCCGGAAGATGGAAAGAGTTATTTGACCATAAAATCAAAATCAGGAGAAATGGAGTTTATTCATTGTACCAACAAACTTTGGTAATTTAGCAGTTTTCACATTTGGAAATGCATTTCTGATAATGTTTAGGGTTTGTTACAAATAAATAGCACACTTTTGCTGATCATCATATCTGAAAAAGGGGAAATATTTCATTATTAAATGACATATAAGTGAACTATTATAATGTGTTTAACTGCTTGACATGGTTTTCTCCTTTTTAAATAAAGCTTTTCAGTTTCTTAAGTACCTTCAAGAGCATGTTTTAGTTAAATAAATAGAATGATCTCCATTTGAACATGCACAACTGATTTGTTCGGGAAACATATATATTTACACAAGGATAGAGCTCACACTGTCCACCTCTTACCATCTCTCAAACTACAACATACTGGAGATAGCTGAGATAGCATACATACACACATACACACACGCACGCACGCACGCAAACACCCAGAGCAAATACACTTACACTATACATTCCTTCTCCATCTACCATTTCTAAATCCACTTTCAAAGCTAAACCTATTAAAGTGATAAAAATGCAATGTTGAACATAATGAAAAGAGAACTTATGAGTCCAAACATCACATTTAAACATCTTAACAACACAGAATTTTTTTCCATCTATTTTCTAAAGGTTTTTCTTTTTCATGTCATGTTCACAAAGAATATGGGCTCATGCATTGTGAGATTTGTGTCTTGATCTTTAGCCTTCCTTGGCAGGATGCTGTGGACTGAGGTTTGTGGCTTCAGTGGCTTTCAACAGTACATCAATACTCTTTTTTTTCCATAAGTAGATGTCGAAGAGTTGAGTGCTACTTCGGTGAAAGTCATGTACAAACATTCTACAGATAGCTAGAAAAAATCTATCAGCTTCAGAAAACCGGCTGTCCTGAGCTGCATTTTTCACTACTGAGTAACGAGGACCACTTGTGTTCAAGTTCAAAAGTTTTTTATAATTTGGGTCCATTTTTTGGCCCTTTGCCAACAAGGAGCTGTTTTCTTAAGCTTTGCTGGGAGTTCTTGTTTCTGAGGCATTTACTGTAGGGAGCAGTGAGTTGTTGTGACTAAACCCACTCTTGCTTGTCCCTGTCCATCTTGGTTTTCATGATGCAAAATAAGAGCTCTGCATGGAGTACAGCCGGTCAATGGGGTTGCCCACACGTGCCTGCAGGGAGCCTGCTTCAGATGATGCCATGAAGCAGTCACTGAGGCTGGTCAAAGAGGTGTCACTGTCGATATCGTGGAATATGGAATCATTTCCTATGAAAAGAAGAAGATTTTTTATGAAGTACAACTCTAAATGATAAAGCAAACATCCCTCTAAACACTCTCTCACCCAGCTCAGATGAGTTTAACATTAAAATATATCTGGGAAACTGGACACAGTTAATGTAGGTGATCTCCATAAAGAGAAACTGATTTTAGGTACATATTTGAAGACTTCTGGAACAAAGTGGACTTTCCATGACTTATTCTCAGTACATTTATACAACCACACTTTTCTTTGGATACATTTCTTTCAAAAAATTTTTCACTTATTATCTTACTAATTACCTCCCAGAAATGATTACAAACTACATTCATTCAAATGTCAGTCAGACATTTGAAAAGAGAGTCTGCCAAATTCCAAAGCTAATAGCAAATGTTTACTTCTGTGTTCATCTCTTGCTCTGTCATGTTCCTTGTGTGCACAGTTAACTTTAATGCTTTGTCCCGTCTTTAATGACACCATTACACAAGACAGTGACAGGTTGATGGGCTATGGTTTTTTAATGAGCTGGCAATGCTGCCTGTTTCCTGTTGTTTCACCATAAACTCTGAGCTGGAGTGTGATGAAACTGGGGATTGGGGCCTTGCTATTAAAGGGAATGGATGACAAGTCACTAGGGAACTCTTTATTGCCTATCTGTGACCAAACAATCTACACAAGCAATCATTAAAAGTGGAGTTAATATATCAATAATATTGAGAACACTGGCCAAAAGAGCAATACAGGAACTGTTCCTTGATCTGATATTATTGGCTGAGGAATTCTTGTCCATACAAACAAAGAAATGCCGGCACAGCTTTAGAATGCTTACAGTTCTACAAAAAATCAGCAATGGTTATTGATGTTTTGTGACTGAATTTTCCCAGGATGATTAGACTGTCAGCCATCATGGTTAACCATTGTTGTGTTTATATATTCCACCACAGATCATCTTCTGACTTTTCATATACTAGCCAATGCACACTGTCACAAAGCATAACAGAATATGCCATCAAACCTCATACACAGGCGGAGTGAATAGAGCAGATGATTGTTGGTGTGGGAATTGGAGAAGAAGAGAGCTGGGTGGAAATGTACAACATATTGGATTCATTTACTTGGAAAACTTCAAAATAAACTGGTGGGACTACATTTGTGCCATCTTCATGTGTGTTTTCGGGGGGTTCGGGGGTAGTGGTGATGGTGGAGGTATGGTGATATAGTTGCATTTTCCAAAAGCTGGCACTGTGGTCCAAAAACATGCTGAAGTGTTGGGTTGGGTTGTGATGGAGGGTGGGAGTGCCCCCAGGGGTGCTGCTCACCATATGGGTTCATGTGGTCGCCAGGCATCTGAGGAGGGGTAAGGCCCTGCTGGAAGGGGTCGGCTGTGTAGCCATTCTCCATGGCAACCATCTGCTGCTGGGCAGGGGCCAGTGGTGTGTAGGAGTTCATCATGCTCTCCATTCTATTGGACATCACCTCTGGAAGGGTGTGAAGGAAAAACATTTTAGTGTGCAGAGAATATAAAACATCCTCAAGATTTGATGAAGAGCAAATCAAAGACCGGGGTTAATCAAAACCAAGCAACTTACTATTTCTGTTTCTTCCAACTTTTCTTTTTCTTTTAATTTATTTCCTCATAGGAGATTCTAGTTAGGTAACTATAGATAACACAAAACATCTCTTGTGCAATTACTAGGCAAAAAATGTATTTTAGAGATGTGAGAGTGAAGTTCTACAAAAGTATATTTGCAACGACAGTATCTGCCCCCTAAAATCAAGATAAACTTGAATCAAAAAATACCAAACAAACAAGAAACATGCTTGTACTGGAGCAGGACAAGACAAACCCCATGGAGCAACTCTCCATGAGTCATTCTCAGAGCTGAGGGCTAGGAATGACTCTTGTGGCTTAAAGACTAGAGCCCACCATCCCAGCCCTCTACTTTAGAGTGGTGAGCTCTTGCAAGAATGTCTGAGATTCATTTCTAAAAGTTTCCACAAGTTTCCATTACATCTGTGCAGATTCTGATGCAAGCGCATTTGTTGTTCTTCGCTGCATGAACATTGCAACATACATGTAAGCATATGTGCTTATTCTTATGAGTAGGTTGTGAAAAGGCAGAAACACAGTGATAGTTCACACACTAGTGCAAATGCAATGGTCTGATGAACACTGTACATAATACACAATACAATTCTGTAAAAAAAACTAAATACCAAAAAAACTGAAAAAACTAAATACCAAAGAAGCCTCTAAAAAGCTCAAATTGATAACCAGGACAAATACTATTTATGATAACATATTTGACCAAGTAATAACTGTGGGTCTCCTCCGGTGACACATTCCAACTCAATTCCATGATCGATGACATCAGTGCCTTTACACTTGGCTGCTTTAGTATTCCCTAAAGGGGGTCTGATTTCAGCAGACGCTCCGTGTCTCAGACCACCAGGTCAGCTCACCCACGCCTGACTGTCTCCTGTGAGGACTATTACCAGTTCATCTTCCTCCTAGTGTCTGAGAAAACATTTCTACTGGACAACGACATAGGTTCATGACCAATGAGAGATCACTATCTACCTAAACGACATGAATTATCCAATCGGAGTGACAGAGAGGCTACAGTGGATTGCAGAAGGCCACAGAACTGTTGACCCACATTCTATTTTTCAGACTTTGGAAAAGTGAAACTACGAACTTGTGCTGATGTGATGACTCTACAATTCTGGCTCTCGACAGCAATCCTGTACCTCTCCCCACCCTCTTTCTCTTTCTATCTCTCTCTTGCTCTCTCTCTCGCTCTTTCTCTCTCTCTCTCTCTCTCTCTCTCTCTCTCTCTCTCACACACACACACACAAACACAAACTCTCTCTCTCTCTTTTTTTTTTTTTTACAGCCAAGTTCATGAAAAAGCTTCATAACTGGATGCACCATGAGGATAGTCCAACATTGGTCTATAAAATAAAAGTATTATTACTCTTGGTTTATAGCTGAAGATGATTCAATGATCTCAGGATTATGACTTTCCAGCAGGGAAGGTACAAGGGGTTGTACTCAGCAGTAAAATGTCAATATAAGCTTTGGGATTTCCCTAAAGAATAGACAGAAAGAACTGCTCTTGTGCAGTACAACAGAAATGTGTGCTTCTCATCTTGTCTCTTTAGGAACTTAAAATCTAAATTTACTTTGTACTGATACTATTAATCATGTTATACTTTTGGTGTAAACCAAGTTTACCAACATAATAGGTATGGTGAGATTTATTCTTTCTATTTATTCTGATTTAGCCATACCCAATGATGTTAAAACAGAATTGAAGAATTAGCATTAGCAATACGGCCAGTTTCTCTTAAACTGTGAAGACTTTGAAATGTAAAAGCTACAGAAAGCATTGGATGCTAAGCTGTCCAATATTACCAAACAGATTTCTTAAGATTTTTTTTGCAGCAATATTAACAATTAACAACAGTTCAAAAGAAGCAATAGAGAGCACAGAGCAAAAGTGAGTGATGGAATCTTTTTTTTCACAGCATAACAATAAATATTTTCACAGGAATTAAGGTTCAGAGCTTTAAAGGGACCATTTGTCTCCCACCAAAGGGCTTGGAATAATACTCTTCAACCCCCCATCCCCTCCAGTTTCCATAGGGTCTGATCCTAAATCAACTGACAAGGGGGGATTCCTTATGTCTTTTCAACAACACATTAACTTTTAGGTTATAGTTACTTGATATACAAGCACTTTTAAACCTAAAAATAAAAAGTACAGTATATTATGCCACAATCCATTTCCAGGTTTTGCACTGCCTAAAACATAATGAATGAGTTATAGAGGACTTTTGACCTGAAATGGGTTGCTATGACAATGTGAGCAGAGTTTGAAATGTAACAGATCTCCAACTACTAGAGCAGTCAATGTGCAAGTCAGACACAGAGAATAGGTCATCCTCTATGCTTGGCTGCATGGCAACATAAGATCTGTTGGCCTGTCAAAAAAGGGATGCGAGGTTGCTTCCAGTAGGGAGGGGAGAAGGTCGGTGGATGGGTAGGAGTAGAGGCAACTTTAGTGGAAATTAATTAATACCTCCACACACTCCAAGCTGCAGAAATTGTCTGACATACAGTTGACAGAGGACAGCATCTGCTCTATTCAAGGACAGACATGGTTGATGCAGCATTGAGCAGTAAGAAAATGTAAGGACTACAGTTCCTAGCTATAGGTGTACGCATTCTGGTTACCTGGTGGACCATGTCACAGATAGCTTGGACATACATTTCTAGGAAATCTTGATATAGAACCTTACATTATGCAGTTTTAAAAGCTCTTCATACTCAAAAAATAATTTTACTGATGGTTTAAGCAATCATCTACTGAAAGGTCCTTTAGGGAACCTAAAGTGGTTCTTCTATGGCATTGCACCAAATAAGTCTTTTTGGCACATAATTTTTAGAGAATACTACTAAAAAACAACCAGAGTATATACCAATAAAGATTAGCTATGTGAAGTGTTATTTATAATAGTAAATTTATTCAGAAAATAAATAGCAATTCCCAGATTTGCCCACAAGTCTCATGGTATTTTCTTGGACAAAAAAGGTCATTTGATTGTATTAAGACATCATACCTTGGCCCAACCTTTGGGAGTTCTGTTGCTCCTGTTGCTGCTGCTGTCTTCGTGCCAACTTCTTCATCTAAGAAAACACAGATAAAGTCACAATCAGAAAACTTAGGGACATCCTGAACTGACTCTTTTCTAATTAAAAAAAAAGTGATGCTCCTTGTTGTTCACCTCTGCTTGAACTACATAGCTGTCTATCTGAGTGCATTATATTATCCTGGGGCTTTTGAAGATAGCATCAGAGCTTGGAGGTGGGTTTCAGACATTAACGTAAGAGTGGGATGGATGTGAGTGCATCGCTCTTTTCCTCGCGGGGAGTTTTCCGTGGAATGCGGTGAGAGGTTAAGCCTCAGGCAGATAGTGGGGTGAGATTTGCTGTCTCTATCCCCGCTAGCGCTCTCTCCCTTTTGGCACTGTGTGAGGAGGCTTTACCATTAGTGCTGCAGTAAGGATTACTCATAGATTGCTGTGTTATCAGCTCACTGACTGTACATCACCGGGTTCATGTGGGTAATACTGGGTGATGGATAAACAGCGTGTACAGGGTGAGGACTCACCTTAGCTCTCTGGTTCTGGAACCACACTTGAACCACACGTACACTCAAGCCTGTCTCAGCAGCCAGGGTCTCTCTTACCTGGATATGAAAAAAATCCACCACATAACACCTTTAGGAGCAGCTACAAACAACAGCATATACAGTGGAGGAAATAATTATTTGACCCCTCGCTGATTTTGCAAGTTTGTCTAATGACAAAGAAATGAAAAGTCTCAGAACAGTATCATTTTAATGGTAGGTTTATTTTAACAGTGACA
>JBBPDA010000019.1:7413601-7425563 GCA_037974385.1 Arnoldichthys spilopterus
GAGGGTTCAAATACTTATTTCACTCAATGAAATGCAAATCAGTTTCTATCTTTTATTTAAAGTTATTTTTAAAATTTCCCTTTTGATGTACTATCTGTCACTGTTTCTTGTACTGAAAGGAAATATATTTACTGTAATGTAGTACTGTAATGTAAACTGAACTTAATTATTGAATTACATTTAACCTGTACAGCAAACCGATTAGAAAACTTAGGGATATCCTGAACTGACACTTTTCTAATAAGAAGCCTCTAATGTTTTGAAATGAAACATTGTTGAGTCAAAGCATATCATGTTCATTCAAAAATCAGTGAGATGTTTATTATTGATTTATTGACTGTGCAGCTGAATGACAGCTTCCCACCTTCCGGCAGGGTTTGGAGGACACCTCAAATGAGGCTTTAAAGGCACGTCTCTGCTGTGTGGTGAGGATGGTGCGGGGACGCTTGGGCCTCCTCGGGTCCTTCCCGTCATCCCCCTTGCCCGGGCCTCCGGAGCATTTCTCCGGTTTGATATCCAGCTCCTCATCCTCGCTCTTCTCTGGGGAAAGATCCATCATTCACACGAGTCAGCACATTTTCTGAACTCTGCAACTTTTCAGACAGCCTATTGATGAATAGATGTTTTTGTTCTTTTCAATTTTGGGCAATTCAGACACAGTGCATCCATAATGAAAAGAGACACATGTGGTTTTAATACATTTGTTATCCATTTATTACTGAAAGAATAGGCCACATTCACTACAAGGCTGTAGCCCCGATTTGCAAAGCACTGTGAAGTATGAACATCTGTCGCTGGACTGGACATTGTGTCATTTATAATTAATAGCACACCACTTTGGCTGTTTTGCGTGGAATAAATCTTTGATAAGAATCCTACACATAACGGATGCTACATTGTAGTAAGAATATGAACGTGGAACTTGTGCACATATGGGAAATTAAGTCGAGATATGTGGGAAAGGCAGTGAAATAGATATAAAGACCGCAAAGTCTGGAGGTGACTAGTCAATACCTATGTCCATAAACACCACAGGCTTGTGAAAACAGAAAGGGTAGTGAAAGAAAGAAAGGACCAGCAGGTCTGCTAATATAGACTGAGAAGAGCAATGTACTGATATTTAACAAAACCACTATTCATCCTGCTTGGGATCAAAGTTAAACTTTTTGACCTAACTTCACCAGATGATAAAATCTTTCCCCCAGTATGAGACCAGATTTTAAATATCCCCATTTACATCATGACTTTTTAAACCAAAATTCTTCAGACATTTTTTCATCATATGAGCTAATCACAGCATCTCAATTAGACTTTGATAATATGTGCAATCCTCAGGCGGTCAATCAAACCCTTCCCGTGTCATGGCAATCTCTCTCAGGAGGTCACACTAATGTGCCATCTAAACGAAATGGCTCCTGGCTCTCCTACTGTAATTATAATAGCCGAGCAGGGGATTGGTTTTATTGTTCAGTGGATGGAGGTTTCATCTAATAAGCCAAATCAGCTTATGTTTGATAGAATAATAATCGTAATTAGAATTAGAAAACGGGCCAAACTCCATGACATGGCATGGTTCAAAAGTTAAAAACCCAAGTAATGGCTACGATCCCAGAGCGACACTTCCCCGAGATGAAGGGCTGCTGCAATTTGGTGTTAGCAGCCTCTGCAGCATCAGCAGGCGAGTGTCAATTAGGCTAGAAAATGCTTTGGCCCTTTAAAAGGATCACTGGGAGATGCAAATTTGCTCTATTTCCTCTGTCTCATCTGCTTTCTCTCTGCCAGTGAGCTCTAATACACTTGTATTTCTCTTGGCTTCATAGGAGTTAGTTGTGACTGTTCCTGTCAACTTTGCTCCAACTGTACATGGCCTCACTTATGGACCGCTTCACAAAAATAGCCCTTTATGTCCAGCCCTTACTAGGCCTGAATAAAGTGGAACAAATACCCCAAAAAGTTAGTGCAGGCTTTCAGTTGTGTTTGACATATTTCTTGACATTCTAGTGTGTGTGGTGAAATGAGAGCCATATGGAGACGGAGAGAAAGTGAGATAGGGCAAGATGCCTCATTACAGCAAGACGAGGTGGGGGTGGGGGGTAGTTTGGGGTGAGAGGGTGGGGGGTGGGTAGAGGGCCGATAAGACGCATAGGTCTGCCGCTGAATAGGCCCTAAATCCCCTCTGTCACTCACAGGGATGCACTGGTCTAATTCTTTCCAGCAGCATTGGCCGCCCACACCACACCATAGCATCAATATGCAGTGGCTTCCCTGTAAAATGGCTATGATTTCCCTACTTGAAATGTGGGTTCCAGACTATATGTATATATGTTAGTACGTTATTGGCTTATTTGGGCTGCAACATTTAGTTGATTTAGTTGAACCTGATTAACACCAATGCTTACAACTTTAGAAAAACACTTTCAGTTTGTTTACAGGTTATTTACTTAATAACAAATACACAGTAAACAGCTCTGTAAGGCTAAGAAGATGCAATTCTGACAAACTGCAATACACAACAGTAAGAGCTGGGTGGGATACAGCTTAAAAGGCCATTCAGTGTGCTTTATAGACATATAATAAGCATTAAAAGCAAAAAAAACAAAACGAATCAATAAAAGTAAAAAAATGAAAACAGAATAAAATAAACACAAGCAAATGTGGTTAATTAACCAAGTTAAAGTGAAAATAGCAAGAATTAGATTCTGACAGAAAAGAAGCAGAATGTGAAGTGGTTTGTTTAGCTGATTTATTACATAAAAAAATATTTATTACCAGTTTTTGCTTTTTAAATGACGGTGTGACTAATGTGCATGCATTGTTATGTTAATGTCTGTGTATTGCAATTTCTGTTCAGCTCATTACCTGACTCAGAGTCATCTGGGCTAACTGAGCCAAGCAGGTCCTTCTCCTTCTCATAGTCACTCTTACACAGCAGCTGGCCATCCTTCAGCACAAATTCATCTCCTTTGCGCAGTTGCCGGTCACACACACAGCAGCAGAAGCAATTTAGGTGGTATACACACTCCAGTGCTCGCATCACAAACTCTGTGGGTGCAATCTTCTCCAGACATCCACTGCATTTTGTGGCAAATAACCTGAATAGAAATTAAAAAAAAAAAAATTGTTAAGAAGCTAGTAGTCACTAGTGTTCAATGACAACATGACATGATGCTGTCGGTAGTTAATCCTTCTCTTAACGTCCACACTTTAATTCCATACTTTTCTAAATATATAATTTACATATTGATTGAACAGCAGTTAGGGAATAATTTCTAGTAGTATGCCTGCATTTTAAAGCAAGAAACACTGTTACAATCTGCAGGACTACTGTTAAACTTGACACGGTAGCAAAGAAAAAAAACACTACTGAAGACTGTGGTAAGTTCGCAGTGTTAAGGAATGTCTCTATGTGTGGCTGTCCATCACGGTGCTGTGATTAAGGGGGCAGGGGGTGTGTGGCTAAGCCTCAGGGTGATCTCCTTTGACAGCGGCTCATCTGTTAAAGCACCCTGGATAACTCCTCAACGCCTCAGCAGAGCCCAATCTGAAGAAATGCATACCCACCGCCCAGCCCAAACGCACCAGCAAACCTCAATCAGCAACAAGGGGCACTGGCTTTACCACATTTGGTGCAGTGATTAGATAAGCTTCACTGCCATTGGGACAATGTGGCTGAAATCTAAAGTCATTTCATGTAGGATTGTAAAATGTGGCCAGTTACAGCTACTGAATGAAGGTAAAGTGATATCTAGGGCATTCAACAATTAGCTCCATTTGTAATTTGGATGTCTCTAGAATGGGATAAGCTTTCTTTTACTGAATCCTGAGTAAAGCAATAATTAGCATTCACATATAACTTTTTGTTAATTTCTTTTTACATGGCTTTGAGTTTAATTACATGAGTTTAATATGTCAAAAATTAAACTCATCAAGTAACAGAGAGGTATTGAAAATCAGTTAAGTAAGTAAAGAAGGTTTTTTTGCCTCTTCCTGCAAGGTTACAACTTATGATGTACCTGTTTGCAGAATTTAATTATTAATTAAATAATCATTATTAAATAATTTTTCATTTATTTCTTTTGCTGCTTGTTAAAATGGCTAGATTAAGATAAATCACTGACCTATCACATGAATTTCACTACCCCCAAAAAATGTGCAATACTCTCCTACAAGTACTTTATCTCAATCTGTTCAGCCCCAGAGTGATGTCACTTCCATGGCCACTTCCATAGCAAACCTAACTCCTATTGCTAGGTAACATTATCTCTCTTTGCTGTGACCCATGCCCTTAGATCAGAAAATAAGTCCCAATGCATGCCTGTTCACATGCACAGAAACCAAGCCACCTCTATAGTCTTCATTTCCTCTGAAAGAGCCGAGGATAATATCTTTTTGTTTCATTCAAACCAGAGATAGGGCCATCTCCCTGGCTAGTCTGCAGGCGTGCAGCCGGAGCACCCTGCTGAAGAAAGCAGGCAGACCGAGCAAGCAAGAGCGATACTGTCCAAACCATCAGAGCTGATTTATTAGTAGCGGCTCTTTTGTTTGCTCTGTTCGGTGGGACAGCTGCTCCAGTGCTTGTCTATATCTATGCCCTGCATTGATGGCATTGTGCAGTACGAGAGAGAGGGAGAGAGACAACGAGAGAGAGGCAGAACCCGAGAAAGAGAGCCCGAATTCCTATCAACATCATCTGTTGCAGCCGGACAGGCCTGGCCGACAGTGATGAATATGAGTAAATATGAGGCCATGGGGCACCAGTGGCAGCCTTTGTGATGGTAATGGCTTTGTAAAATGGAGATCAGGATATTGATATAACCCATCCATGGTACACATTGAGTTTGGTGGGCAGCTGTATTGAAGTTTGGAAAATTATGTGTATTTTTACTGTGGCTATTGTATGTATTCACCATATTTGCCTTTGACCCACTATTTGTGTTATTTAAACAATCCATCTGCGCTGCTGTGGCACATTTATGTATAGGATATGTAGTATATACATATTTTGCATATTCTTCCTTTTTGCTTTTATGATCAGAACTTTAAATGATGACAATATTTGTCAAACATTCATTTAAGCAAAGTTCTCTTACAACAGGTCCTTGGCCGCTGGAACAGCTTATAAAGACAATAATATGAATATTGGCATTGTCAGGCTTGATGAAAGCCGATAATCTTTGATTTATTATAAAACATTAAGAAGCTTAGGAGATTATTGTTTGACAATGGAAAAATGTTAATCCCTTAAGAGAAAATCAAAAACCTTGGCATGTCAACAATTAAGTTCAGTTCAAAAAATATTGGGCTACCTGGCTGCGAACATTGAAATGAGTGAATGAGCACATTTGTGGGTGTGAGTGTGTGTGCATGTAAAAGAGAGAGAGAGAAAGTGAGAAAGTGAGAAAGTGTGTGTGTGCGTGTGTGTGAGAGAGAGAGAGAGTGTGTGTGAGAGAGAGCATATATTCGTACATCTGGATAAATCACTTATGTGATTTAGTTGGTTTCATGGTTACTCCCTATTGTTTCATCAGTTTTGTCCACAATCATTAAATTGGAACCCAATCACAATCACTTTTTCTTTCCTCTAGTCATATTCTGAGAAAGGATTGGTAAGAACTGCTAAAATAACTGATTACTGCTTACCAAAAAATCATTTGAGATTTATTACAAATGGGGTGGTCACAAAAGATGTTTTTATGATTTTACACCCCTAAATAAACATCTTGCTGCATGCATCATACTTGGATTGTTGGTCCATCACAGATTGAGACTGCATCCAAAATGTCCATCCCTCCTTTTGATTTCAAAAGGAGTATTCATAACTTGAGCTGGCTAGATTAGCCTATTACACATTGAGCTTGTCAGACTTAGGGGTGATAAATCTGTCATGATCCAGTCCATAGGTCCAAATCAAATGTTTATTCAATAATGGAAATCATAGGCTGAGAGATCAAGCTTGAAAAAGATTCAAATGACAGGAAATGACCCTTTTGAGCAGTCGTGACACTTCCTGGATTCGTCCGTTCACCTCTCCGCTCTGTGCTCTCAGGATCCTTCTCGTCCAAATGAAAACATTCTTTTTCATCCCTTTCTTTTCTCCTTCTTCTCCTTTCTTTCCCTCCTGGTCTAATCTTGTAAGCCATTATTTTTCTATTTCCCCTCTCTGTCACCTTGCATTATTTTTGCTGCTGTAATTCCCATTCGTTCCTTCTGGAATCTTCCTGTCCCGGCTTTGTCCTGGAAACTAATCCAGACTTTTTTGACTGTTGTTGCCCCCCTCCCCACCCACTCTGCTCCACGTTCTCAGCAGGACTTCTCATGGAATAGCCACGCATGACGCCCTTGCTATAGCAACCACACCCCGGCAGGAAGGCGACAGCTAACTTTTCGGATGGGCAGAGAAAGCCTTTCACAAGGCTGGCAGCAGAAGTAAATCCTTCTTGGAGGAACAAGGGGAATTAGCAGGGAGCAGTGAAGTAGGGATTTAACCCTACCCCTTTTTCCCTTTTGAAAGGCACAGTCAATTCAACTCCCACTGCTAGCCCCAATCAAACAGGGCAGAAGCAGGGGGCCACTGAAAGAGAGAGAGAGAGAGAGAGAGAGATGGGGGGGGGGGCAGCCCAGTGAATGACACAAGCACTGGATTGTGGAGGAGCCCCTAATCCCACTTTAATACCTTTCCAAGTTCAGCGCCGAAAGAATGCTCTTTAAAACAACACCACAGTGTGAGCAGGCGAAGGCCAACCAGAGGGAGTCGCCGCGCTCAATCCCCCGTAACATTACCTGATTAACAGCCCGGGGCCTGAGCTAGTGATAGAGCACAGCCACGCAAGGCAAGACTGGACCTCCTCTTAGTATGGCTACTATGCGCACAGCTGTAACGCAAACTTTGCAAACAATGACATAAACAACGTTAGTGCCATCTTGGATGCCGTGCCGTGGTCTGGAGAGGATTTCTGTCCTGTGGTTTGAGATGAAAGCCAGAAGGGAGAGAAGAAAGGGAGAACTCCAGTGGAGCTGCTGCTCTGCGGGGCCGGACACAGGCCCACATCTGGGCCTTTTTAAGCTACTCCTCTCTACAAACTCAATAAGGGCACATGCTGCTACTGAATACACAACATAAGATCATATTCGAAAGAAAACTTTTAGCTTCTCACCTCAGGATGCTTTTAGTGTGTTTGATCCCAAGGTATAAAAATAACCTGCATCTTTTGTTTTTATTATATTTTTTAATTTAAAAGTGTATCTATGTTTTGAATTTAAAAAGCAATGCATATGTCAAATTGTAGCCAGCCCACTCTAAAAAATAAAGGTGCCAAAAGGTATTATGTCTTTAAAGAACTACTTTTTTAGTCCTAGGCAAGAGCTCTCAATCCTAGTCCTGGCAACCCTATGGTCTGCACACCTGACACACCTGACTCAGACCATGAAGATCTTATTAATTAGTTAATAAGATTCTTATTCATGCCCTGCGATGGGTTGGCCTCCTGTCCTGGGTGTACCCTGCCTTAGGCCCGCAGTTGGCTGGGATTGGCTCCAGCTTCCCAGCGACCCGGAAATGGAAGAAGCGGTTTAGAAAATGGATGGCTGAATTCTTATTCAGTTAGTTAATCCAGTGAATCTGGTGTGCTAGATCCGACAAAGGATGTGCATAGTGTGTGGTTGCCAAGACTGGAATCTGCAACCCGTGCCCTAATGAATCTTTCAGTGGATGTTTCTTTAAAGTACTGTTTTCATAAATGAGATGCACAAGTATAAAATAACTTATTTTAAGGTTTAAAGGAACATCTGCGTGAAATACAGGTGTATGCTGATGGTAAAGTCCAACACAAAACCTGGAAAGGATACCCCAATTGAGTAGAACCACAAACTGAAAAAGAAGCCCAGAGTGAGAATAGTGAATAGATGGATGGGAAGGGGAAAGAAGGAGGAAAATGGACTAAGACACTGTATTAGTTTGTGCTGCGGCTGTAAGCTCCCCTTCCAGCACCTGAATGCACAGATTAGCAGATAAGACTTTTGCATTTGGATCATCAGACTCAATTCAGGCAGCATCGCGCCAGTATTGATTCGGACCCTCCTAGACTTGGACACCGTGAGTAGAATCAGAGATAATCCCCAGAGATAACTTCAGGAAAGCTCCCCGGTAGATCATTATCTGCTTCCAGTCACTCAGCCACACACAAAATTGCTCGTCAAGTCGAAACGTTTGCACTCAACCACACTGGGACTTGCACATTATTTTCCTAGAGAGGAATGTGCTCTTGTGGAATCTTTGTGCAACAAGTGTTTTGGATCCTGGAGTAATAGCTAATTTGCAAACATTATTTATATAAACATCAAATTTTCAAAACAGCAGTTCATCAGCATAAATACAGCAGGGGGATCTCTGTGTTCCCATTTTTTATTTTTATTAACATTTTTTGCTATATGAAAAAAAGAGTTTTGTCTGCAGTGGCAAACAAAACATTTGACTGGCTTCACTGGATGAAGATATTTCTGGAAGGAGAAATCGGCAGCCTAGGAGTAAAAGGCTACACTCTCCACAGCTGCGAGTGCTCCATCTTGCCAAAGCCTCGGACATCACCTTCCAGCTCCTTCCCTGTATTTTTTCCCCCTTCTGAACCACAAAAAGCAGCCAGGCTCAGAGGAGTATGTGCCTCTTCCCTTTGAACAGATTATGAGCAACTTAAAGTGTGACAACATCTTAAAGCTTTCACCACATGCTGCCAATGATTTCCCCACCACGAAAGACCTTCCTCTCAATGCCTCTGCCTCAGTGATAAGGATCACAGGCCCAGGGGAGATAAAAGACAAGCCTGGAGGAGGGAAAGAGGTGTGGGGGAGTCCAGGCCTGGATAATGGCTGTACATTTAGCAAACACATGCTCTTCATCCCACCTATTCTCCTCTCTTGCTTCTTGCTGAACACGCATAAGAGAAGGTGGTGGTGGTGGGGGGGCATATCAATTTAGAGCAGAATGGCTTCTTATGTCACCACATCTTCATCAAAGAGAGAAAGACTCAGAGAAGGATAAGGATTACCCAGGAGAACAGCTGTAAACGATCACTTTGAAAATGGTCCTTCTGGCTTCTCCGGTAAAGATCCCCCCCCCCCCCCCCAACTCCCCACCCCCCCACCCCATGAGTTCAGAGAATGTCAATCATATAGACATGAATGATAAGGTGCCTGGGAGGGCTGGGTCCAGGGAAGGCTTCCGGACACTGCTACAAGGACCAGCTAAGCTACTGGTCAGAGCAGCATCACTGATTTACAGGCTACATGGCTTCCTTGACCTTTCTGCCCTGGGCTCAGCAGCAACACGGATCCCCAGCCAGGCCGTCTCCTGGATACCAACCCATTCAGAGAAGCAACAGGATGGGCAGCCTAAACAGAGAGGTGATTCTAGAGCCAGGGTGAGGAGAGAGAGACTTATAGCCAGTTCACAGCTTAAGTACAGATACAATGTGTGATGACTGCTTGTATACCTGTGCAAATATTTTTAGAACATTTTTTAGTATTGGCTCTGCCAATTATGTAATGAATGTCTGACTGCTAAACGTGCCACTTTCCCACTTTGTGTGTTATATTATTATTATTATATATATATAATTCAAATAATATTTACATTCCTGGAATTGGCTGCCTATGATTTTACCTAAATAAGGACAAAAAACCAATTCATAAAGTGCCATTGTTTTGTATAGGATATATTATTATTTATTGTGCAGAAAAAGGTTTTAATTGTGAAAAATTTTAATTTTAAAAAAGTTTAATTGGTCCAAGGTATATGCTTTACATTACATGAATGAGGAACAGGAATGACCTGTGCCTACACTGCACTGTTTTTGAGGAGCAAGCTTATAAATGCAATCCATCATAGCTAAAACCCTTAAAGTTTAACCACACTCTAAAAATGCTGTTTCATTAAAGCAAAAAGATATTATATTAATTAA
Source organism: Arnoldichthys spilopterus (assembly GCA_037974385.1). Lineage (NCBI taxonomy): Eukaryota > Metazoa > Chordata > Actinopteri > Characiformes > Lepidarchidae > Arnoldichthys > Arnoldichthys spilopterus. The sequence continues at coordinate 7,423,555 of JBBPDA010000019.1, forward strand.
AGCAAAAACTTGTGTTTAATAATCCATAAGGAAAATGGGCCTCCATTTATGCTTAGTATCAGCATTTCTCTTTGGTGTGCTGGAGATTACAGTGTGAACTAATGAAGCCAAATAAAGAGTTGCCATGTCTTTTTCACAGTCCCTGGGGCAAGCTCAAGTCAACTCGAAGAGCAGCTTAATCACCTCCCCCTCTTTACTAAATTAGCATAGTAATGAGCTTTAAATTGAGGCACTTTGTTTTTTAATTAAACTCCCAGCAGGTAAAAGTAAAACACATTAGAGACAGGAATGTGCATCATCACTAATAGCCCAGAGGTGCCATCTCCGTCAAAACAATCTTTGGGCTTTCGTTTGTGTGGTCTCTCTTGAGGAACATCAAGTAAAGGTCTCAGCATACACCTCTCATTCCTCACACTGTCGCCCTCCATGTGTCTGAGAAATATCTACCAAATTACACACATCCACAGTTACTTGCGATTGTGAGATGATGGCACTATCCCTTGTGGCTGCAAAATGTGATCTACACCTCCATGAGTCATCATCTCTTGCATGGAACATTCTCCAACCATCTCTTTCACCATGACAGATTCAGTACAAGATCTTTGTCTCTACAGGTCTGCTCATTCTATGATGCCATTGTCTCCAGACTTTAAAGATCATGTAAGGTATTAATACAAGCAGCTGCACTGCTACAGGGACACTTGACACCAAGCAATTTATTACTAAACAGCATTTTATGTCATAGGTCTAGCTATGAATGATGTCTTTTATTGCTTATCACAGTACTTTCTGCTATATTAGTGATGTCAAATATGCCAGTTGCACAACAGTAATGCATTGCTGTTAGACTGTAGAATCTGACAGCTACATTTTCATTTTATTAGACCACACAAAGAAAAGTGCATTGTAAATCACTGTCAGTGTGACCTCCCACAAAGCTTTTCAGTCAATCTCAGGACAGCAACTTCTGACACATGCATTTAAATGCATATATGATTTCTTAAGAAAAAATTTAAAACTGGTGTAAAGACAAATATGGTAACACTTCTATACATTATTATTGCTAATTATTATTATTTTTAATTGTTATGTACCACCTATGCAAGATAATTTGGTATCAGTCCGAACAATATATCTTATAAACACAATAACTTGGTTTCATCTACTAATGTATGATTGAGAGGGTGATGTCACCAGTAAAAAGTATGTGCTTTTTGCATTGCCCTAAATCACAAATCTTCAAAACAGCCCAGAGCGATGCTGTGCTTTCTACACCACTGGGCAGATAGAATCCACTATAATTAATAAACAAGGATGAGATATTGTTGATTATCGTAATCCAAACATGCCTTTGCACCTACTTCAACACCTGTTTTCCAAGCGACAAAGCCAAGTGCAACAGGGACAGGCCTAGGGAGCACAAATCAAACTGTCCTGAGGCAGTTCAGCCAGAGCTCCTCTACAAAGACAATAAGTGATAAGCGATGTGAAACAAAGACAGATGCTCAAACAGCATATACAAATCCTCCACAATCATAACTGTAAGTTACACCTCGTAAAGGCTAAGATAGGAGGACGAGAGCTGAAAGGACAGCACGAGGTATGAAAAGAGCAGCAGGGGGGCCAGAGCTGGAGGTTGAGCACACAGCTTAGCGATCGGATCACACAGACAGGTACACACAATGTGTTTGATCAGCTGGACTACTCCAGCGAGTGCTCTCAATGCCGCGCGGCAGTTCCTATGTACTAAGTGACAGTGATGCCACTCACTCAAGATAAAAGAGGGATAGAGAGGAAGGGAAAGAGAGAGGGACCGTGTGAGAAGAGTATCCTCAAAGAATGATAAGAATGTCAGAGAGCAGCAGAATCAGAAACACTTTTTGTTTTCTGGCTGTTGACATGTCATATGAATAAAAGGAGGGAAAAAAATCCAAAGGAAACAAAAAAACACATACTGATATAAACCTATTGCACAGGCCATTTTTTGTCATGTTTTATTTGTTTGTAAT
>JBBPDA010000019.1:7433166-7456617 GCA_037974385.1 Arnoldichthys spilopterus
TATATATATGTGTGTGTGTGTGTGTGTGTGTGTATATGCACACAGACACAGACACAGACACACACACACACACACACACACAAAATAAGGTGTAGAGGGCAGGCCACACACATCATCATTACTTATGAAGACTTGGATCAAAATACTCGCCTCTTCATCTTAGTGGTGGAGCTCAGAATCAAACACACAGCGATGTCTAGACACTGCACCATAAAGCACAAAGCAAGAGACAAAAAAACAGGCCTAAAAGTACAATAAATTAATTGTTTGAGCGTTCACCGGCTTGCCTAAACATGTGAAATGTATTTGATCTGTTTTTCTTTTTTTCGCCCTCCATAGCTATGGGGACTTTTCCCCCCCAATATGCACCATCTAATGTTACTCTGAGTATAATTGAGGCGTGCCTTCCCTGAGCGTCCAAATACGCACTTGGCCTCAAGTGATGTGGCAGTAGAACAGAGTGGCATAACCTCAGTTTCCTCCTCTATTTCTCACTGGTCTGAAGTTCAAATTCTTCATTCTTATAGCAAATGGAACAAAAGCTCAGTTTTATAAAACAAATGCCAACACAAATGATAAATGTATTAGTACAGTACAGTAGAGAATTCGAATGTGTTTGTACATGTACATATGTATATAAATATGCACATTATAAAAGGCTGAGTTAAATTCTATTAGAGTGCTTCTATGATAAAAATTGACATACTTTTAGTATGTATCTCTGTATAGTTTGTTTTGTCCATTATTAAAGAATCTGTACTTAGAAGAAAATTGCCTGCTTTTTTCAGAGGAAGAATTTTCATTTATTCCTAGCAAAATATGTAGCTTGACAGAGCTTAGATGTGGATATTTCTGAGAGTATTCCAGAGGTTTATTCATTAATTTAAATTGCATAATGATATATATAGTGATTTTTGCATCATCATATCATGCATGTTCAATACAAAAGTGCCAACATTCATCTTGACTTTTTTAGTCACATGCCAGTTGTTTGGCATAGTATAGTTAATGCAAAAGTGTTTTTTGTAGAGGACAAATCAATTTTAATGCACATATACTAAGTGGTTAGAAGGGAAGAACTGGATTTTTTCTTATTTTTGGTTTTCCTCTTTTAAGAACTGCAATTTTAGGAGTAGTGAAAACCATTCAAATTTATGTTGCTATGTCTGATATATTCATTGTAGTATAATATCAAACTGTTGTTCATTCACAGCTTATTTTGTTGTGCAACCCCTCTTTCAAAAAAGAAAAAATCATAAAACATCACTCCTAGAGTTAATTTGGTATTTATTGAATAATAGACTGTAATATGAATGTAATTTATTTGTGTGTCTATCTTATTTTAGGCTTATTCTACCTCATTTGAAAACACCAGCTGCCTTTTCCTGATGCACTGAACAAATGAAATGGTCCAGAATAACTAAAATAAAAATCTAGTTACATTACCTTACTAAACATTTAGAAGGCATTTATCTAATAAATATACCAGTTTTGTGACAACTGTGGTAATATGTGTATAGTGTGTATTTTAAGTCTCTTATATTCGGCATAGCATCACAACTCCTCCCTCTGAGTGCCATCCACATGTTAATTTTTGCTTCACAGCTGAGCGCTGCGGACTGTCTGATGTCCCACCAGCTGGCCAAAGCACATTGCTCATGTAAGCCCAAGGGATGAAACTCACTGTGTGTGCGTGTTTACGTTTGTGAATTTGTACTGGTATTGATCCGATATGCTGTCTTTCCTTTATTGTCACACACATACAGCACACTCCCCTCGGTGAAAGTGTCTTGGCCAGCTCTTTGACCGAGGGAGTCTGTGTGTATATTCATTATGCGACTGAACACCCTTTGGGTGAGGGAGTGTGTGTGCATTCACAGGCCAATTTTACACACTCCAGGAGTATTGTCTGTGCGGGTGCGGGCTTTTTTCTACGCACACAGCCGGTGGAAAAGCAGCTGCTTGTACAATGCAGAGGCAGCACTTCAGGCCACACAATGAGTGATGATGAAAGGTGTAAGGGGGACAAGTTAGGCATAAACACACCCACACACACACGCAAACACACCACACACCCGATCACAAAGGTGTCTATGGGTTTATGCATGTACTTAAGTACAAATGTTCCTAAAGAGTTCTAAATAGTACATTCTCCAAAGGTGACACAAAGGGTTCTTTAAATATGATGTCACAGAAGAACCACTTTTGGTGCTTCAAAGAACCATGTTTGAAAATAAATTGGTAAGTGCTAAGAACCTTTTTGAAGGTATTAAAAATGTACACATAAAAGGTCTATATCAATTTAGAGGGTTCTCAACATAACCATTACATAGACATACTTTACACTCATTGTTTTTAATAATATACAGTTCTAGGAAAAGAAAACTTGTAAAGCAGCTTTACCTTATATGGAGGATCTTTAAAAAAGGTTCTTCACACTCATGCACCTCATTTACAAACATGATTATTCAACCTAAATAACCCAATAAGGTCCGAGTTATTTTTATACACTTTTAAAAATTAAGATTTATGAGTAGTTTTTTGTTAAATCTTATCTCTATAATTGTTATAGAACCTTTACTTAGGATGTTCTTTAAACTTTACAAAAAATTATAAGATTCTGCAGGCAAATAAAAGTTTCTGCCACAGCATTTCTTCCAAGATGTCTTAATGACACCCTTTTTTTAAAAACAGTGCATACTACATATAGATAAGGAGGTTCTTCCACAGCTCCAGCAGAGTAGCTCACAGGGACCTGCTGGGTGGATGAGTGCGCTAACATATCCCACCAGTCTGAGGCCATTCACCCCACCAAGGCCCCACTGCTGACCCACCAGGCCCCTCCAGCATCCAGCATGTCCTCAGGGGTGTCACTATCCCTTATAATGCCAACACTAGTCTAATGACAGCGCCTCGGGGCCACGATCCTAAAGCCATCACCCTTCCCCAGGTGCCTGTCAGCAGGGACCCCTGCTCTAAGACAGCAGTGTCACCCGCCCCATGAAAGCACCCACCCCATGCACTGTCTCTCCAGCCCCGAGGCCAGCCTTTGATATGACCTGCCTCCATGCCATTGTGTGAAGGGGCCAGTTGAAAAAGGCCATTATTTCAACTCAATTTAGTGTGAGTAAACTTTGAGTGATGAGGCTACGCCTTGCACACAGACTTCTCTCTCATGCTGTCTCTCTGTCTCTCTCTCTCTCTCTCTCTCTTTCTCTCACGGTCTCTCTCTCTTACACACACACACACACATTGACCACAGGGGCTATAATCAACACTGTCGACAAATCACCACTCCTCTGTACTCTACATCACGCTCTCTGTAGTCCACCTCCCTAATTCACTTTAAGGCACATGGTGGAGGACAAGAGCCATGTGTTGCTAAATACACTTTCATTACAATGAAGCACACAAAAGTGCCCTGTGGTACAGATTTATAAATTTAGCCCAAAGCTCTGAAAAAATCTTCAAGGCATAAAATCAATGCAGCAATGACAACAATGGCAAAAAGTACACAAAGAAGGTTTGATAAACCCAATTTTTTTCTGATGAAGATATATAAAATATATATACACATGTCAAAACTTGCCTTTGACCTGGTCTTTTTGTGTGAGGGACAAAAGCAGCAGTGCTACCTTTGACACACAGCTGAGACTAGGGATGTGAGGAGTGTATGAGGAATACAGAATTCAGCGACAGCTCAGCAAGTCAAAGAAAGAAATAATACATAAATAAATAAATGTCTTTAATAATAATTGGATATATTATACAAATTTTCTACTAATGCTGCATTGAAAATAGAAAAGCTATTTTTTTCTTAAATCAGTTTAAAATGTATAAAATGAAAGAAATCCTATTAAAGAAAACAAGAAAAAAAAGCTTAACTGCACAGTTGTGCTCACTGATCTTGTGAACAGTGAAAGGTTCCCATTTAGAGAGCCTTAAACAGCCTTTGTTTGCAAAAGGCTATAGTAGTATGTCTTAATTATGGTGAATTAGCAGCTAGCTTTAAGTGGAGGTCGTTTGCACTGTATATCTATGGTGTGTGTAATATGATTATTGCCGGCATGCTTTATCTTGGGCCAAAAAGGGCTGACACAGAGCTAGAAACTAATGCGATAAGAGCTGCCACTATCAGGCCGGCATTCAAGGATTTTAAAGCTAACGGTTTATGACAAGCTAATAACACAGCATGCAAAAGTCAGGGCTGTAAATTGGTTAGTTAGGAGCATGATGGATGAGGGGCAGACTAACCTTATTTCCAATAGTGCCTCTTGATTTCCAGACCTGCAGATAATGAATTTGATTTAATTAGCCTGTCCCTCATCTAATTAAGAAGGGGGGAAAAAATCTGACCTCGATTGTAGTTGCAGACGAACCAAAAAAAGCAAATAAAGATAAAAAACTAAATATTCAAGAAACAGCATACAAGGAACAGGCTTGTCTTGGTGCAAATGTTTGGGAGTATATCTTTGTAATGTGACTGGCAGCATTTGAACCCTTTAGTGACATTTTTTTTTTTTTGCTTTACTGCACTGCTTATTTCATTAGGCAAACACAACAGAAAGCACTTTTTTTGATGTCTCACTTCTCAAGACACTCCTTCACATTGCTATAATGAAAGTTACTCTGATACACTACACATCAGTTGAATATTAGGGACACACTGATATGGGAACTGTGGACTGCAGCCGATATTTAAGATTTTGTCACATTAATGCCATAACCAATGCAGACACATGAACATTTATAACATGTAGAAAATGGAAATAAATCCACCTGGAATAGCTTTTAGAAATGTAGCATTTGCAGAATATGCAGGGTCTGCAAATTTGCAAATGTTTAAACATTAAAGGTCAAATTACATGTTTGTTAAAAAAATTAGTTAAAAAAGTTACTTTTCACAAAAATATTTAAAATATGCCATTTGTTTGCTTAAAAAAATTTTTTTTGTTTATTTGTACATATGTGTGCATGTGGGGGGGGGGGGGTATGTGGCTAAGTTCTTAACTACTTGTGTCTTGTACTTTACAATCCTGATCCCTTCATGAGTTAATGTGTATGGAGCAACTCTATTCTTTTTGTTTAAAGAGTTCAAACTCATAATTCTTCAACTTCAGAAAACTCATCTGAGCCAACCTGCCAGTGTCAGGTACATCAGCCTTATACTAATTGACCAGGCATGCGAGAGGCTGGAAGGAGGGGAAAAAAGTTAAAGAAAAACAGAGACAACAAATGATGGGTTTCAACCACTCCAGGAACTGCCTCTCCCAGACCTGCAGACCTGGTGTTTTTACAAGTTTGTTTTTCTTTTCCCACCATTATTTATCTCCAGTCAGATTTGATTAGCTTAGGGTTTGAGCTAAGCTTCTCAAAACTCTGCTTTGAGATGCCCCTCTTCAGCCACCTAGACTCTGAAGAGGAACACTTAAGGAATCTCTCCTAATGTCACTCATTCTCTCATTGATGGCTCAATGATGGAGTTCAGAGAAAACAAACCTTAAACCAGTGGTGCTTACGTTAGGCACTGCAATGTTGCAGATCCAATTACCTGGAATACACACCTCAGTTTATCTCCACACTGGTAATTATCTAAATTGCCGACATATCATTAGAGTATCTGGCTGTGAAGTGTGTGTGTTTCTTCTACCTCCTAATGGGGCCCAAAGGGAAGAAGCTGTTGAGGTGATTAGCCCTCTGTAGACTATATATGAATGGCAGTGTAACCATTTTAAAGATGCTAGATGTAGCATTGAATGTATCGTTTATGCAGGAAAAACCAAAAGAAGAGGACTGCCTAGAGACATGGAATAATCTCACCATCTCACAGCCCTACAAAATCATTCATTACAATATATTTTGAGGACAAGAGCCCACAACTTCTTAATACATGCTCATTAAATTAAAGAGTGATCATGATGGTAGGTTTTGGCTTTCCATTTGAGCTCAGGTATAATGTTTGAATTAACCATTTCATCTTGGCCCTCTCATGTATATAAAGAGGTTGTCATTTTTTGTTTACACATCTTCATGTAAAAATACTATCTATTCAGTAAAATGTGGCTGAGAAAATAAAGATGAGTTTACTCTTAAAGTGGTAGGGAAAACAATAGCAATCATCAGAAGGTGACGAGTCATCAAAAGCCACCATTATAAGAACTGTTTGATGCTGACAGGATTTTTTTTATCCTACATTTCTCTTGTGTTTTCAGATTCACTTATGACATTTGTGTGGTTTAATGCTGGTATACGTTTTATTTGACCTCTCTTAATGCCTTGCAAATAAACAATTTTTTTGTTGTTTTTGGATAAATTTAGGACTGGGGTGTTTCTCTGCTCTTCTCTGATTGGCTGCCCTGGATTATGGCTCATTCAAAAACCAATCCAGGCAGAATAACACTCATAATAACTTCAAAAAGAATGGGCAGGGCTAATGTGTTGAAGGCTGAATAGACAAACACATGAAAACGTGTTTTTGTGATAACACAGAAACAATAAATCAAGACAGGTTGTTTTTGCACTTTTGTTGGGGAATGAGCAGTATGTTTTGAAATGTTAAAAACATACTAAAAAGAAAAAAAGTTTACATACTAGATAAACAAACAAACAAACATAAGGAAACAAAATGAGGAAAAATTGGTTTTACATATAGGCCTTTTGTGCGGCCACATAAAAAAATTTGACTGATCATCACAAATTAAATTAAATTGGGTAAATACCAGACAATCACATACATACTGCATACCTAAAGTTGGGTATGCTGGTTGTGCCCATATTTAAAATGCATCTACGTTAAACTGTAACACAGCCGACTGCATTTGACCACTATCCGGCTCTGCTTTTTAAGAGTCTCGATATGGGAGCAAAATTATTGCAGTGCTCTGAGCCAGCTAGTCCGAATGGCTCTATATATCATACAGAGAGATAAAGGCTTCATGTCAGCCTAGCTCTTAAAAACAAAACCACCGTGTGCTGGCATTCAGTAGCATTCCCACTGAGAGGTTGTTTTCTCTGTTTTCTTTCTTTGCCTTGCATAACCCTATGCCCAAATGGCTCAAATAGGGAAATATGATTAACAAGAAAAAGCTGACTGGTAGGGCTCACAGAAATAGAGTTACTGTTCGTTTCTAAGTGATTATTTATCAGTGCAAGACTGTGAATAACATGTGTCCTTCACAATCTTCAGTATGTAATATTGTGAAAAGGACAAGGCTGGAAGTCACTGCTGAATGTGTATGACCTTTGAGCACTCAAAAGGTATCACAAGAGAAACCATCATGCTACTGTGATAAATATAGCCACATGGGTTCAGGTGTAAAAATGTCACTTGACACAGTCCACAGTCCACCAAGAAATCCAACCTGAACTGCAGAGAATACATTAATTCTATGCAGTAACACTGCCAAGTTCTCTGAGCCCCAGCTTATTTCAAATGAACTAAAAACAGGCCAAGACTGGAAACATGTGTTATGATCAGATGAGTTTTTGTTTCAGAAAAATAATGTTGAGTTCTCTGTGCCATAGACAAAATGGACCATCCTGTAATCAGCGACAGGTGCAAAAGCCAAAATCTTTCATGGAATGGGTACGAATCTGTGCCACAGACATGCTTGATATGCATATGTGTGAAGGTCCCAAAGACATGGAAGCATATGAAAGAATGATAGGCTCTCATTAAGACAATGTGTTTTCACAGAAAGCCCATTGTTATTTCAGAAACACAATGCCAGGCCTGATTCGGCACATAATACAACAGTATGGCATCGTAGACAGAGAATGTGGGAACTTGAGCACTGAGCCATTTAGGAACCTTTATCTTAAGAAGAGTAATAACAGCCACTGGTGAGCAACATGAGAGACATATTGGGATGGCACTAGGGTGTCACTAACATAATCAAGAGGACAAATGTATAGGGAGATGGCCCCATGTCTGCCCAGAGGTGTATGTGCAATAACACCGCCATCTGATAGATAGACAGCTAGATTAGAGATGGAGACAGGCAGACAGACAGGGATCAAGCTATATTCCCCATGTCCATCATCTGGCTACACTGCTCTCAGGTCAGTGAAGCTAATTTAATTCTGGTGGTTCAAAAGGCAAGTGCCACTCAGATGAAGTGACACAGGAGAGGGAGGGGTGTGGAAAGACTGCTGGGTTAGGGGGTGTGGAAGTGGTGAAAGGGAGGCACTGAATAATTATGAATCAAAGGAGCTTAAGCTTTCAAGGGAGTTAATTTGAAGAGCGACAGTGATGAGTAGCATGTGTGTGAGAGAGTGTATGTGTGTAAGAGAGCGAGGGCTTATTTCCCAAGGGTCTCCCCAAAGCCATTGTGTGAGTATGAAGAGATCAGAGCACAGAGCAATATCGTGTCTGTTAGCAACCATATGACAAGCTGACCCTGGTAACCAGGCCAACCGCACCTGCCATCATCATGGCTAATTTGTTAAACAAATCAATAGTGCTCTATTGGCTCTACTTGCACCCTTGGCCCCCTCTTGATTTCTATCCACTGACATGGTCAATATGCTGTGTCAAAAGGCAGAAGAGTGCAGCTGACCAAAGCTAGCCACAGGTTATCAGTCAATGAATATGCAACTCAAAATAAAGTTTAAACTGATATAGAAAAAAATCATTTGAAACATTTTTGTAATTAAAAAAATTATAACACCAGCAAATGCAGTAGCAGTCCATCTTAATATAACAAAAAAAAAACATATTCATAAACTGCCTAATGCACACACAGTTTCTCTTATCATCATGGACACCATCCCCCTGATTTTGCATCCCATAAACAAAAATTCAGAATGCATTTGGGAGTGCTGGGCTAACCTGGCCTGGGTCCTACATATATATCACAGTATGCTGCACCTGAGTCAAAACCTAATAAATCACAGGGTATATCTTTCTTTTTTTCCATGACAGTTTTCTTCTCACAAATGTAATCATATTCCTCTGATACGGCAGCGAGATCAGATTAGCGCTGAAAGTAGCTTTGGGGAGAGTGGGTGAGACGTAGAAGGGTAGAAACTGAGGAAACCTGGATTGGGGGATAATATGGATAGAGAGCAAGGAGCGAAAATGAGGATAAAATAGAGGGAATGCAACAGAATAAAAAAAAGAGTAGAGTTAGATGTGGGGAAACTAAGAATAAAAAAGGAGGATAAAGGAGAAACTAAGAAGTAGAATGTGGTTCATAATGACAATTAAATGGACAGTTTAAAGTTAAAGATTATATAACAGTATTTTCTTATATTCAGACAATAACTTTATTATTATTATTATTATTATTACTACTGTTATTAAGATGGTTAAGTTTACTAGTCTAGCTTTATTGTGTTTTGTACAGTACAGTGCAATACAAAAGGACGCTTAGTCCACTTTGCCAATAAACAGCACAGACATTAAGTTATAGTTGTGTACATGCTTAAATGGTTTGTTAAGTTTTTGTTTAGTTTGTTATCCTTAATCCTGCTCCCAGCGATCAACAGCACTGCATGGCTTCAAATATTTCTTGATTCAACACACCTGGTCCACCTTATCAAGTTTTTCAACTGATTTAACACACCTCATGCACCTCATCAACTGATTAGAGGCCCCATCATGAGCTGGATCAGTTGGGTTGAAGCAGTTAAAACTGTGCAGTGCTATTGCAGTCATACCACCAGGGGCAGGCAAAAGAAACACTGATTTAAGCTGCTCACGTTTGATTTGACTTCAGATGGGGCTGTTTGTAGTTTAGCAAGTTCAGGCCATATCAAAGAACAATGTTATATGGATAATCACCCCTACATGGGAGATTAGAAGATGAAACAAGATTCAGGCAAAGTCCATCAGATGGACTTCTTACTCAGCCCTCAGCATCTCATTTAGCAGGAAACCTAAGCGCCTCAGCATGAGCAAAGCCCCTGTAGCTCTACGAGAGAAAAGCCTAAGCATTGTGTCATTGTGCGGGCTATGGGGAGATGTGGGCATGCCCAAGTCCACATCTGCTTCCAGTTTGACACCAGCCAGCTCCAACAAAGAGCAGTTCTGCCAAGGGGTATCACAGGCCTCTGATTCTTCAGCTTTTCTGGGCTCACTGTAATTGTCATCCCTTATTATACAATCAAAAGGTGCTGAGATGAGGCAGAAAACATTACCTAAAAGTGACAAGCTCTTGGGGGGGGAAAGCAGCATTTATGGGCTGGTTGAGCAGAAGGAAGAACAAGGCAAAAATACAGTAAACAATAATACCACCCCCCTCTCTCCACCCACCACTTCTCCCAGTCTCCCTGCAGCTGAGCTAAACAGAACTGTGATAAAGGGTGTAGAAATGTTTGCTAGGGTATCTGCCCAAAACCACAGTCATCAGAGAGAAACACTGGAAGTGATTTAATGAAGGCACATGATTTAGGAAAGAGGCTCCTGTCTAAACCATCAGCCCAATCCATGACTAATAAGTCCTAGGGGTGGTGTAGTTTTGAAACGGTAGCAATTGATACAATAGATATGAATCAAAACAATGTGTTTACTGTATTGAAAAGAGCACATGGGCCTGCTCATAAACACTCCAGTGGAAGAGGCTGTTGAATAAATGACACACTAACGACTGGTAATTTGCTTTTAGTTTTTTTAAATGTATACCAACAATTTGGGCTTCATGACAGTTAAAACATATGGCAGTACAAGTAGTGCATCTGAATGCTATAAAATATTAGTAGACTCCATTTGACTTTTTGATGCTGGAGTTCTGCAACTATGTTTATTTTCACTGTTCTTGAAAAAGGCTTTTTCTTGGTATGTGCCACTTTCACAGTCAGGGCAGCCATATTTTTATGATTGTCTAAACATAACAAACTTTTGCTGCTTTTATTGGATAATCTTATGAAATTATTTACAATTTTGCTGGAGAACCAAGAAGGAAAACATGAAGACATGGGAGCCAAAGTGGAGGAGAAAAGGGGCATTGACACACAGTAATCCCACCGCCATGTGGTACCGTTGTTGTTTTGGTCACTGCTATTTTGGGGTTTTCTCCTTTTCTCCACGAGTCTCATTGTATTACACTGTAACTGTAATACACTGCGGTTGCATGGGGGGGCTCTAGGCTGGCTCTTGCCTTCATGAACATTCTCAATGAGTTCAAAGGTTGACTCTTACCTTAAGGTGTTAAAATAACCATCAACACAGAGGCTTTCAATTACACCTGGCTAATCCTTCAAGCAATGGCAGGTATGTATCAGGTGAGAACAGGTTAAGTCACACACACATGCGCACACATGCTGACACACAAGTACATACACACACATAAACACTCCCACACATTGCTGATGGGCAGGGGCGCTGCCGGTCTTTGATGTGTATCTAGTTCATTTGAGAAGCACACCTGCTCAGTGATGTGCCCGATGTATCATCTCACACATGGTATGAGCATCATCAGCACTGACGTACACAAACACACACTCACAGGCATGTATGCATGCACTCTTTATCTACTTTCCCAAACATTTCTAAGGCCTGAAATCAGGGTCAGCTACCATAGAAAAGGTAGAACAATTTTTATATATACATGAATATGTGAATCATAAAGTAAAAGACAATAATAAAATAATGTCTGTGAGATGTAAGTGAAATTCTTATCATTATACATAGGCTAACAATAATGCATTTGCACAGGCCAAAGGATCAATTAGCCAAACTAGGTATTACATAGTTTTGGTAACAGAGAGTTTTGTAAATGGCAAAACTAATACACTCACACAAATCCAATTACAATGTATTGTTTGTTAATTTATTTGCATTTATTGTTTTGCTAATATCTTTAATTAAATGAATGCCTATAGCCCACATAAATAGCTTCACTGGCATTCTTCAAGATGCTCCAAAATCAGAACCTTACTACTTTAAGTATCTGAGTACACAGGAACTAACACAACCTACTTTTCTTCTAAAAAAGTCTATAATATAATCTGTAATATCTATCTTGGTCACCCTCACTTTCTTTCCCTGTTGTTGAAGCATGCCATCAGATTAGCCTGATTTCAGGTTTCAATGCTAATTGTGCTTGTCCACTTAAGAAGCTGACAGACTCGCGGGTGAGGAAAGGCTATGGTCTGGGTGGCTTGCCTCTCATCCATCATCAGCTAACAGATCCCTCACAAGAGCCCTGCACATTAGTGCTATTAACACTGCTACTGAATAACCCCCTAGCCCTAGCAGAGCAAGCAAATCAGCAAGCAGCTAAAGCACACAATCAAACAAGCTTGGTTTCTAATAAGCCTAGCATGCTAAAACCCTGAAGTAGCCTACCTCATTTTAGAAAGGCCTTGTGCCCTCAGAATGCTCTTGGGCGAACCACTGCTTTTTGGTACAAACTGGTGTGATCAGACAATTCCCTGAAGATTCGTCAACTTGTTTACACATAAAATCAGTTCTTGGTAAAATGCTAATTTTAATTTTTTTCTCATAAGGATCTTTGCTAAAGCTTCTGACCAACGCCCTGTTTTTGATACAATGCAATACAGTTCTAAATTTCATATTTCACAATGATTCATGGAGTGGTGATGATTTTTAATTAAAAATTGAATGATTGAAATGAAAGTGGGAGGAGAGACAATAAAAGCAGGAATGTACCCAGCCATGGACAGATTTTCCATGTTTTTATTTAAGACCTGCTCCAGTGCGCTAACTGCATTAATGACGTTATAAAGAATTATGAAGGGAAATCAAATTTGCCTCGCCACTTGAGCGCCACTAAAATGCCAAACAATAAACTACCAGATTGCAAATTAGATCAGTAAAAATATCAAACACATTGCAGTGGTGGAGAAGGTTGGGGGTGGAGTGGAGGGTGGGGTGGAGGGTGGGGTGTTAAGGGAGAGAAAAATCCATAATTGCATTTAGCGTCTGGACCCTAGGGAACAGAGACACCAAAGATCATGAGGGCTCGCTGCACAAACTTGCTATTGACAGAACACTAAAAATTGACAGCCTAACTAAATAAACACTCCCAGCTCCATTAAATATTCACCAGCTGAGATTTCACTAAACCATCTTTGTTTCTCCTCCCTGCATCCCTTTGGAATCGCTACTCTTTTTGCCACACTCCAGGACACTCATCTCTCTTGTTTCCTCCCTCCGTTTTTGACTCTTTTTAGCCCCCTACTCGTCACCCCATCTATTTTTTTACTCCCTTTCCCCGACTCTTGACAGCAATAAATGATGTGGAGCCTGAGGGCCTGACTCTGAGGGAAGAGAAAGAAGGACAGGCCCTGCCGAGGAAAAGCAATAGTGCAGAGACAGCCAATGACCAATACTCATCACACCAGCACTGAGGCGAAGATCAGTGACATTAAATAAACGTCCCCAACACCTCGTGCTGCCATGATGGAGGATCTGTCACACACACACACACACAAACACACACACACACACGCACACACACACGCGCACACACACACACACATCCACCACTTACAGAGGATCACACAGCCAGCCCAACATACCTGCTGCCCAGAGGATACTAGATGTGTGATTTCCATAAAAGACACAAGTTTTAATTTGAAGTATACCTGTTGTTGAACTGTTGCAGGGCTGTCCCAATTACATAATTTAAAAAAAGTACCTTTTCTTGAATTAGGGGCTGTATATGTTTTAGGTAAAAACAGAGATTTGTCAAGGTCTGTGTCTAATAGGCTGTGAGGTCACAAAGGAACCCAGGGTGACTAAAGGCCTAAAGAAACATGGTGGTGATAGTATCATGGTTTGGGTCTATTTTGCTGTATCTGGGTCAGGACAGTCTAGCAACAATAAATTCAGAATTATACCAGCAGAAATGTAAACATAAATGGCAGGATACCCATCCATGAACTGAATCTCAAGAAAGGGTTGGACAAGTATCAAGACAAAACCATAAGCATAGTCGATTAATACTATGCAACAACATCCTAGAGTTGAAGCTGTTCTGTACAGAAAAATAGGCTTAAATTTATACAAGCTGATGTGCAGAAGTGATCAACAGTTATCAGAAGCATTTATTTGCAGTTAGTGCAGCACAAAAAAGCGGCAAAATCATTTTTTAAGTCAGATTTATGCAGAAACATAGTAAAATTTAAACAAACTTTTAAGCACTATATACATATATATATTATATATATATGTATTAATGACTTAATTATTCTGAATAATAAATACATTATTACTAAAGTTATTGAGAGTGCATTCCTAAAATATCAATCATTGGTCTAGAATAATGTTTATATTCAAATATTCTATCAATCTATACAGTGTTCCTATTATCAGCCTTTCCACTGTCATGAGAAAAATGGCGCTCAAGAGCTCAAAGCTCATATTTAATTTCTGAACCAAACAAAGCAAGGTTAACAGTTTTTGCTTAAAAAGGAGCAGAGACATTGGTACAGACTTAGAGACTCTTACTTTGTGAAAATGCCCAAAAACATAGAGCAGAAGACACACATACCTAGAAGTCCTATGGCACTCTGCTCCTCAGCCTGTGTTCATCTGCCTCAGTCGGGAAGGGGGGGTTGGAGGCAGCACTTATGCAAATGAGTGGTGACAGTATTATTGTGGAAGGAATATCAATGGAGTAATTACAGCATACACAGCCCTCCTCTCCCCACCATTGCTGCCTGTCTTCATCTCTCATCGCACATCCTGCACTCCCCCGGGGCCAAAAAGACGGCCGCCACGCTCCCAGATCCAAAGCTAATAATGGAGGCTGTGGTGCAGGCACTGAGGGAGCCAGCCCGCGGGTCTAGAGACGCAGACGTGGCTAAACACAGCTAGGAGTCCCTCTGGAGCATCACAGGACAGATCAAATGATTAATAAAGAGAGGTGTGTGTGTGTGTGTAGGTGTATGTGTGTGCGTATGTGTGTGTGTGTGTGAGTGAGTGTGTGTGTGTGTGCATAGAAGTGCCAAAGAAGAGTCTGTATATGTAAGAAAGAGAGTGAGAAACAGAAAGTGATAGAACATTAATATCTTAACGAATAACTACAAAAGGTCAGGCGGTACATATGACCCCTATACCTCTTTTTTTTTTCTTTTTTGTTTTTATTTTACAAAAATGGCATTTCCAATTGTAAACTTTTCTGAAAATGTATATTTATTTGTTGAGTTTAGTGAAAAGAAGTTTGTTTGTTAAAAAAAACTTAAAGTAAATAATACTTACTAATAAAAAAACATATTCCTTCCCAAATATTTGCATAGCACTGTAGCTGCCATAGTAATAACTTTAACTCTAGTTATAGAATTGTAAAGATGAAATCCAAATTTTATTTCAATAAGGTTCACAATCAAGGATTAATTAACAAACCATATCTGCATAGTTTTTATTTCTTTCTTGCCTGAGTGCTCATTACCCTAAAGTAAATCAAAAAGTAAATAAAACAATGTCAAGTGGCAATTATGCAAATACTTTTGGCATGTCGATGTCAATTCATTTAATGCTCTGATTTGTCACTTTGTGGATAGAGAAAGCACATGTTGTCCCACTATTTCTTGAAAAACAAAGCCTGGTGAGTAGTAGTCTGTCATCTTCACTGTCATCTTATGAGTAAAGAATAGGAAGGGCCTTAAGTAATGAGCAGAATGGAAAAGAGTAGAGGGATGTACAAAAACCTGGGGGCATCTTCAAAGTAGCTATGTTCTTCGGAACCCCCCTTCAGGCTGAGAATGAATATAGTTGGATTTGGAATGCTCTCCCTCCACACCCCCACGTTTGTATCACTATAATGGGGAAAACCCCACAAACACCTTTACCGTAAACATCAGATTCTCAGGTAACCTTAAATTACTGTTTTGTTTGAACCTTGCCCTCTAAATCAATGTCACAGAAGAGCATTAGTGGCTGCACATGATATGAATCTAGGTCTGTGGAAATGAGCATGAATCAAGTGACTTCAAGTTACAGTACACATCATGCAAAAGAAATGTGTGAGAGATCGGGTCTTTAGCGAGTGTCAGAGCAGGTCAAGAGGAGTGCCGCAAGGGTCAGTCCTGAGCCCCATACATGTTCTATTACTACACAGCACTGGCAACATCCAAACACCTCATAGATCAGTAGGAAAGAGAACTGGCTTATTTCCACACTTATCTCACAAGCTATAAATACCAATTAAAACTGAGAGAGTGTAACTGATGAATTGAGACATAGGAACCAAAGGTTTTAAGGGTTCCTCGCACACTCTCTGCACCAGCTCTTTATTCACACTCACACTCCATTTGACACCCCAAACAAATCCCACTTGACCCTGCTTCTAAATAAATTCTGAGTAGGAGGCAAAAAAGTCCTGCAAAGTCTAGCACTACACATTTCTTAGGTTTGTATGGTCTTGGAGCTTTAAATCAGAGAATCATCCCCCATACTTGTACATAATCCTGCCCCTTCACAGAGAAAATGCTTTGTAATTCTGTAAACATATCAAAAATTAATTACCTATAAGATAATATAGTGTAGTGTTGTTTGTATGGGGAGCTAGTACAGGTGTCCCCATTGAAAGTATAAATTAGAAAAATATGATAATGCACAATAATACACAGTTACAATGGACAAGACAATTATCAAGAAGATAATCAAGACTACACATACACAGAACAAATGGCTACTATGGATGCTAAAGCCAGGTCAAGGCTAAGTTGCT
The DNA here is from genome assembly GCA_037974385.1 of Arnoldichthys spilopterus. Classification (NCBI taxonomy): domain Eukaryota; kingdom Metazoa; phylum Chordata; class Actinopteri; order Characiformes; family Lepidarchidae; genus Arnoldichthys; species Arnoldichthys spilopterus. Next base: position 7,449,807 of record JBBPDA010000019.1, read on the forward strand.
TGTCTGGCACTCAGGCATATAATTTACACAGTAGGTTGCTAAATGTTTCCCTACAAAGCAAATCCTGAGAAATAAATTGTGTGCTGCGGAAGAAAAAAAACAGGCAAAAATTATCTTTGTACACTCTCCAGTCTTGGTGTGCTCTGGCCTGAGAAAAGAAAATATTATGGGGCTGTATAAAAATATCATGCAAAAGAAAAAGCACATGTGTTGTGAAGTCTGAAGTTTTGTTTTTTTATTTATATATATATATATATATATATATATATATAAATTTCTAGTTTTCTCTGTTTGAACTGCTATTGTTCCTACTTTTAGTGGTCTGTTTCTGATTTTCCAGTATATTTGTGCACGGTAATAAAAAATTGAATTAAAAATAGGGCTCTCTCTGCAGCACAAACCATGGAAGAAGCCGTAAAGCAAATGTTAACGTGATTAACAGCACTGATGAAGGGGAGAAAAAAGCTCTGTTTAGTTTTCCTGTTTCCCTACATGTCGCTCTTTCAGTGGCTCTTTGATCTTGCTGGCCTTATGAATCTTCTACATAAATGTCTACCTGGTTGGGACACTTTTAGTGCCTTTCGGGTTTGATGCAAGGCATCTGTGAACAAGTCTCAAAAAAATCTGATTGAATCATGGTTTGGGGATACAAATCAGGTGGCTAGCTCTCCTGACAATTTCTCCTTCATCCTGGGGAGATGATGAACACCTTCATTTTGGAGTGGCAATATTTGGAAAATGGTGATGCGATTCGTTCTTATATTTTTCTGTGTCTGTGTCATGTTCGACCATCGCAACAATTGACAAAATGGCATCACCAGCATTCTGAAATGTCACCGGTATGGCAGGATTACCAGGCTGCATTGTGGCAGCCAGCACAAACACCTGAATGTGTTTGAGACATGGTAATTCAGCCTGGGCTTTGAAATGTCAACCGCTTGTGCAATTACTCACCAGCCTCTGGCAGTTCATCGCTGCAGGGCAACTTTCTCCTTGGAGGAGGACAGCTCAGACATGATAAACACGCTGAAGAATGTTCAGTCAGTTCACAGCGAGCCTCTCTCTGACCTCTCAAGCCTAGCTCACATATATTGGGCTAGCCATAGCACTGTTATAAAGCCATTAAAGAGACACTTTGTATAATGATAATATAAATAAGAGCACTGAGGTATTCATTATCCAAAAGGTCTGTTGAGAAGATTGAGCTCATATCAGCTGATATCAGTCCAACACAACAGCAGCTGAAAGTTTCTGGTTCGGATATAAGAGAAAAATAAAAATTGTGAATCTGAGCAAATCCTGTAACAAATATGACCTAAAATAGTATGCACTTACATTGCGTTATGTCATGTCATGTTAGTTGGGCATTTCCAGACTGGATCAGTAGTTTGATGGCCTTTCTTCAGTATAAGTGGGGTGCTTCCAAAATAGCTCATTTAAAAGCTTATTTTTAAAGAAAAAAAAATATTGGTATTAGTATAGGCTGAAGAATGATAGACCATGGCTATAGCAGAGTGTTCTATGCCTATTCACTGCTATTTTCCTTCACTTACCAATTGTGTAGCATGAAACCTTTTTATTTCATTTTTACATAGTACTTTCACTGTATATTAAAAATACTCTAAGAATGGGTGCAACAACATTTGAAAAAAAAACTCAAGGGTATTTGCAGAGCTCACTGGCTCAATAAAGACCACATGAATTGTTTATCATAGAGTATCTCAGTGACTAATCTAAAGCAGGTTCTGAGTCCAGACTTTTAAAAGGCCTAAAAAGTCTGCATGGTCTCTCTTGCTTATGACACACACACACATACACACACTTAAAACCCTGACCCTTCTCCTTTATGCAGACTTTAAATTGACCCTTAAAACCTTCCTCGGCCAGGTCAAGTTCTCACAAGCCACCTTGTGATGTTCTGCCCATTCCCCTCCGTTTTCTCAGCATGCTTTACCTTGGGTTGCCTGGAGGCACCATATACAGGGCACCATGCTTTACTCGACACAAATGTTCTCTTTCATTGTGGTTTATTTGTCCCATCAATTATCTTAATAATCTTCAGACAATACACAGTTTTTTTATCTCTCCTGCTTTAGGACCCTATTTCGTTGTTCACATATATCAAAGACTCATGGGTAAATAATTACAGTAAATAACAAAGGAGAGCGAAGAAAAGAAAAACAACAAGAAATGCAACTCGAGACTTGAACGATCATTGATTGCAGGGGCAAAGTAAGAGTTTCCATTCATGGTTGCCAAGGCACCGTTAAATGTTATGGGCACATCAAGGTCTGTTGGTCATTGCTGAGGGGAGAATGACATCTAACAATGAGCAGAACCACTCTTGGACTGTGCAGACCCTGTGCTTCAAAAGACTCTGTGTGGAAAAAACCCCATCACGCAACACAACACTAGGTCATGGCTGAGCCTTTAATATCAGAGAGGACATGAGGTTCTGCCTTTACAACCATAAGGAGGGCCTCAAAGAGCTTCTGTACTGGTCCAAAATAAAGAAAAAGCACCATTCTCAGTACTCATAGTAAATGGAGTTAGACTTTGGCTCAATAACTACAGTTTAAAAACAAAGCTTTATTGTTCTTTGCTAAGAAAATTTTGATAGCTCTACATTGTAAACATTATCTAGATAACTTCAAAACGTAGCTTTACAATTATTTGCCTAATTTACAAAATCAATAATTTCAAGGACAACCAACGAAAAAGATGTTTAGGGAAGCAAAATGAATATTTTGGCTTTCTGAGATTAGCCTGCCAAATGCTAGTTATATGGCATAATTTTAGACACAAACTAAGCTTTACAGAAGCTTTTGGAAAAATCATGTCATCTAACTTTTATAACTTCCCTAAAATATATCCAAAAGATAAACTGTTGAGTGAAAGAAAATGTTCAATAGATTGGGGTGCAAATCTCTTTTAATGCCATAGAACCCAGTGTTAATGTTGCTTCCAGAAACCACTTACTCAGTGCTTTTCTCTCTCTCTCCCTCTCCATCCTTTGCCCTATTACTCTGTATTCATGATGTGTAATATGGAGCAAAAAGACCACATCTCCAAATACTGCATATTATAAGTGGTTTCGAAAGTCACAGCAAGAATCTGAGCCAAGAGTCCACTGTGTACTGTACTGGGTGCTTTTATGATACTTTTTAAAGCTAAGTTCAATGTATCACTCAGTTACCAATTAACAGGCTATTTTTTTAACAGTGGAATCCAAAGTTGAAAACACAGTGGCAAAAGATAAGTTTAGTTTACACTATCAATATAAAGACAACAACTAATTGACATGAAACACTAACACATTGGCACTTTTATTAATTACACAATCTTGGAATTAGAATGCAAACTGGAGAGGTAGGTAGACTATACACTGAAACATATATGGATATAGATGCAGAGTATTTATAATTATACTTATCTAATATCTAATTTGGGCAATTGATCCTTCATTAAACCATTCAAAAATCAACCAAAAGTCAGGAACAAAACATGTTTGTCCAGCTGTATTAATCTAAATAATATTTTGGTCATTTTCAATAAGCCCTTTACCATTACTGTGTCAAAATATTGTGATAATTGGACAAATAGAGATTATGTTACATTATGTATTATGTGAAATTATGAGATCATGTAAAATGTGAAAAAAAATGCATTGATAAAAGTGTCTGTTCCTTCTCCTGCAAATTAGTTAAAAGGTGTATATAAAATGTAATAGATAGATACATACACAGACAGACAGACAGATACATTGATAGATAGATGGATAAAAAGTCACTTTACTAAACATAAATTAAAAGACAACTAAAAAAAGGATTAGGGACAACAATGAACTAATAAAGAAAGAGCGAGAAAGAGAGAGACAGAGAGTGAGAGAAGGGAAGAGAGAGAATGGCAGAGATAGGGGAGAGACAGAATTTTCTTCTCTGTCTCAGTGTCACAGGCTTGCGGTGAACTTAAAACCTATAATAAAATAATGTGCAGCAGTGTATGTAGTGGATCTCTGTTTGAAAAATACTTGTGGAGAAAAAGAAAAACATATGGCATGTAGTGGGGCACAAAACCTATATTTCATGCATGACTTTGGAGAATGTTAATAAGAATTAGAAACATACTTCAGCTAATGTTCTTTTCCCTCATGGGTACAAGACTGATTTTTTACTCATGTTTCTAAAGCAAAGACATAACATATGAAGCAAAATGTTGATTTTTTTGGAAAACAAAGTTGAGGAAAATTTACACTTAGGAGCATCGTTTGCAGTTGGAATTTGACGAGAAGGATCACTATTCCTGTTTAATGGCTGACTCTTTTGCTCCCGCTCTCCTTTTCTTTTCTATCGTTTGATTTAGACCTTACTGCATTAAGAAGCCAGGTCAGGGGGCCACTAAGCCACTCTTCAACCCACACTCAGAGCATAGGTTCTGGTTAATGTTATACCAGTGTGGCTTCTTAAACAAAAAGGTATATGTGCACTGCATATGCGGCATTTCTAAGGAAAGATGGACCAATTATTTGAATTATTTTCTCAAATGAGACAACATGTGTTCGTCTGTATTTGTACATCTAAGCATGTGGAATACAGATGTGCTATAAGTGTATGTGAGTGTATGTGTGTCTGTAACCTGTAGATCAAGCCAGATTGTTGAAAGGAGACAGCAGCTGCCCTCCCAGTGCAAAAGCATTGAACACCAGCTCTTCAAAAGCCTGTACCCACAAGCCCTACAGCCTGCTGTCAGATACAACTTCATGCTGTTTCTATTTGCAAACTGCCAAGCACACACACATACACACCAGTCACACAACCCTACAAACCCATACTTAGCTATAGCCAGTTTTTCGAAGTGTGTGGATCACATGACTGATAGATAGTGTGACCACTTTGTCTCATCATTTGTCATAGTGACAAATATGTATAGCCATAGTGCATAGAAAAGTTCAGAGCTGAGTCACAACTGTATGCAAATACAGCCCATGGGTGACTGACAGAAAGGTGCTCTGAGGTTGGGAAATAGTAACAGGAAAGAGCCGTGAAAAGGATACAGTGAGTGAAATCGTAAACCTCTGTCCAAGCCTTCACGCTCCATTTGATAGCACAACACTGCAGCACTTAACACTACTGAGCGGATCTTTTTTTTACCTCCTCTGTCAGAGGTGCTGTCATTATGGCCAATGTGTTTTGCTGGGATTCCTTTGAGGGAAACAACTCATTATTTGGGGGGAGTTTAGATTGGCTTGCTAGGCAAATGTATGGAGAGCAGAGAGAGACTCATAGCTAGGCTGTCGTTGCTAAAAGCCAAGATACAGAGCTTAACCAGTAAGAGAGACAGAGGGAGAGAGGGAGGGAGAGCTAGAGAGAGTGAAAATGAGCATGGTTCAGCAACACAGCCTAGAACCTCCATATAGTCTCTGCCAATATGCTGTCTATTGACTCACAAACTGATATGGCAGATCCCACAAATACACACACAAATCTATGAAGCATTATAAAGAAGAAATTCAGTATGATTCTCTATATTTGAGGTAGACTACTAAGTATTCTAAAGATATTTGAAACAAAATTTGAATAAAGAAAAATTACTATACTCATGTCAATGCGCAGCCTGCTAATAAGACTAGAGCTGGGAGGCAAAAAGCTGGAGTTTGGATTTTGATGCATGGTGTGGGTTAAGCTGATTGTGATCTTTGGTGTTCAAACAGTGTAATCACATTATATGGTAATGCTAATAGAATGCAGATATCACCAGTCTCCATGATACATACTGCCACATTTTTGAACTGGGATGTATTGTTTTTAATGCATTGTTACCAATATTAAACTGTAAACATACAGAGGCTTTCAGTTACATAAATGTAGAAACTCTGCCAAGAAATGAAATCTAAATGAATCTTATAACAAATATTAATATATATTTTACTTTGTATGTAGCAGTTTTACTGTGATTCTTTCACTGGCAAATAGCTCTATATGTCTTTTAACAGACAGAAACAGAAGCCCAGTTTGGATCATTTTCTTTTGAGTGTTGCACACTGGCAGAGTGTAGGATATATCAAGCTGTAAAAGTCAGGTCTTGAAGCTGATGTCCTGGAAGTAGGAAACATGAGCAAATGTAAGGATCTAAGCCACTTTGACAAGGACCTTACTGTGATAGCTAGTCAGAGCACCCAGTAGAAGAGCTAGTCTAAAATGGCAGGTCTTGTGGATTGTTCCAGGTAGGCAGTAGTTTGTACCTAGCCGAAGGGATTCAAAGACGAATAACCAGTGAACCATCCACAAGTTGATGGGTGCCTAAAACTTTAATGCACACTATATTTGAAGCAGAAAAAATCCTTTTCTTGATGTTGAGCCATAACTTAAAAAATAAGTCTGTGTGAACATAACCATATAATACATTAGACATTAGAGAAAAATTTAACTCAAAACACCTTGGGAACGTCGCTGAGCCCAAGCTGTAAACCTGAAATGATGTACACTGGTAGAAAAACATGACACCAGTGTAGTTAAAATTGTAAGTGCACTGCCTTGATAGCAGATGGAAGTGCTATTTGGACACTTGAGCATTGGGGCTAAAGCTGCAGGTGGTTTGGCACAGTGACCTGCCTCCAGTGAGCCCACGCTGAGCTGGGGCAGACTGTGAGGAATCTAAGAGTAAGACTTTATCATATTAATGAACCAATTATATCGGCCAATGTTATATATCTGTTTATGACAGAGAGAGTAGACAGAGAGAGAGAGAGAGAGAGAGAGAGAGAGAGAGAGAAAGAGAGAGAGAGAGAGAGAGAGAGAGAGAAAGAGAGAGA
>JBBPDA010000019.1:7457017-7467989 GCA_037974385.1 Arnoldichthys spilopterus
AGAGAGAGAGAGAGAGAGAGAGAGAGAGAGAGAGAGAGAGAGAGAGAGAGAGAGAGAGAGAGAGAGAGAGAGCTGGCTTGTGGCACTCTGAGCTCAGCAGGAGAGACCCTAGTGCAGTATCCTAGGTGGCAAGGTGGCTTCTCTCAGGCTCTTCTGAGGTATAGGCTGATTGATATGAACATTTTATGAAAGCAAAAGCAGTTTGGTAGAGCTACAATTCCTGTAATGAATAATATTAACTGTTATTTAAAATAGTTACAGTGTAGTCAAACAATTGTCATTAACTAATAACAAACTATACAAACTACACATATATGGTTGTGAATTATCACATGAATTGCATTCAAATTTCCTTGTTCACTCTATAGAGCTATCATTGAGATCAGAAATTACTAGTCTATATAAACATTGGCATCTGAGTATGAAACACCTATACACTCAGAAATAAACAGTATTTCTCACAACAGGAGTTTATATAGACTGGTAATCTCTGATCTCAGTGATTATATATACTATACTATAGAGTGAACAAGAAAATTTAAACGTAATTCAAACAATCATTTACAACTAATATTTGGTTGTTTGTATAGTTTGTTAGACAATTGTTTAACTACATTTGAATAACAGCTAATATTATTCAATATAGGAATTTTAGCTCTTTAAAACTGCTTTTGCTTTCACAAAATGTTCAAATCAGTCAGCCCCTACCTGAGAGGAGCCTGAAAGGACCTAGCGTACAGTGTACCTCACCACCTAGGATACAGCACTAGCGCCTCTCCTGCTGAGCTCAGAGTGCCACATGCCAGCTCTGGTTTCATGTTCAGGGGGCCATGGGTCAGCATGACTCTCCCTAGCTAACGGGGCAGCTTCTCACGCCTGACAACACACAGACGCCCACCTCCCAGCATCTAACTCACTCTGCAGAAACAACAACAGGAATGGGACAGCCATACAGTGGGGAGATGGATCGGTCTGAGACGCAGAAGCACAAGTTTAACAAGGCCTGTTCTGTGTTAAAAATATAGTCTTTTTTAAATGGTGAGAAAGCTCGTAGATCTTTCTCAGAGGTGATATTTATTAGACCTACAAAAATTATAAGGAGCTTTCCAAAATAAAGGAATCATAAAGAACATTTACAAAAACACTGCAAAATAAACCTAAGAAAAAAACATAAATAATTATTCATTAAAACTGCTGTTGTTCACTGTTAGAAGTACCAGCACTGTTTTATTATTTTCCAAAAGCTGACATTTCAGCAGGCTATTCAACAAATAGTACACTAGAGGTGCTACATGCAACTTAACACTAAAAAGTCTCTTTACTCCATGCAGTTAAAGCAGTTCTAGGAAACTCCAACACCATGTGCCTGTCATGGTTTTGTGTTGCTGGCTTTGGCTAAAAATTGGCATGGTTTCCTTTCAAAACAATACATAAATCAAGTTTAGATCTATAACAGAATCTCTGAACTGTGGACCTGTTCGTAAATGCAATGCCTTTAACAGTAATAAGACCAATATGATGCAGATGAAACAAATGAAACATCTTCTACAACTTAAATAACTTTTTATTGAAGTGTCCATTATCTGCATAAACTATCATTTTATAATTACTTTGTTATGCAATCAGACTCAAAACTAGAGCTCATTTTTTTCTTAACATGATTAATATGGTACCTCACTGTGACTAGTAAATGGCTTATTAGCATGTTGCTATAGAATAAATCAAGGGGCTTGTTTAATTTAGAAAAGCTTCAGTATCTCATCCCTTCATCCAGCATGCTCCTGAGACAAGCAGATTGTTTTGCAGTGTTCACAAGCGCTGGAATTTTCCAGGAAGATGTATTGTGGCTGTTCCCAAAGAAATATTACTAAGCAGCCAGCACAGAGAGAGAGAGATGAAGAAAGAGAAAGAGAGAGATCACTATCAACTTTTTAAAGCATAGAACTTATTTGTTTGTTTTTCTTTCTATTTTCCTTGCTTTTATCTTTATTTCTTTCTTATTTACTTTCTATACTCTTTACTTCATTTCTTTCCTAATTTTTTTCTTATTTTCATCATCCTATTCTTTTTATTTTTCCTTTTCTCTTTCCTTTGATCCTTTGAAACTTTGTTTCTTTCTTTATTTCTCTGTTCCTTTCCTGCTGACTTTCTTTTTTTTGTTTGTTCTTTCTTCTTTTCTTCAGTACTTTTTTCTTTCTTACAGTTCTTTTTCTTTCTTTCTTTATTGCTTTTGCTCTTTCTTTCTTTCTTTCACTCTTTTCTTCTTTTCTATTTTAGCTCATTACAATATTTCCTTTCCCCTATTCCCAAACATTTATTCTTTCATTTAATTCTTTCTTATTCCTTATTTCTTTTCTTTGTGAACTGTGACAAAGTCTGCGACCTTGGTAAAGCAGCAAGAGGACCTGAGCTGAGGTTGACATCACACACACAGACACTGCAGCCAATAAAGCCCTCACTACAAAAACAAGATCTGTTAACTTGAGGAATACTTCCATTTACTGGGAAAATGAAAACTGCGTTCCTATCAATCCTATGATCTCACACTTGTATCATATTATCTCTGACTAGTCTGTCTGTTTAGTTCTTCCAAACCTCTGGCCAAGTGCACGGGTAAAGCCAACATCTGTATTGTTGTAAAGCTACTCATCACTGGCGCACAGCCTCCTCTCTCCTCCCTCTTCAACTCATCCTTCTCTCCTCCTTCCATCACCCTGCCTCCTGTCGACGACTCCACTCCTCCTAACCTCTCTATCTTCCAAATATTTCCCTTTGCTGCTTTTTGAAGCTGCCATGAGTTGACCGACCTCCGGTACAAATCATTTTAGTTGGTTGGGGGGGCTCCCCAACCCGCAGAGTCTATGAGACACTGAAAGGAGATCTGCTCTGTTTCACGCTCACATTTGTTTTCCTAGTTCAGTCAGCGATGGGCTGATCAGCAGCAATCCCCAAACCCCATCGAGAGAGGGATAAGAGGGTTGGGGTTAGGAGAGGTGGGAGTGTGGGGGTTCTAGGGTTTTTGCCGATTTAAACATTGTCCTTTCAGTTTACTTAAACCTTCCCCCACCTGCTCTGCCCCCAGGCCCTGAAGGAAAGGAGGCATAGTTAGAGTTCTTGACGGCCCACTGAGGTCGGGGTTCAGGATTTGGCCCCGGATACACACATGCTGAGCACTGACGCTCTTGCTCTGATGGACAGGGCAGAGTTCTAGCCTCTCTGAGACACGTCTGATCCACACTATTAACAGGAAGTATTATGTGTCTGAACATGTTGAGAAGTCATTCAGGAGATAATCTAAAAAACCAAAACATAATGGGAGACCAAAAGAAATTGAGTCAAATTATTGATGTGAATAAGCCTATGTGATGCTATTTTGGACATGCACAAATACAAACCTCTGATTGCGGCATAGCAGGCATGTATTTTATGTTTATATTTAAACTATTTATGTTTTAACTAAGCTTCTATTTTACTACAACTTGTCCAGTGGTAATACAGTTAGAGCACTCTTAAGGTGCAATCCCCAAAAAGGGTTCTTTGCAATGATGTCACAGAAGAACCATTCATTAATCTCTTAACAGAAGAACATATTTTGTAAATGAAATGTGTGCAGAACCTTTTATAAAGTTTAAAGAACCTCCACATGTAAAGGTTCTTGGAATAACATTACATTGTGTGAAAATTATTTATACCTTTAATAGGTTCTTCACACTTCACATGTCTCATTTTTAAAAAGAGTTCTTCAGGGACATAAAATGATTGTGCTATGGCATCACATTTTTTTCAAGTAGAGTGGTCTTTGAGAACAACAATGAGCTACACAAGGTCCAAGGATTAAGCTTCCATTATACTACCACTGGTCCAGTTCTTTACAATGGTCTTTAAACTTCGGTAAGGCAAATTTTACCCACAGCCAGACCACTAGACCCCTCCTAACCTGCTTGAATCTCACAGTGCACTCTGGTGCATGCACTAGGACTGGCCAGCTGCAGTAATCAGATTGGTTTCAGCGCATCTGATCTGTGGTCTAACAGACTTCCAACCAGTTGAATGAGTAAATAAAAAGCGGTGGGGAGCTCTAGCTGGAGACCGATTACCTCCAGCACCGGGAAGGTGCAGCACAGCAGAGGCTTAGCCCAGAAGGAGGAGAGCTGATTGGTCACAAAATTCAGCAGCAGGGCCTCCTCCAGGAACCAGACGAGCTTATTTATTCCAGTCAGGGCCGCTGCTCCTCCCAGGGAACAAATAATTTAAAAAAAAAAATAATAATATATATATATATTAATTACAAATCATTTGACCAGCATGTTTATATGTATAATGTAATGAGGCAAGAATAGTTCAAAAAATTTAATTTATTGTGTAAAAGTCACTTTTACACAATAAAGTATGTTAAACACAACGCAGTTATGTAAAAATGTTTAAGGGAGGAACACCCTGCTCTCTACAATGTGTGTGTGTGTGTGTGTGTGTGTGTCATAGGTCTCTCATGCTCACTTGGCTGTGAGAGAGAGTTCAGAATGCTCAGAGTCAGTGTTAGTGCCATTCCAGAGCACTGTCCTGTTCCACCCAATTCAAGCCTCTTTTCTCCTCCCGACACAAATAAAGGGATTAGAACACACAGCTTCCGCCAGACCCTCTATTCAGCACAAAGCAGTCCAGAGCTTACTAAGACAGCCTAGGGCACAGGGGTAGATCTCTGTCACTCAGACCAGTTGGTATTACTGCTGCAGAGAAAGTCTAATCTCATTATAATATGGTGCGATGAGAGAGAGAGAGAGAGAGAGAGAGAGAGAGAGAGAGAGAGAGAGAGAGAGAGAGAGAGAGAGAGAGAGAGAGAGAGACTGTACTAAATTAATCTTGATTAAATGTATAACATTATCCAGCAGACTTTTAAAAATGTAAACCCCCACACAAGCTGTGAAATGTCATGTTGTCATGTTTCAATACATGGCAAAAAATGAGTATGCATGTCAGTTCCTCTGGTCTGGCTTTTCTGAGCAAGAGCCTCCAAGCTACATTGTGTCTGAGCTGAGTACACTGTGAGGCACCACAGGATGGTGATGAAGTAAACCTCCTGCAACAGAGCTAAATCCAATTTGTTGGTAGAATGTGTGAGGGGGGCGCTAGAGCCAGTGCTGGCTGGGCTGCATGGATATGGCATTATTTGGCACCCCTATGTAAGCTCTTTCCTGCATGCTTGTGAAAAGCCCAAGCACAGCAGACAGCAATTGGCTGGTCAGAACCAGCACTAGAGCCACTATTCTGGGGATGCACTTACCAGATGCCCATCACATTCTACATCATCTTCTGAGAAAGAAGAGGACATAATGAAAGACAACAAATCTTCTCTCAGTTATAATAATAGGGTTGAATGTTATATATATGTTTAATATAAAGATGTTTCATAGTTTCATTTCTAACGATTAAACATTAATATTGGAATCAAGTGTTTATTGGCAGATATTTACTGGAAAAAATCTCTCACTCTCTCACCCCACAAACAAAATGTGACCTCTGCATTTAACCCATCACACGTGCACAAGTGAAGCATTGGGCAGCTATCAACAGCGCCCCGGGAGCAGTGTAGCAGGATGGTACCGTGCTCAAAAGAATCTCAGTGGTGCCCGGGCCGGGACTTGAACCTGTGACCTTCAGTCTACCAGGGCAAGGTCCTAACCACTAGGCCACCTGCTCCAAATCCCACATCTGTACCATCCTTAATCTTTAAGGTACCATTTTTTTCTGCTACTTCATTGTTATTCATCAACCTGAGGCTAAACCTAGGGTACCAGGGTGACATCAGAATCATTTTGATATACGTAAATGTTTTTTTAAAAATAAAAATAAATATTTTGACATTAGACAGATTTATACTTGACTGATATTTTAAACCCATAGTTTATGATGCACTCAACAATGTCTAAAAGAGCAGAATGTTTAGGTGATGCTGTAATACCATGCACAAAAATGTACATTTTTCTAATTTTACCTCATTTTCAGCTTATAGAAATAAACAAATAATAAACAAGTTATATTTTTTATATGTTTTGACTTTTTGCATCAGTATCAGCAGATAACACCATGAAAAATCTGCATTGTGCATTAGACTGTACAATTTTAACAGAGATTATTTATTTTATTATGTTAAATTATGACCCCGCCTTGGGCCTGTAGTCAGCTGGGATTGGCTCCAGCTTCCCCACGGCCTGAAATGGAAGAAGCAGTTTAAAAAATAAATTAAGGAATGTTAAATTATGTTAAGCCATTACATCTTTAAAAAAGGAGTGCTTCAAAGGTTCTTTAGATAAAGGTGACAGTTTTATGTACTATCATGAAAACTCAATATACTCAATGTATAATCTGAATGTTTAAATGGATCTTAGCATGGTTAAAGTATTGTACCTTATTAATCAAATTAGCAAATCCACATAAATGTGACAGATTTTCTCTTTAATATCTGCTCTGATTGAAGTCAACAGTCAAAGTGTTCTTTTCAAAAACAGTATACTATAAAATAAAATGAACTGGTGAGATATCTACACTTTAAGCAAACACAAAGGCAGCATTAAGGAATTTGTGCAAGCCAAATGCTTGTGTAAGTTTTTTTAATGCATATTTAATGCCCTTATAGCACTGTTAAGTACAAGCAGTAATGTACTTAATAGCAGAAGAACTCTGTGTGCTTTAACATTTGTCAGTACTATGTTAAAGCTTGCCAAATACAAATAAAATAATAATTATAATAAATCTGTGCTAGAAAAAGGGAGCAGAGAAACAGGCTATAATTGTTATATGAAAAATAAGTCTACCACAGAGAACCTTCTAGTTCTCAATGTAGGTGAATACAGAAGAATACCATCTAACACCCTGACCCCCCTCCAAAATAACATCCCGTTAGGTCAAAGCATTAAGGCACACTAGTCACGGGATGACAGATCATTGCATCATTTAAATGCTGCCAGGAGAAACTGGGCTGATGTTGACACAGAACCTAATACTTCCTTGCATAGGAACAGAGTGAGCTTCAACCTGTGGCCCAGAGCATGGCTCCACGAGGGGCTAACCCACAGCCAGGGCTGAGCCTAGACAAGCTGCAGCAGTACCAAAACACTTGCTTCTGTTTCTTTAACTCTGTGCATTACTGCTGCTGTTGTGCTGCTGCTGCTCACTTAACCCATGGCCCTCAATCTTTCTCCACCCTTATGGCTCTGGTGGTCTAATGAAAAGATCTGCTATAATCCACTCAAAAAATAATTAGTAACATGATGATTGCACATTTAAAAATAAAGGTTCTTAAACAGCTTTTTGGATGTAAGGTTGAGGCAAAAGACTGCAACAGAATATTATGTGGAGGTTCTTCAAACTTGATACTGCACAGAAAGAACCATCCATTGCAAATCTTAGGAAACTAAAAGAACAACCTCTGACAACACTGATGGTTCTATTGAAAGATGAAATGTGCTTCTTTGTAAAAGTATATTTAATAATGTTAATAGGAAAGTGCAGATTATGCTGATGTTGTCACTGCATAGAACAGCAAAGGCTTCATGGCGAAAAGGCTGGTGTACACTTGGCACCCACTGCATTCTAGTGAGTCAGGAGGATCTATGACTATGGTGATCCAACAAACCTGACCACAGCCAGCCTAAATCCACCCTAGTCAGCTAAAGCCACATCCCACGTGCCAAGCAAGGCTAATTAAAAAACAACACATGGCAGGAGGACACTCCCCCGATGTTAGAAAACACCCATCAGCACATCAGGGAATACTTTTGCAACTTCCCACTCATAACAAAATTGCTTCTGGACCATAAGAACATGGCTGAACCCAGCTATCAACAACAAGAGGGGTATAAGAGAATAGCAGATTTTCTTTTCTAAAAAGACAGAGTTTGGTGTGGAAAAATATTTTAAAAGAAAAAAAATAAATAATTAATTGTCATGTTGCATCATGTCACATCAAATCATGTTAATTGTGTCACCGTATCATATAGTATAATCATGAACATTTTTATCATATTCATCATTATGCCTATTAGCACCTGTATGTGAAACACTGAGAATCACCAATCACAGTCTATGTGTTATCTCTTCAAAGCAGTACTAACAACCGGGTGGAAGTCAGAAATGTGTGCAAAAGAACCATCTTTGAGCAGTCATCTGCAGTCCAGAGACCCCCCACAACAAATTGCCCTGGGATGACAAGCAAAGCCACAACACTGGAGCAAAAATCTCTCTTAGAGGTTAGCAGCCTCTCAGCAGTTCACACACACACACAAAAAAAAACAAGGCTCCCCTGCTGATGTTGGCAGATACCTCCCAGGTGATTCCATACATGCTTATATAGCAGCTAGTTGCTCACTCTCTGCCCTCTAGAACAGAACTGCAGCTTATAGAAATAAAAAAAATGCAGGAGTGATCCTCACACTTAGGGTAATAAAATAAAAATAAGAATACGTTATTTTGTGCGTGTTTAGAAATGATATGAATGTACTGAATCAGAAAGTGGAGCTATATAATTTGTAATGGCAGTGAGTATCAGGAAAAAAAAACCCTTTAAGGTCAGAATGTTTTTCTCTTGTTCCTGTATGAAATGCTAATATGAAACACGTCTGATTTACTATGACCTTGCATTTACTATCTACGCAGGGCTTTTGATTCAGCCTGTGTTGTTTGGTGTATTTAGGAATTAAAGTTAATGATTATCGTAAAAATCTAATTTCGATTTTTTCTTTCTATTTTTTACTCTAACAATTCTACAGCCATTAAATCCACAATCGTCCTTATAGGCTGGAATATTAATCTTAATAAGAGGAACCACAACCACAACAACAACAACAATAATAATAATAATAATAATAATGTTTTATTATTGTTTATACTCAAATCCACTGGGTAATTAGTAAAGCATAAATAAATATGTGTCATGACGCCAAAGTCAGTCCTTAAATTACACCATTTAACTCGCGCTGCCTCGAATTACTAAGTGCCTGCAATTTGGGGATGAAAACAAGCCGTAAATCTGCGCGCGAAGCTGCTGCTGGAACTACCGTGTGGAGAGGTGTGAATATGAAGCTCCGGCGCAATTGTGATTTATGCCTCTAATGATTACAGCGCATGAATCAATCGATGGTGGGATGTGATTAGGCAGAGATCCAGGCGAACGGCCGCGCGCTCTCCGCCCTCAGCCACAGGCGATCTGCGCACGCTGACAACTACACCCTAAATGAATGTCATAAAAGTCCAAAAGGTGCCAATTACATCACTAAGTAGACCATCAGTGTGGATCAAATAAACAAATGGTGCTAGGTGAGAGAGATGCGTCTGTGTGTGTAAAGGTGATCTAAGACATGGCTCGCTCCGAAATGGCGTCTGTTAGAAGGTGAGCGCCGCGCGCAGCAGGGGCGGCTGCTGGAGGAGAACTGTGTGTGTGTATTCAGGCGGAGGGGGCGGAAGGGGCAAGTCGGGTGCATAGGCAACATTATTAAAGCATTCATATTTGCAACGAATCAGCGCACGCGGAATGATCTGCGAAATTCGTGTGTAAACACGGGAGACTCCTTTTACCAGCCGAAAGAATGTTTATACATATGCACGTTCTAAACATATTAAGAATGAAATATTAAAAATATACAGAACGAACAACACAAGCGCGCACACAAAACAAAACAAAAAAAACCTTTAAACTAGCCAACGTGTTTCCACAATTTCATTTTGAATTACATTTTGTAAAAAAAAGGGGGGTGAGTTAATTTATAACAATGTCATCTTCAAAATCGAATAAAATAAAAAAATATCAATTAGTTATTATCATGTTGTTGAAGACACTAAATTTGCTTATGTTGTCCTGTAAAGTCAGGCCCTTCCGGGTAGCGCGCGGAAGCGGACAGGCACTTCAAGCAGAGCAAAAAAGAAATAAGAGCTGCATAAAATGTACTCCTTCAGTGCCTGTGCGAGTAAGACTGCGCTCTCCTCCGGCCTGCTGGCATCTCCAGAGCTCAAGCTGGAATCTCATTCTCGCCACTAACGGCTCCCATTTAGCTCGGGCGCGCAGGAAGTGCGGCCAGGGTGTGAAGCCCTGCAGTGGACACGGCGCAGGCCAGGGCTGCAGCACTGTTAGCGGCCGGTTGTGAGTAGCGCTCCAGCAAAGAACCCCTCTAAACCCCGCGAGACCCCCTGAACCACAAAAAAACTGTCATCACAGTGGTCAGTCGGGTGAAGAGTGAATGCAGGGCATATGAGCTATACACAGTTATAACTGTGACCAGTATGAGACAACTACAGTATACAGAAGCGGAATATGCTGTTCGTATTGCCGCGGCGCAGATCTGGACAAAAACGTCATTACTCACTAAACATAAAAACAGCTGTTAAAAATATCACTACTACAGTTATTTACAGCCAGTAAAACAGCACTGTGAGCGAGCGGCCTGGCTACTAAATATTATTATTTCATTAAATATTAGCTTAAACAATAAAAAAAAACCTGAATGGTAAATCTTCTTTCTATCACATGAATGATGCACTGACCTCACTGCTTGTCTAAAACGCAGGCCGCTTCGCCATAAATGCTGCCCGAACATTCGTGTAATAAACAACGACTTTTTAAAATGTACCCACTTTGTGTCCAGTTTGGAATAAAAAAGACACACACACACTGCCCCAAAGCATCAACGGCTCTCTGCTGCCTCAATAGACCTCTGTAGCCCGCTGACCATCGCTGGCCATGTCGCTGACAGGTGGTCAAACACTGCCACTGAGAGCGGCCAAAAACAGCGGAGGAACGAAGAGGAAAAGAGAAGAGAACCAAGCGAGTCCTTCACGCACGCGTTTTCAGTCATGTACTTGTCCTTCATATATTCCTGCCCGAATGAATGAATAAACAACTAAATAAAGCGTGCAGCAATTAAAAAAAACTATATATACATATAGTATAGTATAGTATATATATATAGGATATATATACTAT
>JBBPDA010000019.1:7495417-7505427 GCA_037974385.1 Arnoldichthys spilopterus
CTAGAAAACACCTTTTTAGAAAATTAATTGGGCTCTATGCCTAAAATGGTCTAGTGAATGGTTACATGTGCAGAGAGTCTCCTTTGCTTGCTGTGTTTGGGCGATTGAGCTGAGAATGGTGATGGCTTGTTTAGGTCCATAAAACCAAGTGAATAAACGCATGTGCTTCCCAGGTGAACGGCTGCGCAGTATGAAAGAGATAGGCGGGAGAGGGACACATTTTAATCAATAAGCCTTAATGGTGTGGCAGCGGGCGGTGACGCTTTGATGAATCAAGCATGCAGGCAACGAGCAGAAGTAGGAGTTGAAGGCCAGAGCACTCCCTTTTATTGTCTGAGGATTACGCTTTCAATCAGATCGCTTTTAGTATTCACCAACCATTCATACCAAGTGTCTCACAACATACACACACACAAGCACACCGTAGGAAACATTCAAGCTCTAGGCAGGGCAAAAAGCCGATTCTGTACGGAGAGAAATGGATGCGAATTTGGGGTCGTGTTGAGGCAGAGCGTTTGAACAGTGTTTGTCCAGACCGCAGCTGCCAAGGCCGAGGCCGTAAAGATAAAGAATGGAGCGAACCCTACTCTCCCACATCTACTGAAACAGAGTGGGCTGGTGTCCGCCATGCTGATAGATGTCCTCTGGTGTGGACGAATGAAAGTTGGTTGCAGTGAATGGGCCTCTCAGAGGAACACCCTGCTAATGGCATTCACAGTTATGGCATTATGGGCTGTCACTGGATGTTTTGAGAGATCAGATGGGGCAAATATTGAACAGCAGGTTGCTTCATTTCAGCAGAAAAATATTGGTGTTCTCATTTGAGCTACATATTATGTGAAATAATTATCTTATAAGGGTAAATGATGAGCAACACTTTGATTTCCCAAAACATTAAACATGTTTATTTTTAAAAGTCAAAAGTAATGTTGTTTATTTACACCAGTTTTATGAGTAGGGCTGTGAAACAATTCAAGTAATTAAATGCAATTAATCATATATTTTGCGTAGTTTGTCATCATTTATTTGTCATATTTGCTCAAATTTGCACCTTAAGAAACGTATGGGTGTGTACAATAAGCTTCATCAGAATCCATTTCTCCTTTGCTATATGAAAATCAAGTAAATTCCATCATAAATTGTAAATTTATCATACACACAGTAAGTGGCTGGAAATTCTAATTCTAATAAACTAATGAGTGCATACTGTATAGTCAGTGGCTTCAACTCACAATTGTAGCTCCTTATTACAACATATTACAAGCATTTGGTAGCATAATACACATCATTTGGTAGATGATCTTATGCAGAGTGACAAACATGCATGCTTTATAGTCAACAAAGAAAATATACACTAGTTAATCTGGACTTAATTTAAGAGCTGCTAGCCACCCCAGATTCTACCAGAGTTGGAGTTAATTGTCTACAAGCATCAGATTATGTAGAAAATACATAAAAAAGTAATTTATTTACTGTTAGTTGTAAAAAGTTGTTAGTTGTTTGTGACATATTGGTTAGTTTAAAACACAGACATGCATTTGTTGCCCTAAGTGCTCTTTAAAGGGTTAGTCTTCAGTTGTAATTTGAAGACAACAAGGGACTCTGCAGTTTCAACGGTCAGGGGAAGCTTGTTTCACTACTTTGGTGCCAAAACTGAAAAGAGTCTTGATGAATAGCTCCAGTTTTTATGAAAGGGGGTTCCAGCTGAGCATAATGCTCTAAGAGGGTAAACTGTGACCTAGGGTTTGATTATTGCTGAGAGGTAAGAATGGGCTGGACCATATTTGGCAAGATAGGCAAGCATTAATATATTAAACGTGATACAGTCGGCCACAGGAAGGCAGTGAAGGGTTTGCAATAATGGTGTGTTTAAATTGGAATTGCTGTTACAATAGAGGCTCTAAAAGGGTGACCAGAGCTTTGTAATTTACAAATGCTTGTTAGCAGTCTGCCATATATGACAATGGTACCACTTTATTTGCATTTTCTGTTTAAATAGAGTTATTTAGTAGCTGTATTTAAACAAGGAGAATATAATTTCACATTCAATTTAGGCAACAAATAATGTGCTAGCAGCTGGGCTTTAGCCTGCATCACTACACTAGCATCAGTCAGCATTATTGTGTAAATATAATTATGTGCATTATTAATGCATTAATTTGTACAGCCCTGGCAATTACACAATTACATAATGAATTCCATTGTTTGATTCATTTTGTTTAAAGGATTTATTTCTGCAAAATAAGACTATACTGACAACAATCATCAAATTCAAATCACAATAATCATCTCTATTCTACTTACAAAGGTGGCATCAGTTAATGTTTAGAATCTAAACTTAACTTTAATAAAGGACAACATTAAAGAACACCAGCATTTGTTGTCACTGACAATAACAGCAGAATTAAGAGGTATACATTATTCAAGACGTGAATATGGAATGAAGAAAACTTCAGTAAATCTTGACATACAATGCAAGCTTCGTAACAATGGTATGGGAGTATTATCCCAGGGCCAAGTGATGTTTGTAATTGCTGATTAGCGCAGTGGACTGAGAGCAGGGATTGGTTAGGGAGTGAGTGATGGGGGTGTCTGGGGCAGAGTGTGTGCATGGGCTGTGTGGATCATGCCCTTATTAATGGTGGTGTCAGGTGCAGTGAGAAATGCAGGCATTGTCATGCCCAGAGCCCGCGGCTGCAGACGAATGGCTGCTACAGGCTGGAAAGAGTTCCCCTACATGCTGCTGTGAGCTCCAATCCCTCACACTTCTATTGTCAGATACACTGTCACACAGGAATTCTCCCAGCTACACTTCCCTGACTCACTCAACACACACACACCTTTAAGGGCCCTGATGCACACATGCACTCTGATACATCCACTTTCACACACACAAACATGCACTCTCCCACAGATTTATATGAAGGCTAATGCTAAGAGACTGATGGATGGAGGACTCAGCCAGGCAGTGTAGCACACTTCATAAAACGAGAAACCATAAGACTCCAGAAAAAAATGAACACTGGAGTAAAGACACAAAAGCGACAAACTCAGAAAACATTAAATCACTGTAACTTTGACTGCTCCAGTAAAATTTAGAACATTATAGAACTACAATATAATATCCAGTGCTTTGAAAACAATAATTTAATTTATGGCATATAATGGGAGTTTGAATCATATGGGAATTAGAATGAAGATGTAGATTCAGTAGGAACACTCAGAAAAAATCTAGTTCACAGTATTATAGGTATGTAAATGTGAAGACCAAAAAGTGAATGTGTGATTAAAAGTTTGTCCTGTATCAAAACCTGTCATGACTGAGATTTTAAAAAGACTTGGCCTTTTAAAATGATTCCTTGCGATTCACTGAGCATTCAGGGCCTTCCTTCATGCTCACCTTTGTACCATAGCCAACACAATTAAATCTCTTCACACCCGCTACCTTCCACCACAGACACACAGCCAAAACACTGGAGAGAAACAGAAGACTGGGTTGACTTATTGTAGCAGTAGGTCATGCATAAAGGACAACAGTGCAAGTGAATGTGAAATCTGGAGAAGCTGGGTGGGGAGGGTAGCCCAGTGGGGATGTTCAGAAAATGAGGCTCCTTCTAGAGGGTAGCAAGGAGGGCCCTCTCTATGATCCCCACCAAAAAAATAGTTCTGGCCTCCTTCTTGTCCTTCGCCTGTAATCGCGTGCACTGCCTGAAGACGTCTCAGAGACATATTGTCGTTTATTTTGTCGCCTGGGCCTGCCATCTGTGCCATTCCAATAGAGGCGGATGTGGTAGTGCCTGAGCAAGGGTGTCTGCCCATGCCCCCAGCCCCCCACTCCCCAAAAGCTCAGCCTGGTCATTAGTCAAATTGCCTAATGAGAGAGAATACAAATGGCCCCCTGCCCTGACAGGAGGAGTTTTGGAGGTGTCAGCGCTCCTGACCCGTGCTATGAGAACAGATGATGGCTTGCTGCTATTTTCAGCCCTCTTTTAATGACTCTGCCACTGTCCTCACCCTTTTTTCCTTCTCTATGACTTTTTCATGTTTTAGTCCTCCTGCTTTCCCTTAAATCAATTTGGAAATTGACCAGATTGTTTTCAGAATTCTCATTTCTCTGTTATGTACTAACAAAAATTGTTCTATATAATAAACCCCCCCCATGTTATGATCCTATATATAACCATTGTCTATAATAAAAAACCTCTGAAGAACACCCCCACACACATTTTTTTTCTAAGAGTTTACATAATGAACATTAGACAGTAGAAAGAGAGAGATAAGAAGCAGAAAACAGAGTGAGAAAAAGAGAGAGAGAGAGAAAGAAAAAGAGAGGGAGAGAGAGAGAGACAGAAGGCGAGAGAGAGAAATGGGGGGTAGAAAATGAGAGGGTATTTAGTGAGCGAGAAGAGGTGTTATTTTTCCATCTGGATGACAAGCGGCCCTTGAAATCTGGTAGCGGGTTGTGCGCCAGCACCTAGTACCCACTGGGCCCGCTTCATCAGTCTTCCAAAGAGAGTGAAGAGCCAACATCACCTACTGCGCTCTGGCAAGCAGCACACAAGTATGGAGCAGAGAGGGAACGCTCAAGAGCTCCGTGATCACCATCTCCCACAACCCACGTGAGGGACCAAGACATAACAGTGCTAAATAAACTAACACTAGATGAGAAAATATGATTAAATGGTATTACAGAAATTCAAAGAAAGTTAAGATGGTAAAAAAATAATCAAAGAAAAACTAGAAGTATTGCAAGACAGTACTAATAAAAAATATCACAGTATTCTAAACATATAAACGTTTATATGTTGTATACAATTTAAAAAATTACTTTCCATAAAAAGTTATTCTACTGATTTTCATTCAGAGTAGGTTTTGATGTCACAGGTGAACTGTACAGAAACTTGAGAAATAAAACTAATGTATTTTGCAATGTATTTATTAAATTATAGTTCCTATCAACACCATTGCAACATAATCAACAATGTGTTGAAAGAAACCAAAGAATTACAGCAGACAACATAGACATTTTATTTACTATCCAAAATTACTAATGAATCCACACGTCTTTTGAATATTTATATGCAAGTCTGACATATGAACCTAAACCTCTTTAATACAGTATTTAGTACAACCTCCTGTACGTACCTCATCCCCATGCACAGAAATTTAAAAAGTCAATTTTAAATAAAACAATCATAAAACAATGTCTAAAGCACAAACTGTTCTGTTCATAACCAGTTCATGCAATAGTTTGCTATTACGATGGTTATAGAGGCATAAAATTGCATTGGACACCTGGTTCCTATAACCAACCACTGTGAGCAATTCTGACAGGGTAAGTTTCTTTGAATAACTCAATTTACCCCAATACCCTAAAAATGAATTATCTAAAAATTGACAATTCCCTTTTAAACTCAGAGGGAATCTTATAGAGTTTGTAACGTGACTGTAACTACTGTGCTCTGTGATACTAAATTAAAAAAATGTAATAATTAGTAGACAAGCACATGATTAATGGCTGCTACTTTTTTCAGAGTTGCTAAAGTAATCAGTACCAGCTCAGAAACATGTGGATTGTGGTGAAATGCTGGCCAACTGGGCTACAGCTGTGTGTGTTGCTGCTGTGCTGAGGCCTGAGTCTCTGTGAATAAATGGGCTAGGCCTCGGTGGAGCGTGCGTGAGCTGTAGAGCTGGCAGCCAAGCCACCGCTAAATTGTGTGTGCCGGATGGGCTGCAGCAGAAGGCACAATTACACCAAATCCCCTCTTAATTAGCGGTACTGTGGGCATGCTAACTCGCCACAATGGGGCCGAGCGAGGCAGGAGGAACGAGCAAACAAAAACACACTGCAGACAGAAGAGCAACTGGAAGTGAAAAACTGGCAAAAAGGTCACATTGTTAGGGCCATGTCTTGAACTGTGGTCTATGTAGCCTTGGAAGTGTCCTGTTGTTAGTCCAGCAAAGCTAAATGTGAACTACTATTTACGGTCTCCTGCCACAGTGGACACTAATCATGACAGCTCCTTGCTGGACCTGCTCAGTGGCTGTAGAGTGTTATTAAGTTTTTGGTGTCGGATGGTGCACGCCGATGCAAAGCGACACTTCGGCCCAGTGAGTAATGATGCATGCCAGGACCAAGGCAGGAGGGATGACAGCCAAAGAGGCCTCGTTGGCAGGCACCAGCTCGGCCTTCGGCCCATTCATCACTCCCTAAAACCAATCTACCAATGCCTCACCGCCATTCCTCATTAATTATGCTAATCAGTGCACCATTGCACTCATCCTGACAACAGGCTCAATGGACGAAGTGGTTCAAATGTGCCACTCATTGCTAAAGTTCAGCTATGATTGGAGCAATGAGGATACTCAGATTTTCAGTAGACCTACGGTATTAACAACTGCATATATTACATGCAGACATTGGACAGTCACAGCCTTGGTT
The DNA here is from genome assembly GCA_037974385.1 of Arnoldichthys spilopterus. Taxonomy (NCBI): domain Eukaryota; kingdom Metazoa; phylum Chordata; class Actinopteri; order Characiformes; family Lepidarchidae; genus Arnoldichthys; species Arnoldichthys spilopterus. The sequence continues at coordinate 7,501,860 of JBBPDA010000019.1, forward strand.
TGGTCACTCAGGTGAATCTGCAAAGTTAGTACTAAATAGTTAAACTTGCCTTAAGCTTTAAAAAATTGTTTAAATCAGCCCACTTTGAGATCATGAGATCCCATGAGAATTTCCTTAAATAACAACTGCTTGTTTGTGCTTTGCTACAGCAATTCATTTGAAATAACACCCAGTGGAAATATGTGTGTTCTTTCTATGTATTCAGGTTTCATTAATATTTAAACACACGCTTAAAGTAGGGGAAAAAAGCATCAGGGATGTTCTTGAATTATGGCATACAGCAATATAGAATATTGCACAATGTTGCTGTAAGAGAGGAGCCATTTTTATAGTTCAATGGGCTTTGGGAACATGGCTATTGTTTTAAAAAGTAAAGTGCTGATACAGGTATAAGAGTGAGAGTTCATACTTTGGAAAAGAAAAGCAGGCATTCCTCAGAAAAAAGCCTTTGGGAAGCTCACTTGGCCCCCAATCTGAAATGGCTTCATTTCCCAGAATCTCATTGTGAGGTTAAATCACACTATATATATTAGGAGCTCATTAATTACCAACTTAACGAGTCAGCAGACCCATTAAAAGATCTTTAAGGGCATATTTGATCATAAATCTCCTTAAACTATATTTAATGGCTGGATTTCGGGGAAATATTTTTATCAAGTTCTAATTAGATGTGTGATAACAAAGGCCGTTGAACATGAGGGCAATGGGAAGGCTGAGACAGGCCCATCCATTGAGGGCAGCCATGTTTGATAGGCTGGAGACAAATGGGAGAACAGATCTTATTCTGGGCTGGGAGATGGACGGGTGAGGAATGAAGCTCCAGACTGCGATTAGGCCCATAGGCACAATGCTCTCATTACTCTTAGGCTCCAGTTTATTAGCCTGTTAGAAACTTAGGCACAGATTACTATGGCCTTTAGCACATTTCTGGATCCCTGGCATAGGCAAAAGCAAATGTCAATGAGGGTGTCAGATATCAGTTCCAAAGATGTGGTGTTTATTTTCCAATATAGTGGTAGAATAAAACTGGGCCTTATTCAATTAATTATTTTAAGTGAATGTATGAAGACAAAACAATCATTCTCTTTTAACAAATATTTTTATAGAAGGTAAATGTCCTAATCACATGGATATTTGCTGACACGGAAATTCACAAAACCCAAGCAACTTTAAACCTCTTCTATATTCTCCCCTGGCTCCCACTACACTGACCATGAGAATAAATCATAAACAGTTTTCTTTCTTTCTTTCTTTTTTTTGTGTGGAAAAGAAGCTGTACGCAGTCTTTCATGCCCTGTCACCAGCCTGAAGTCCTTGGCTCCCTTTCAGACATTCAGAGCAGTTTTATTGCCTCGAAATTGCATGGCTTAAATCGTGTACCCATCGAAAGTAAAACACAGCTGTAAATTTGTTCACCACACCCCCCACCCATCAAATATCCATACACAATTCATTTAGGACAATTTAGCTGATGCTAAACAGAATCAAGGTGAACTTTCAATGGGCATTCAGCAAAGTGTGTGTATGTGGGGGCAATAAAAAAAAGAGGCTGGCTGCAGGGTTTTTTTTAATCAAGCCACACTTCAAGGCTAGCCAGTGAGCCATGGAGCACCCATACTTAGCGGATGAGTTTTAGTGCTGCTAGCCTGAGTGCGTGTGTTCTCTAATCCTTCAGCCTAAAATGTTTTGGTATTGTGAAATATGGCCACTCCATTGGAGAAAAGCTGCTGGGCTACAAGACGCTGGAAGATTAGAGTCACGATTAAGAGCCTATGGGATCCTCCTCGACTGCCAAAAAGGCCTGCCAGAGCTGGTAATGGCACACTCTGCACCGAGAGATAAGATGGAACTTTTGTTTGAAACCTGATGAGAGGGTTCCTAATGAAAGTGCTGGCCCAAAAATAATCTTTTTTCTCTGTGTTAGTCAATCAAAAAATGGTGTGGTTGAGGATAGGAGGGGAAAAAAGGAGAGAGAAAGAGAAGTCATTTTGCATAATCAGTGAGCGCCATCTGGAACAATTAACAGAATTCCACAGAAGTCAGAGGATCAGTCATATTGGCTTATTAAAGATCCCGAATTATATGAGCAATAAATCCGGGGAAAAATGAAGCATACCCCAGCCTGTCATCACTATTTTAACTTCAAAAACGCAGGAGTGTTCGATAAGCCTGAAAAGAAGAGATTAATATATGCAAATTGTGTCGAGCATTTTAAAAGCCCCCCCCCCCCAACAACTGTCTCCGTTCCCTTTTTTTCTGTCTCTTATTACGAGCCTTTATGTTTTATTCATACACCAGCTCACCTGTCATTTCATAAGCTCTAATATTATGGGGGTATTATTAAAGCACGTAAAGTGCTGCTTTAATTGGAAAGCTCTGTTGCATTTTCCAATTATTTAGAGCAAATTAAAAGCAGATGCACATACTTTAATAAGGAGTCTAATATCGGTTCCGGGAAATCAAAAATCATTGTCATGCGTTCTTGGTTGATATTTTGCAAACCCAAGTTAATTTTAGATCATCTCCTAGCATCTCTCTCTCTCCATCTCTTTCTTTCTTTCTCTCTAAGACTGAACTGTCTTCCAGTCTTATAATTGAACTTCTTTTAATGGATTGGGAAATAATTGCACTCCATATTAGGTTAGATCAGAGGCAATGTCAAGGTTTTTTTTTTTTTGATTAATATGATAGATATGTTAATGTCTTCTGTATTAGGTTTATCACTGTATTACTGTAATGCATTCTGAATGGTGTATTTCATTCCACAGAGGTGAGAAATTTAAATGGCATGTATGCTAAGCGTATGTAAACAAATGGCTAACTGCTATGCTATAAACACTGCATAAATTTATTAAACTACATATACTGATAAAGATTTGATATTACAAAGTGTTTTCTATGAGGTCACCAAATAACATTTTAATAGGACAGCAAAGTCTGTGTTGGAAAGTGTGTGTGTGTGTGTATGTGTGTGTGTGTGTGGGGTAATCATATAACATTTATTCAAATATATCACTTCACAGATGTTGAAAATTAAACAATTTCATGTTGATTACTTTACTAATTAGGAGACATTTTCTTCACCCTCCCCATATAATCACATGGAAAACTGTCACAAAAATCCACATGGTTTTAAAGATGCTGTGGTCAAACAAAGCCGTGAGTGCAGTTGTAGCACAAAAACCCTTGCACTGCATCCGTGTGTGAGTGAAGGTTGCAAAATCAGTGTGAATTAGTTTTTAATATTCTGGTAATAAATGTCAAAGTACCGGCACCTCACATCCACACATAATATGGCTGACAATGATAGACTCTCAGACATGTTGACTTTCTTCCTCTAGGCTGGGCTTTTTTGTGTTGATTTTTTTCCCCCTTTTATCGAGAAGTGACGGAAGGTTTAATCGAGAAAGCAGGCAATTCATCAATCCTAAAGGAGCTTGTGCTGCTAGCCTGACAGGGCACACATGGTTTTAGACCAACCTGAACCTGGCCAGCTGTCACACACACACACACACACACACACACACACACACACACACACACACACACACACACACACACACACACA
>JBBPDA010000019.1:7505527-7518006 GCA_037974385.1 Arnoldichthys spilopterus
ACACACACACACACACACACACACACACACACACACACACACACACACACACACACACACACAGAGAGAGACACACACAGACACAGAGAGACACACACAGACACACACACACAGTCCCTCACAATTAAGGCAAATCCAGCTGTCTTCTCCGAAACCCAGTCTTGGTCTTCAGGTCATCACCCGGTTAATGAAGAGACATAAATAAGCTACTCTAGAGACAGGAAGAGACTCTCTTTTATAAATTGTATTACAAATCAGGTTGATCAATAGTTCATGCTACTTGCTGAAGTGATGATTGGTGGCAGGGCTGTCTGGTCTGCCTGTCAATCAGCTGCCACCACCACAGAGACAGAACTTTTATTATAGCAATATTATCAGCTATTCTGGTTAACCAACTGACAGTGGCCTCAGTAGAGCTTAGCATTCCAGTCTTCTAGTTTAACAGGATTTAGAAATGCACCCTGGCTTCCCAGAATCATACAAAACATATAAACAGTGAGTAACTACATAACAAGACAAAAGCTTGGCAGTAATCCTGCAATTTACCAAGAAGGTCAATAATTAATGTGAATTAAGGGTGGGCAATATGATATAAATACAATATAAGGTGGAACGAGGAAATCCATACCAACACAGTTTAGAAAAAAATCTAAGTAAAAGATTTTGTAAAAACATTCAAAAATAAACGATTAAAATACAATAATGGCATAAGGGGATGTCATTTATGAATCTAATATACAGTGATAAACTCGTTGTTGTTGTGTATTGGCTCTCTAAAATATATCTAAATCTTTTTTCCATTAAGTTCCATTGCTCAATTGCCACCAAAATTTCTGAAAATACTTGAGATGCATTCAGAAAAAATGAGCACAATAGCGAGAACATATCCTTACATGGGTGACCCTTAATGTGAGCATAACAAAAAGAAAAAAGACAATGTCAAGATGTAAAAATAACACTACATATACATTTACATAATGCTAGATGTATGCATATGTAACAAATTTCGCGTATGTTTTTGGTTTTCAAAACCAAGTGTGATATAAAGCTTATGTGAATAAAAAATTACTATTGCTATTTCTACAGTTAAAGCAGTGTCTGTCAGCACAGTTAAGGTCTTAGCTTAGTGTAGCAAATTAGATCATCTTCACCACATGGTGTCTCTCTCCAGCCAGAGAAGACACAAACCTGTCTCAGCCTCACGTGCTCAAAGAACCCTAACTCAGTGCTAAAGAACAGTGAAAACACATATGCCAAAAGACCAGACATTGAAAGCGGTCAGCAGGACCTTCACACGCATCTCTTATCCCTTGTGTGTCAGTGTTGAATATTTCATCACATAAATGCATAAATGTATGTCAATATAACAGTCAAGTGATGAGTAATTACACACAGCTGGTAAATGCTCTCAAGTGGGTAGTGGGAGCTTTCTGTGGGGAGTCTGTGCTCACTCTTTCATATGATCATGTCATTTGCTCATTCCTGCGCATATGGAGAAATGCTGTATGCTAGCTTGTTATGGACCCATTAGAGCAGAGGCTATCTGACCATAACACTTTTTGTGCTTAGGTGTAAATGAATAAACTTACCTGATGTGCTGGTAGAATTCTGTTGCTCAATGTCAGGCCTGACTGTGCTCCTCTTGGGAAAACTGGAGGTTGTGGACACTGGTGTGCAACTGGAGGACAGACAGAAAATAGAAAACAGAATAACAGTGATGACAACCAAGGAGATACAGGGCTTATTCGTACATTGAAAACTGTATCAATTTGCATTTTTTTTAATAATAAAAAAAACATTACTAAATGGCAAAAAAGGTACTCTAATTACATTTATTAAGTAATAATCAATTAATTATTTTGAGGATTAATCAAGTAAGCCGATGCTTTTAAAAAAGTCAAAAACTAAAAATGGACCTAAATGAAGAATTACAATGTATAGTTATTCAACAATTTGTTAACACTTTATTTAAGGCTTCTTACATAGATACTTCTTTATATGCAGAAGCATTCAATTGCATTTAAAAAAAAGCAATGTTAATGAGAATTTATTAATAGTCATATATATGTTGACATACAAGTCATGTGATTGACTTAAATATATAAATGTGATGTATTTTATTTATACCACTGCTATAAAATATCATTCCCAAGTAATGAAACTTTAACAAACTTTTTTAACAAAAAAGAAATAACAATAAAAAGAATTAGTGGCAATCTTTAAAAATTATTTATTGTATTATTTTAGATTGCAAATCACCTTTATACAGCTGGTATTTGCTATTCTAAAATGGCATAAGATGCATGCATATTACATCATAAAATATCTTGGCATCTTGCAAATACTAATGTAAGCTGTAGATAAAAGTACTGGCATTAAATAAGCTATTCAAAGCTTATGGGTATGTTATAAAGTCCTTTAAAAAAGGTTACCAAATATTCTAAAATACTTAACTGCCACTACAACAAGAACTGTCACTATTGATTACTATTATGTAAAAAACAAATTACATTTTTAATAAATTAATATATAATTAATAATCTGAGTAAAAAAAAACCTAAAATAAAAGTTATAAAATATATAATATATATAAAATATATATAAATAACAGTTTGTTGAAAAAAACTATTGAAACTACTGATTGCGGGCAGTGGTGGCCTAGTGGTTAGGGCACTGTGCTGGGGACCTGAAGGTTGCAGGTTCAAGCCCCGGCTCAGGCACTACTGAGGTACCCTTGAGCAAGGTACCGTCCCACTACACTGCTCCACGTATTGGAAGTCGCTTTGGATAAAAGCGTCAGCCAAATGAATAAATGTAAATGTATGTAAATGTGATTGTGTCTAAAGAGAGCCATCAAGCCAATCATAATCATTGCTGATTCATTATTAAGGGGAATTTTATTAACACAATTAACAACAATTAACAAAATAAAGACAGGAGTACAAGTCGGACTTGAATACCAAATGGGATTAAGAAAAGACAAGTCTTTATCCAGATGCATACCAAGGATTTCATCTGATCATTAACCCCTCTCCCTCCTATGGGCTGCTCCCAAGAGCCTGCAAGAGGTTGTCATGGAGTCGATGATAATAAGAACAGTTTCTGAGCACAGCATGGTGCCACACATTCACACTTACTTCAGCAGCAGCAGGCCAGAAAAGCCTCAAACCACTTTGCTACCGCACACACACACACACACACACAACCACCTCATCAACCTTGAGAAGGTGACTGTAGCCAGGCTATCAATGTCATACTGCAGGAACAGATCATCTGGTCGTCTTGGTTTGCCCTGTCTTACTGGAGCATCAAAAAGTAGCCTTGTGAGAGAAAAAAAGTGAGAGTGCATGTTCCAAGCTACATTTCCGAGATATCGTTTCCTGTATCCTGTGCTGGAAAAAATGCACTACATTTCAGAATATGCCTGTCTTTCTCACTTACAAATAAAGAAGCTATTGTGTAAAAATGTAGAGTTCAAGTTTCAAAGTGATTAAAAATATTAATAAAAGCTCATTTTTGCTGTAATGTCTAATGAAGTCATTTTACCATATTAAACTTTTGCTGTAACACTAAAATTGCCTGCAGTGCACTTCCTGGGCAGTCAGAGCATGCACCACTCTTCTCATCAATCAAGCACTGGTGAATTACGCTCTCTGACTTACTCACAGGGATCAATAAATCCACGGGCTTGCTGCTGAGCCTTCCAGCATCAGGAGAACTGCATAATTCCACTTTACGCATGCTTTGAAGACCAAATGAGCATCTCTAGCAGGTTATACAACACGTCAGATGCACTGAAGTCAAGCAGAGTCATGTTTGGGGAAAGCTTAGGAGTAAAGTGACACCATGAAGGAGAGCAAGACATTATGATGTGCGAAAGGAACATCCAGAGCAAGTTAAGAAGAAATTGCTGATGCAGAGTAGAGGGAGGAACAAATCTAGGAAACTTAAGTTAAGGTCTAAAAACTCTATAAATGTAGAGAATTTACAAAACATGGTTAAATAACATAAGAAACACAACAAGCCACAAAGGCAACCCTCAGTGACTTTGGGTCAAGTTTGGAGTATAATTTTTATCTTCTGAAATCATTCAATAGTCTGTTGTGAATACTCTGCATTTCTATCACTTGTGATGAGATAAATAAATGCAGTAATTTCTATCAGGGGCAATAAAACATGCTCCTTGACAGGTTGTGGTATTTATGAACTGAAGCCTGCAACTCAGATTTATTTCCCTCGATGGGGCTGACTTTCCCCCTGTTCATCTGCATCAGCATTCGCCCATGTTCAATCCAGCCCAATGGTGAATTTTTAAAAGGTTGACATCAATCTTGTGGAACCGATTGCCACATTTAATGAAGACTTCCCTTCGTTTGCAAAGGTTGACTCAGATGCAGAGGGAAAAAAAGTGAGGGGACATGACTCTTCTTGCGTCGAGACATTTCACAAACAGCGATAAACTGAAGGGAGATGGTTTTTCACTCTCCATGAAACGGGCCTAGACTAAAATGGCCAGTGAAGCAGCAAGAAACAATAGAGAATGATCCAGAGTGATACACAAAATGGAAATGAGATATTCAGTGAAAGGCCTCTATAAGACATTAATCTATTTGGACATAACATATCAGCAATTTGATAAGGTCAAAATGGAGATATGGAGAGATGGTCTTTAGAGAACTTACCATCAGAAAGCAACTGGATATCTACTTTGTCTCTCTAAAGGCATCTTCAGTTTCTTATTTTTAACGAAAACTCCCCAATCTGTTTCATTTCAACAGGAAACTGGAACAAAGGTGTAGCTGAAGTGGGGCAAAAGCATCTTCAAACTTGTCAAAGTATGTATACCAACTCAGTGCAAATTCTACCAGTTTCTGAATACATTGGCTTGGGTAGCATATGGCAAATCAATTATTGTCTAATTCGTGAAACAAAAAACATGGCAAGTGTATTGCCACTTAATCACCAACAGCTCTTATCCTCAGATTATGTTGGCCACTGGAGTTTTGTGTACAATTAATCATCATTCATGCCAGCAAAAGCCATATTGACACATATCCCTAATTTGAATATCTAATTACACTGTTGCTCTGCATAGGATCATTGCAAAACTGAGAGCATAGCCTGCATTAAAACAGTGCACCCTGTAACTTGTGTGGCACACTAAATGCAAGTAAGCGATGATAAAATACATACTAATTTGTGTTTGGGAGGTTTACCCCACTTAAGCCCAAGCAACTATTACTGGTTCCAGACTTAAGTTCCTCACTCTCATACCTTTCAGATCAGAACAAGTACCAGATATCTCATAGTTACTCAGATAAACAACTGCAAGTTAAATAGACCAAAATTTATATTCCCTTTGTTGAGATTTAATTGAACAAACTAGACATATTGTAGCACAGAACAAAGTTAAAACTCAGTGCTTCAAAAATAACTAATCATAGATCTGAAAAAGTAAGTCTGGAGTCAGGTCTTTGTATCCACTGCCCAAGACAGCGTCTAGACAAAGTAAATCTAAGAAAAAAAACAGTACAATAGCCTAGACAAGGAGGAACCATAGTAACATTTATCCAATGAAGGACTCAAGGTGTGAGCTTAAAGTACAGTGATGGCTGACTGGAGAAGATTAGCTTGGAGGCATGAAGCTAAAGGGCAGCTAGAGAAGTGCAGTTCAGGATGTGAGGCAAGAAGACAAATTAGGAGCAAGTCTTCAGATGAAGAGACAGTTACATCAGACCAAGCACGGGTAGTCTCAAATGATGTGCAGAAAGAAGACTCCACTGACTGTAGACAAAGTCTTCAACTAGGTGGAAGTCAAGTTTTCTTCAATATGCTTTTGCAATTAATGTACAGTAAACCTGCTTAAACAACTATATTGTGATTTACAGCAAAAATACAGTGAGAATTACAAACTGCTACATTTAATAGGCATGTTCAGCATGTCTAAGAAGGCAAATAAATCTTGCCTCCCGGATAAAATTCACAGTATACAATCTATAAATATCCACAAATACCAGGTAAACTAGGTTCAATTAATTGTCTAAATCGCAATATCAAAGGCATCCTCCTACACATTCACCACACCATGGGGGGCTGATGAGCAGCTGAAACAGGCAACAGTGGTGAGGCAAGAGTATGGGTCCGTGTAGAACATCTGTCATGGCTTGGACAGATAGGCGGAAGCCTTTGGAGAAGCAAGACAAGGATAAAAATAATATCGTCGGAGAAGCACATGGACTGAGATGGAGGAATGTGGAGGCTGGTGTTTTGACACTCATCTGAGCTCCTCCATGACAACACCTCAACGCTCGGCTCTGCGCTGGCGGTCCTCCCAGCCCACAGTGTGGAGACAGCTCCTTTCAGCAGTGGCACCTTCTACACTTGTCATTACGCTCCTTTAAGTTGCGTGTCAGGTACGGAAAGGAAGGAATCACGGCGAGTTTGGCTAGAGAGGCAGGGAGAGTGGAAGCCCTAAACAACAACAGATCTTACCTGATAATTCTATCACAGATGGCACTGCTCAGTTTGCATTTGCTTGATGCACGAGGAAAATTTGCAACTTTTTAGGATTTTCAACAATAAAAAAGCATCAGAAATAAAAAAGGGAGGGAGGGTGTCTAAAAAAGTAGATGCTGGAAGATGCTGTCAAAACAATGCACATACTGTACAACGTATGCTCTCCCAGAGGACTGGGATCGTGGCTGTTGTTAAGAGAGTTGATGCTTTGCAGACGAGATGCAGCCAGCTCCATCAAACACATAGTGGAATCCATGACACACATTCTCAACTCTCTCTCTCTCAACTCTTTTCATGACAATGTACATAGTACATTTTCAGATACACAACTAAAACCTATACATTAAAGAGCAATACTCCACCATAGCACTGACACTTCCATAGAAGAATGAGTGATTCGTTCACCTCCAGACAATATTTCTGAGGAAGAAATTGACTAAAATGGTGTACTTACTCTACAACTACTGAATAAAAACTGGTAAGGTTTGAGAAATGTATTTGTTTCAACAACTTGAAAACAAAAAAAGAGAAGTTTGTCGGTCATGATTGAGTAGGTACTGGGGCTGTTTTACAGTCTATATGCATTGACCTCCACATGACACGTCCATGGTGTGAATCATTGTCCTGAAAGAAGAAATCATAAAAATCAAACCAGGCCCACAAGAGGAAAGATGCTTGGCCTCTACATTTATATTCTTCTGCCTTTTGATTTAAAAAGCTTCCCTTCCTTATATGAGGCCCATCATTGTAAGAGAAATGTCAAAAACCTTGATTCTTTAGGCAAAAAAACGAAACCAAAGTATTAGCACAAGGCCAATTTATGCTAGCTGTCGGTCTGGAGGTCAGATAGGGGGGCACGGATGACAGTTTTATCAGGAGGACAAACGGTATCTTGAGTGGAGAGAAGGGGTTCTGGTGAAGACTTAAAAAAAACTCCCTCCAAATAACAACCTCTTTCAAATCTGAGTCAAGAGCTCGAATGATGACGTCTAGAACCACAAAGCTAGTACCAAGCTCAAGAAAACTATTTTAAAGCATGTTACGTCTAGTTTGAAAATTTAAGGTGATTGCCATAATTAAAACAAACGCATTAACTACATTCAAATACCCCTTAAACTTATAATGCAAGAGAAAGGCCCATCATGGTAGAAATAACTTGTTTACAACTCTTGATACATTCTGTGTACAGCAGATTCAGTTAATTTATGCACATACTTTTCATCTCAAGCAAGAATCAGGATATGCATTTTGAAATTGTTTTGGTGAAGCGGTTGACCTTGCAGCATGTTTGAGATTTCACTGTGATTTTAATGACTTTGCACTTGTAGTCAGAACACACTTTGAATGGTCTCCTAGTTGCCTGGGGCAACGAGAGGCTTATGTGTAGAACCACCAGCATTCAAAATTACAGTGGTCATTAAACATTTACTCCTTATTGACTATGTTTAAAACATCTTTCCTCTAACTGTAAAAGGCACTTAGATTTAAGGGCATCTTCAAAGAGCTATAAAAAAAACTGAAGATAGCCAGGAGTACAAAACAGAAGGGGGAGCGTTCTCTGTGATAAACTGAAGATGAACTAAGTTGCTTTTCACTAAAAATTCACAACTAATCTTTGACATGAAAATCTTTTCCAGAAGTTATTTTTTTCTTCTTCATCACTATCTCCAAATAGTGATGGATAATATATATTTATAACACCTCAAATGTGGGTGTTAACTATATTCTTTTATTCTTCTGGACTAGTGGATGAATCCATTCAAATAAATATAAAGTTCATTTTAACATGAATATTCTTTCTATATATTCATTCCTTTACTCACAGAATACCCTACCATTGTTACAATTTAGCAGATTGGCATCCTATCTCCGAATGCACAGTAAAAAACAAACAAACAAAAAAACACTTAACCAAAAACATTAAAGTCACTGTTCTGTTTGTTTTTCTTAAAATGTACACTTATTTCAAAGATGGATTATATTGGTTGAATTGTAACAGCAAACCAAATTTCAATATCAGCAATGATTTAAAAAAAAAATCACAGCAGGAATCAGAACAGGACCAAGGATCCTCAATCAGACGTTCAATTTATTCTTACCCCTCTATCCCTCGTGCTTGAAACTAGGCTTCAAAAGAGAGCCGGATTAACAGAATGGGATGGCTGGGTGTGAAAGTGAGAGGCTCTCCAGGACGGCTCAGAGACATCAAACACTCCAGCGCTAACTAGCTGATCACGAAACAGCCCTACAAAGGCTTTTATTTGAACTGCAAAGCCGTGGTGTAATTCTGGGGGTTTGCTCTCTTGTACAGTAAAAGTTCCAAGGATCTAGCATTAGAATAAAATTTGAAATGGAGAAGTCAGACCACTGGCCCTTTCTTTTACTGTTTATATTAGTGTGCAGCAAGCAACATTAATACATACTTATATACTAATACATAATAAAACATACTAATATCCCAGTTAGTCTTGTCAAGTCACATCCAATTCCTTTGCAGTAGGACATAGCCCAAAACATTCACTAGGTGTCTGGCATGCCACAGTTGGCATCCAGAATGCTCTTACCGACCCATCCACTCCTAACACCCATCCCGAGCAGCCTCTGTTGTTTATTTACTATTTATACAGGAAATCCCAGCCACTTCCTGCTCATAAATAATTTAATTGTTGAGTTTGGATAGAGTACAAAGTCACATTCTTCCCTTTAGGCATGCAGGATGTTTGTGTGTGTGTGTGTGTGTGTGTGTGTGTGTTGGTTGAAGGACATAGTGCAGGGCAAATTGGAAAAAAAACCTTAACAGTATATTCACCTGCAGGTGATTACACTAGTTCAGCCTTCGCCAGTTCTGTTTTTATTATACAGTCAACCTGTCTTTTTTTAGAAGAGATGTAATGATTGTACTGTTGCTTAAAGCACTTAGAAAATGACACCATCTGATTATCTGTCTCTTTCTCAAAAGTGTTCACTTAGAGTATGCTTAATTGCACCTTGAAATGATTAAAGAAGGGATGAAATGATATTTTGTTTTATACACCAAAAGCCTGAAACCACTACAAGGGAGTTCAGTAAATAAATTAATAAAGCAAACTTCCTTCCAAGTCTTCCTTATTGTACTGTAGGTGTCCATTCGCTCAGAATGCTGTTCAACTGAACTTTTGTTCTTTAATTATCTTAATAATTTTTGTATAAAACATGTCAACATTGTGAATGTGTGAAAAAAATGCAATTATCTTAGTACTCTATATTTTGACAATTAATCCAGTAATCATATTTACACAATTTATAACAGATTTTTACCTTATAAACATGAAATCTGTAATTGTCAACTATAGCACATTCATAAGATCCTGCTCTGTTTTAGTGTTAATAGCACCCCCTTGTGGAGAATGTTTATAGTGTTATGCTCACTTTAGGTTAGGTGTGCAGCCGTTGTTATACCCTGCAGGTTGCTCACCATCATGTTGAAGTGATGGGCAGATAATGACCTGTGAGCTGTGTGTGTGCATATGTCAATATGTAAGCACAATAAAAGATCAGTAAATGTTATACCATGTCTCGTCATGGTTTCATTCCTCCAAACACCACACTGGTGTCAGAAGTAGGATCCATGGAGGAAGACATCATGGACCTCATCCAGAGAGACAAACACTTGGTAAGTCAAGAAACGTTGTGCTTTTCCTGGCAAACCAGATGGGTTTAGCGATAGGCAAGAGCGCAGCCGTTCCCGGACTGAAGCTCATAGCCTTCGAACCAAGAACCGCTCTCCCATGCAGATGACGGACAAGGGGGTGCCTTGCACTGGGAACGAGGGTCACTGAAACTCCCTCGCTTCGACGGAAGCAGCCCACTCCAACTCTGCCTGGCACAGTTTCGCTTAGCAGCACAACACAACCAGTGGAGTTCTGCAGAGTCCACCTTGCCCTGGCTGCGGAAGGAGATGCATTGAGGGTGCTGCTCGATCTGCCTGAGGAGCAACAGTGCCAATACGAGTGTCTGGTGGTGACGTTAACACAGCAATTCGGCCAAAGACAGCAGGAGTAAGCGATGCGAGAAGAGCTCACCAGCAGACGGAGAAAAGAGGGCAAGAAACTGGGAGCCGCCGTTGAAGTGGTCCCATGTCAAGCACTGATAGATATGGGCTCAACGGTCACAACAGCTAGGCTTTCTACCATGAATGGGGGGACTGTGCTGCTGTAAGGGGAAAGGAACAGCTCCGCATCAAGGTGAGAAAAAAAACAGTACAACATGAGGTGTGACTGCTGAACATCAGAGACCCTCCCCATGAACCACCACAAACAGTCCTTTACCTGGATGACCTGCTGGTGAATGCCGCCACGTTTGAAGAGGCAGGAGGTCTTCCCCGCCACTTGCTGGGTGGAGCTGGGCCTAAACTCTGCCAAGTGCTCACTTCTCTGCCAGGAGACAAGTTTCCTGGGTCATGTGATCAGTGCGAAAGGGGTGGCAACAGACCCAGCGTAGATCATCACGTTGAGAGACTGGCCCAGATCGCAAAACTTGTCGGAGCTACGCAGCTTCCTCGGGCTGGTCTTATACTATTGCTGGTTCATCAGAGACTTTGCCAGCCTGGCTAGCTCACTCCATTGGCTCACAGAGACAGAGCATGTTTGCATGGACGGAGGCCTGTGGTACAGCGTTCCAACAGCTCTGCAAAGCACTCACCAGCACGCCAATTCTAGCACTGCCTGATCCAACACTGCCATTCATTCTCAACACCAACGCGAGCAATGAGGGAATTGGCATAGTGCTGTCCCAGGCAACAGAACATGGGGAGCGAATGGTGGTGTACTTTAGCTGCGTCCTGAGCAAAGTGGAGGGCAGTTATTGTATCACGCATTGTAAGCTGCTGCCGGTGGTACAGGTTCTGCGCTATTTCCGGCCCTACCTGTGTGGCTAATGGTTCCGGATGCGGACATACCATGTGCCACTGACCTGGTTACTGAATTTTCGAAGTCCAAAGGGCCAGCAGGCCCGCAGGCTAGAGGTGCTGCAGGAGTATGACTCTGATATCCAGCATCGACCAGGCAAGCTACATCGCAATGCGGATGCTCTCTCTGTCCCTGTGATACCGCAGACTGCCGCCATTGTCACTGAGCAGAGGAGCATGAAGAAGGCGAAGGTACTGCACTGCCACTACAGTCACCATAACCACACTGGAAAGTGTCATCGAAGCCTTCTACCCCCAGCAGCTGCAAGAAGAGCAGGAGAAGGATCCAGTGCTGAACCGCGTGCGGGGCTGGGTGAGTAAAAAAACAAAGGACCAGAGTGGGAGGGGGTCTCTGACTTTGACCCTGAAACAAAAGCAAGCTCCTACCAGCCCATGCACCATTTGCAACACAGTGTTTCATAAACTCTTGGGTACAGTCATTTGTAATATGCATCTCTGGCTTACTGGAGCCTACCATCTCCAACACAGTCATCCTCGACACAGTTCAAGGGCCCCCTGTACACTGCTGTACAGTGCTGTACACTCTGGCACCACCAAGACACTGAAAAAGCTGCCCCTTTGACCGCTTCAGAGTGTAGGCAGGACATCAAACTTTATGCTCACTGCTGTGACGCCTGCACCGCAAAGAAAGAAAGTCATATGTAGTGAGGCCCCCCATGGAACATCATACGTCATACTCGGACCCTTTCCCCGTACTGATGCAGGGAACCACACAAGTGGCCCTAGGCATACGTGGTCCAAGATCAGAGTGCGACCACCACCGCTGAGAAGCTCCTGGATGAGTTCTTCTGCAGCTTTTGTGTACCAGAGGAGCTGCAAAGTGACCAAAGGTGGAATTTCGTGGCACAGGTGTTCAATAAAATGTGCCAACGGCTGGGCATCATGAAGACACGCACCACCCTGCTTCACCTACAGAGCAACAGACTGGTGAAATGTTTCAACCACAAGTTAGCCACCCTGCTCGACATCCTCACCAACCAAAACCAGCGGGGAGGGG
>JBBPDA010000019.1:7518016-7542544 GCA_037974385.1 Arnoldichthys spilopterus
AGCACCAGGGGCAGGTGCTGATCCCAGTCACGCTGGTGTTGGTTGGTGAGGATGGCGAGCAGGGTGGCTAACTTGTGGTTGAAACTTGTGGGCATACCAGGCGTCCGTGCAAGAGAGCACCCAAGCCACCCCTGCGGCACTTATTTTCGGCCGGGAGCTACAAACCCCAGTCGACCTGGTGTTTGGATCACCACCAGAGGCTGAACTACCTGGAGAACCTGGGCCCAAGTACCTCCGTAACCTGTGCCAGCAGTTGCAGGTGGCACACGAACTGGCTCAGCAACACCAGGGAGTGGCCACATTACAGCAAAAGCATACAACATGCACAGCCAAGGAATGGACTTTTGAGCTGGAGACCGGCTTTGGGTTTACTGGCCCTCCCGGAAAAAGGGGCAGACACCAAAACTGGTTAGCCGTTGGAAGAGGCCAGGGGAGGTTATGGATAAACTTTCGACCGTGGTCTACTGAGTGTGTTTGCCAGGTCGACGGAGGACTATGGTGCTACACCTGGACCGGTTGGCACTTTATCGGCCATTAGCTCGCCTGGACACCCATCAAGTGGACTGTGCAGTCTCCTCAGACCCAAATTCAACATAGCAGGGAGCAGAAGGGTCTCGGCAGCCGCAGAGACAATGTCAGCATCCTGACTATTTCAAGGACTATGTAGTGGACAGTAGAGTGGCCGGGGACAACTTCACGTGGGGCCTATGTGACAGTCGTATGCAGCAGCAAATGAATGTCCGGGGGTGAATACCCATAAGGCTGTGTGGTTGCCGGCCGCTATATTTTAAAGTGTTTATGGCAATAATAAAGTGCTCAGGAATGTTGTAAGTGCATAACTTGTGTTTATATGGCATGTTTGTAGCGTTTGCTGACTTTAGGTTAGGTGTGCAGCAGTTGTTAATACCTGCAGGTTGCTCACCATCATGTTGAAGTGGTGGGCAGATAATGACCCGTGAGCTGTGTGTGTGTGTTGTACCTAGAGTCTGGAACAGTTTGGGAAACATGGGCCATGGAATGGGGTCCATCACATGTCTGAGGAACTTCTCTTATCAGGTACCACATGGTCAGACCATTCAACTCCCTGCAGAGAGACAGAGTCTTAGTCCTTACCTTACAGCAGAAAGTACACACTAAACAAACATATTTACTGAGTTGTGCAGTTATTTTATATTATTATTGCTTTATTTCAAGCCTAAAAAGGGTGATAAATGAAATTATCTTAATATTATAATGCTCCATTAGTGTTTTACATTATATATCAGTTTTCAAGTCCCATGGTATATGAATGTGCACAGTGTAGGTAATTGGGGTATTAAAAACTAGATGTGAGAGTTATACAGTACAGGCTGAGGTTCAAGATCCAGTTCTGAGCTCACCCTATAAATGTGTAGTTAGCAGGGCTTTGTTTTGACCGGCTCTGAATGAGCACGTCACATACGGCTGTGTCAGTACTGTGCCTCGGGACCATCTTCACATACAGCCTCTTCTTCCTTAAAGCTAACTCATCTGAAAAGAAAGAGAGAGCGAGAGAGAGAGAGAAAGAGAGAATCTATATAATTAATGCAGATCACTACACAGTATGTACAGGCCAATTATAAGGTACTTTGCATTATGTTGTATTCACTGTATACTGTTGTATAACAGACCAACGACAGATACATGAATGTATGTTTGTTCTATGTTTATTTCTCTATTACTGAATATTTAATTAATTAAAGGTATCAGCATATGATACCTATGAGGATTTGTGTTTTTAGACAATTCTATTACAAAGAAAAAAGCTCTGAAATACGTAAAATTCTGTAGAAAGAGCAAGATGCTTTTTAAAAGAACTGCACGTTTCCCAAACATTTTTTAAATGTCTTACACTAAATGAGGATAAAACATTAATATCGGAACACAATAAACTCAATATATGCAGAAAGACTTGACACATTATCAATAAACAAAAGAAGATTATTATTACATAAAAACAGCATGTGCTAAGACCGCTGGGCATCAGTGCCAGCAGAAAAGAACCAGCAGCTTGATTGACGGTAAAATAGCAATTTAATAGTGGCTGATATATCCATTAAACATGGTTTCACACAATAAAACCATTGCATTAAAGCAAAGCCCAACAAGACTTTTTATTCATCTTTTTATTCATTCCACTGGAACCTGAAGCAAGGCCTGGCTCATATTACTTTTGAGCGCATCCCATTCATTTTAAAATAGCATGGGGCGAGTGCTATATAAATGCAATAATAATGAAAATAATAAACATGCTGTCTTCACTCTCAATGGCAAAATAATATTACATTCTCAAAGGCACAAGGAGGGGAGAGGAGAGAAGAGGAGAGGAGAAATACATAGCTCTCAAAAAGCACTAAAGCATCTGGGGGAATGCATTTCATTAATATTAGATAACCACCATCCACTCACGCTCTTTCCAAATAAATACATAAATAAATAAGCGCATCATAAAGAAAAGCCAGGCTCCGGCAGAGATAAACAATGACTCATCGTTCTTCTCTACTCCTACCCGCGGGGCAAAATGTTTATTTTATTCTTTTGCACTCTCATAAATTATGTTAAACCTGCACCCATGAAACGCTACATGCTGAGTCCCAAGAGGAAACCTCCCCCAGGACAATGACTGCTATGAGAGAGAAAGGGGGGGTTAAGAATGTGTGACTGTTTTCTGAGCTTACGAGTGTCCATGGTTTCTTGGATGGGTGTAAAGCCCTCTGGCAATGTGTCCTTCAGGTCAGTCAAATTCATATCCACCAAAACATTTCCTAATTGGGTCTGCAGCAGAAGAGAGAAGGAGCATTAAAACCAGAGCTGTCCAAACTCACCCTAAGGCCAGATTGGGCCCATGCTTTCTGCTTTGACATCTGCCTTGATGACATCTGCTCAGACAGTGGCACACATCTGGTACTATCTAACAAAACAACAACAAAAAAAGAGAGATTTTCTTCTTATTTGGGGGTTCTTGACTGTCCATTTAAATGTTCCTTTTGCCAAACTGGAAGATATATCTAAACTTCTTGCTAAAATATCTAAATTTCATGGGGTTTTAAACTGAACATGCACAACATTGACTGATTTCAAAAATATATTTAAATACACACTGAATATAAATATCCTACCTTTCAACTTATTGTAGCTTTTTAGACTTTCTGACAGATGCTCACACACACACACACACACCTGACCGACAGCAAGTAATTGTGCAATCACTGCCCTTTTCCAAGTACATAAGCACCCACGTGCCAGCCATCATCTCCCAACATTGCAGAGTAGTACTCAAGCCAGTGCGTGGCAGGCCAAATTGCCTGCGTTTCAAACCAGGGAGCAGTTGAAAACAATCAGGAGCTGTTTAGTTGACATTTTCAAGCATTACTTTTTTCCTCAGCCTCCCCAGCCCGCACTCATTACGCTTCCATTTTTTGTAGTAATAAATTGCAATAATCCAGTGACGCCCCTGAAAGAGTGTGGCCAGCGTGGTGTGACGCTGACGAGGCCGATGTTCTGGATGCCATCGCCACCGTTGCCCAGCAGTTATTACCAGAACAGACATTTTTTATTCATAGTTTTTTATTCCTGACTTGGGGGCAGGAATATGGATGAATGTTATTACTATGCTCACATTTTTTTCTCTATATTTTTTCATTCTTTCTTTTTTTTTTAAATGCAAGAGAGGATTTTCCCATCAGGACCTGACAAAAGGCCATCTAACTCCAACCCAGAGTATGATAAATCACAAACTGTTTACTTCCCACCACATAATTCACTGGCTAATTTTGCAGAATCTGTTTTTGTCATAGACAATTACAGCGGGGGCCACTTTGATTGACAGACAAAATAGCCTTTGTTGATAGCGCTGTCATGTTTTATTAGTGTCAGGGACTTTAAAACAGTGCAGACACACGTTTTAAGACACTAGGCAGCAGCGACAGAGAGGGGATTGGTGTGATACATACTAAAACCACAGCTCTGATTGAACTTGATAAACAGGCAAGCAGCGAGGGATTGGGCAGGACAGGCCAGCCACTGTGAGCAACAATGTCAATTTCTGAACATTCTCAACAGCTTTGCTAAATACTGAATAGAGTCATTTCTACATTCATCTAATTATAACCTATAGAGTCATCCTTGACTGTTTTCATTATGCAGAGCTCTTAGTAGTCAAAAACACAGGGGGGTTGCAATAATATGGAAATTAAGTCAATGCCAACATTCAATATTTTTCATGCACATGCCAATGCCAATGGCATTACATTTATAAAAGGTAGAAAGTGAAAATACATCTACTTAGATCTGTTTAAATATGATATTTATTTGTAGAGGATAATATATGCAGTAAAATAAATTAAATACAGGAATTTAAAGTACAAAGGCAAATATCAATTAGAAATATAATTCTGTCTAATGTTAGTAACTTTTCTTCTGCCAAATATTAATATGATTCTGTTATCATTGTGCATCTTAAAAAAATACACATGCTCTGTTCAATACATTATACCCACAATAACTGGAGTTTTTCTGGATTAACTGTATTCTTTGAACTGATTAATAGATTAAATACATTTTGGAAAACATTCTATTATCATCTAAGGACTACCACCCTGAACTGTGATATTTTAGTTGGTAGGTAGGTGTATGTGCTGGTGTGACTTGGAAACGAAGTGTTTACCTGACATCAGTAAACTGATCCCCCAAAACACACTTAACACTTAAAACCATGATGAACGACAGTGATACAGTCATAAAGAGAGACTGCACAATAATGAAGTATTCACAGCTCCACAGCTCTGACAGTAGAGTTGAAAAGAGTGGTAGAAGTGTGAAAAGTGACAGTAAATATACCCACTGCGCTAAACCGGTCTTGCAACAGATTTATTTTGGTTTCTTACACATAGTTTACAAGATGATTCATTACAGGCACAAACAGGTGATGTCAGAGAATACAGGCATGAGCATAAGGAAGAAGGTAAGCACAAGGTAGAATATCATCTAAACAAAACTTTTTTTATCTCCTATTTTGTCATTAACCTTTTTTGTTTATGAATTTGGAAACATTATGTTTACACTTCAAATATCTAATTAATGTAACTAAAAAAACAACAAAAAAACAAATCTAATTTCTAATTAAGCATCATTCTCTTCAAATGTGATTAAACTTTTTATGGCTTTTAACCAACTCACTCCTACTGAGAAGAGCCCATATGGACAGCCCTATGCTCCACAGAACTGATTGAAAGTGATTGTGATACCTGTACAAAAGAAACTGCGGCTGCCTCTTTAAACTGAGATTATTATTATTATTATTATTATAATTATTATTATTTTCTTCTGTTTGTTTTTGCTATCTGGTGTCGACCAGAGGAGTATGGGTTCCTCTCAAGGTGTCTTTTCTACAGCTTAGGGAGTTTTTCCTTGCCTCTGTCTTCCTTCGTCATTAGATGCTGGACCTGGATTCTGTAAAGCTGCTTTATGACAACGTCAGTTGTAAAAAGCGTTATAGAAATAAATTGATTTATTTAATTTTTTAGTTTATAAATAAGGTGATATGAAGAAAGAATGTGATAAAATTTCTATTCTTAGTTCCCATGTAGCTGCAACCCGCAGTCCTAGTTCTCTTTTAAAATAAGGGCCACTTTAGCAGCCATATTAAGGTGGTTGTTTGAGGTGTAATTTTTCATTTTAAAAAAATTCTCCTATTCAAAAACGGAACATTTTTGGATGTGTTCATCCTCTTTGATGAATTGCAGGATGGTATCCAGATATTCTGCTGGGACCAGGTTAATTAAATGAAAACAAAATTCCAAACTACAAAAGCAGAGAGCATTTATGAATAATCATAGACTAAATTCCTGGGGGAGCGTGGCAGATCATAAACAAATTTCTTACGGAGGCCCAATAGGGTATCATACATCAAGGTGGTGGTTAAATTCTGCTCATCCCAAATTCAAAGCTGTATTTGCATTCGGTACAAATAGTCAGCTTTAAAAGTCGAGAAGCATTTTGGAGGCGCTGGTGATCAAACATCCAATCAAAGCTCTAACGAGGGATGGAAGTTACCAGAGCAACCACTGCCTAAAGCGCTCCAAACGTGGGTTTTTCTTTGAGAAGGCCAATACTGTGTATGCGTGTTGAATGTACATATTTCACTTACATTTTCAGTGGAGGAGGTGCGGGTGAAACAGAGATAGCGTGTGACCTTGGATTTGAATATGCCGTCCTTCCACAGGTCGGCGTCGTAGCCATCTGTTGTTTGTGCAACCTACGTGAAAATGAGAGAGAAAAAACAAGAAGGAAAGACATGCGTTGAAGTGGGATAAAGTTAATGTATGGACGGATTGTGCGTGAGGTTTTTTCCCCCTCACTGCCTCGCTCCTTGCATACTTGGCTTAATTAACGCTCGCTTGTGCTCAAGTTCGCACTCCATCTCATTAGAGTCCCATACAAGTGGAGAAAGATCCTGAGCCTCCATAAGGACTAAAAATAACATCACCCCCCACGAGAGATTGGTTTAGACATGACCTGCGAAGACTAGGCTTCTAACAAGCTTAATGAAACTTTATCCAGCCCTGAAGAGACAGTGATGGAAATTGGAGGAATGAAATAAGAATGTTAAGCTGAGCAGAGTTTGCAGAGGCAACAGGAGAAACTTTCAAGGTAGACAGTCTGATTAAAGGAAGGACTGAAAACAACAGATGGACTGATAGGCAGAGAGAAAGACATTGCAAGACAGCATGAGAGGGCTTGAGCTCCATCCCCAGTGGTCCTGTGATGAAGTAAATACTCCTAAAAGGAGTCCATACATCAACTATATCCCCCCACCCCTCACCTTTTTCCTCCCCTTACAAGACAACCAGTCCTGGCCACTCTTTCCAGGTCAGTGCCCCACACCTCCTGTCAGCATAAACAAAGGGCCGGCGCTGTGCAACCCAAAGTCAAGCAGGGGAGGAACCAGGCACCAGAGGAGTCAGTCTGCCATGCTACAGTCAGGCCAACCAATGCGCCAAGAATGAGAGTGCTCTGGGACAGGAACATGGAGAGACTTAGAAAAGAAACAGAATGAGAGGAGATAAAGTTTCTTTGAATGTTTCCCATTTTAATAGGCTACCAATTCAAAATCTATGAAAATCTGGCAACACCATGTGTGCTAATAGTAGATATGAACACTGAAGAAAGGGGTCATTCATTTATTAAAAGCAATAAGTCATGAGAGGCCATGCATTTTTTAGCCCATTTTCTCACATCCAAACAAGTTCTGTTAAGTCTAATGCCACACAAGACATAATTTCCAAGTCCTAACACTTCTTCAGATTCCCAAATTAAACGTGTTCCAACATCTGACATGTTGTACCATTAATCACCCCTATGAACAACACGTGCTATTTCTTTTACATAGATGACTGAAATAGTACATTTACAAGTCATAATCTCTCTAAAATGTTGACTTTTTACTCACTGAAGTTAACTTTGCATCTGAATTTTTTAGTTCCATCTTATATAGAGCAGTTGTAACAGGCTACTGCTTGCATAGCATCATGACTGCTGCCCAGTTATGATGCTATGCAAGCAAACAGAACAAAAAATTCAAACATCAGCTTTGTGGATTCCACTCCTTCATTCACTAAAGGTTACCACAAGAGAAAGTTGTCTGATAAAATTTTAAATAAGAAAAATATATTAACAAATGTATATTAACCGCAAGTCATTTCTTTAAAAAGTAAAAAAAAAAACAGCACCAAGCTCGTTAGTCACCTGAGATGTAGATTATTTGTTGTGCAATGTGTGTTTATGTGCATGCATTTATCAAATAGATACACTGTAAGAGATAGTTTTGTGTTTGATTTGTCTAAACTCCACAGTATATTTTCCTATTGTTTTAGTTGTTTTTTTTATTGTATGAACAATGCTATTTTTTTTAATATACAACTGTTGTTGTTGACTACTGGGGAAGGATTTTTACATGGCTAATTGACCATTATGAGCAACGTGCTTCAACATATTTTGCCTATATATATATGTATATATATATATATATGGATGTACAACAATACTGAAACCACAGGTAAATAAATACAGGAAAAATACTAGACACAGTCATTGTCCTAGAATTCCTAAATTAATGAATATCTGATGTTATTGGTTGATATAATCTTTCCTTTAAACTTTTTGATGACATTTAAAACATTTTAGGCAAGTTATTACATTTTGTTTGAATATTCAGGAAAACAAAAAATGTGTTTTTTAAATATTATGATAATATGTGTTTAAATGTTAAATATTGAAAATTTTATTAAAAATAAAATGCAGTCCATGTGAGAGTAATGATCAAAATGTGATTGATTAAAAATTGTCAACAAGGGGAATTGTTGGGATTGTGTAAACAAGAAACTCTGTGGCATGATTGGAATGAAACAGAACGCAACCAAGGTTTTGTAAAAGGGGGAGCTACCCTTAGCAACAAGGGCACACTAGCCAAATGGGCAGGTGCCTGAGCACCTAAAGCCACCCCCAACGCGTATGTCTACTTACTACAGAGCATCTAATTATACAGGAAGAAGCTTGAATTCGGATATCCAAAAGATGATGATTTCTGAAATCTCTTTGCAGTAAAAAATATTTGATTGGAGATTTGAACTAACATAAGTGTAATCTCTACTCCTACTACACATGTTCGGATTTTTCATTGAAGTTATTCTTTTTATTAAAGCCCATATGAAACCAACACATTGGACATATGTGTAGCTGCTGGTCCTACAGCATGACTTAATCATGCACTTTGCTTGTGCAGGAATACATCTTTTCTGTAATTAATACAAAAGTTGGAAAAACAACATTGTCACAAGTATATCCTACTGTAATAAGGAATCATAACCTACTTATGTACTCATATTTTTTGTGCCCTCTTTACTGTCCAGCATTAGGTCATTAGGCTGAATAAGTGTCTGAGGTCAGCACTGTGCAAAGCTACTTTGTGATTTAAGAAAAAAATCATACTAAACTGAAAATACCTTTTATTTTTATTATATTTTAGATATTGTATGATCATCTATCACAGATTGTCTATATCAACATCTTTGACTCAACTGACAAAATAATGACAAAATACTTTCCACTGGATTGAGAGTCTGAGAGTTTGTGTAGTGCAGTCTGATCTAAGGCTTCTGGTCAGTATGGACATAGGGTTTCATAACATTCATAAACTTTGCTTGTGCAAGAATATGTATCCAATGGATTAAATTACCCATCATCACTTGTATGAAGTACTGAAAACTGCAAAAAAACACAGTGGCATATGAAATATCATCATTTATAGCATCCCACCTAAAGTCTTGTGTTTAAACTTCTAATTAAAATCAGTAATCTTATATTTACTGCAGCAAAGTTTATTTTAAAAATGTATATTCAAGTTTGGATTATACCTCTGAAGTAATAAAAAGATCTTAAATTAATAACCATATTTGTTTGTGCAAACAAAGCAGCGTCCTGCTGCGAGTGATGTAGGATAAGGGCAAGCGGAACAGAGCTTCTGAGATTCTACTGTCGCCATGTGCTGCACGCCGGATCCTGGATGCCAGTGGGCAGAGTTGTAGTGCTGTTCCAACCCTCAGATGGCCCACCGGAGACGACAACAGTTGGGTTTGGTGGGGTGGGGCAGGAAGAGAAGGGGTGAGAAGAAAGAAAAAGGAGCCGGAGAGGAGGAAAGAGTTGAAGGAAGAGAGCAGGCTGCCCGTAAGCCTAACGCATGCCCTTTGTGTTCTACAGTTCTCTTTGTGCTTTGTTTGATTCGCAAAACAGCCCTTCTCGCCTTCCTCCCTGTTCCTGTTGTGCAGAGGCTTTATAGCAGAAGAAACATATACACACATACACAAACACTCGCAGCATGGCATGTTCCCAGGGGTCGCCAAATACGGCTGTCCTAGTTTCCTCTCTCAGTGCAGTGGGATTGCTTGGTGTTGCTGGAGTGCCAAAAAGCCAGCCACCCCAGCGACTGTGCCAGCAGAGTGTTAAACAAACAAAGCGCTCTAGTGCCAAGCTCGGTGGGACGCCTCCTTGGAGACGCCTGTTAAACTCTATCCTCAGGAAAGGCTGAAGGTTTCTGCAGTATAGAGTTGGCCAGGGGAAGAGTCGTCATCATCAAAGTAAACGTTATGAATTAGTAATGGCCCCACACTTGCCGCCAGGGAAGGCAACCAGCAAGGAAATGGTTTTCATTGGGATTCTGTTCAGGACCGTTTCCATGTCATCATGTCAGTGCAAATGTTTTCTATGGTATCGTAAGATGTATTAAAATTCAATAAATTTGAAAATCATACACAAACCAACAAATATACTCACCACAAAATAGTGAGCAGGTGCTTCTTTCTTCGATACCATCCCAATGTCAGTGATTGGTTCAAGTTGATGCTCTTCCAAGGGTTTGGATGGGTCCTGAATGTCTGCCATTTATAAATCTGTAAAAAAAAAAAAAGAATAAATAAACATATTCCAATGCAGTAAGTCTGATAGAAACAGATCTCTGCTATATACTGTGTTATATACACAGATCAGCCATAGCATTAACACCATCTGGCTAATATTAAATAGTTCTCCTTCATACTGGCAAAACACTGATGACTGTGGTGCACTGTGTGTTCTGACAACTTGATCATAGTCAGCATTCACTTTTTAAACCACAGTAGTGCTTTCGTTGGATCAGACCAGACAGGCTGGCATATACTCCTTACATGCATCGGTTAGCCTTGGGTGCCCACGACCCTGTTACAGATCACTAGCTGATCTGTCTTGAATCACTATTGGTAGGTACTAACTACTGCATACCTCGAACACTCCACAAGACCTGCCATTTCGGTGATGTTCTGTCTCGATTGTCTAGTCATCACAAGAAGACCCTTGTCAATAAAACTTATTCTAACCAATTTTCCTACTTTCTGCTGTTCACTTACTGCCTAATATATCCCACCCCTATAATCAGACAGTCACAGTTAATCACTTTAACGTGAAAATGTGCCATTGCGAACACACTCACAACGAAATGTGACCTCTGCATTTAACACAGACATGGAGCAGCAGGCAGTTATCAACAGTGCCTGGGAAGCAGTCTAGAAGAATGGTATGTTGCTCAAGGGTACCTCAGTGGTACCTGGGCTGGGACCTGCAAATCTCTGATCACAAGGGCAAGTCACGAACCACTAGACAAGTACTGCCCTACAGTCATCAAGTGTTTTTGCTCTGTGATGAAAAACAGGCAGTTAATACATTAAAACCTTTGTTTATTCTATAGGACTGGTGTTTTTTTTTTTAAACCTGCAAAAGGTTTTGCAATCACCACAATGTTAATGTTCCTCTTGCTTGAGTCTTACAATGTACTCTGATATACATTCAGCCGAAGTAGTGATTTGCAGTGTTCAATGCAAGTTTTGAGCAGTTTGTCAGAGACTGTAGAGCCCTGAAAAAATTGCACTAGGTTTGTGTTGTACAATTTGGACTCTATGAGAAAAACATAAATGTAAAAACATCTATACAAAATAACACTCAACACATATTTCTTTTCCCTTTTACCCCCTTGCTTTAAATAAATAATCAAAAAAACAGTAATATTCCTTGTGTCTTTTTAATATAAATGTAAAAATGTAAAATACGGCAAAGTGCTTTTCTCATACTAAAAAATACCCCACACTGTCTGGAGAAAACACACACATAAACACATGCATGCTCACTCATAGATCTGCACACACCCGTCCACCCAGGTATTAGTGAGCACAGTGAAATGAAACCCTCCGTAAACTGTGTGCGCTTTGTGGTCTATGATGGGTATTTTCCAGTGCTGGATCGCATTCGCAGTGTCAGACGCTGAGTGATGGCGCTGTCCCTGCTCTAATGGCTAGGCATATGAGCAGGAGAAAGCATCAAGCCAAAAGCCTCATTTGTACACTAAATAAGCTGCACCAACGCAGACAATAATACTGCTGTGGGCCCAATTAGCAGGGTAATTAATTACCACAAACCTTTGTTTCTTCTTTAATGAGCTCCTGAAATATGGAGCGGGCTGAAGCTGAACTGCTTTAAGTGCTGCTAGTATATCGAGAGGAGGGGTATTTATTCGTGCATTAAAGAGTGGGAGTAAACTTTTCACTGCATAAATAGCACCGGTAAACTCTTGAAAATAAATGCAATAGCACTGGAACTTTGTGCCTTAATGTGGATGATCTCCATCTTGGATAGCTGTTTTTAAAAATTATGCTGTAAGAAACTTTCACTAGAACAGTAGACTCTCATGAGTAAATTAAATGTTAAGGCAGTAGATAAAATAAATGATAGATTAAAAACAGTTTAATAGCATTTAGCTCTGAATGTTATAGCGTACACGTTAGACCTGGGCCTGCACGAATGACCACATATGGCCACATCAATGCCATTAGGCCGCGCTCTCTCAATCAGACATTTTCAAGGAAATGTAGATCAATGCATGTCTATTTCTGTCCCAGTAAGCCTTGGTCTAATGTGTATGCATGGCTCACCCAAGGATTAGTGGCTATTTGGAGGCTCCTTTTCTATCTTATCGAATTATGTCGAAAGCAAGCTACTGGAGTAAATGACACAGTTATTGCGCTCAATCTAAATGTTTACCGACTTTATAGTAATTACGCTTATTGAATCTGCAGGATTTACTGGGCCAGCGGTAGGTCCATGTATAAAGAAGTCGGGTGGAAGGACTTATTAGAGCGAACCCACAGCGGCAAATTAGCTTACCGGGGGAGAATGATTTCTTTCTTGCGTTAATTTGTGCACTAATCAATGCGCCCCTTTCCCGAACTGGGCTGTGTCTCTTAATTGCAAGGCGACTTTAATTTAAAAATGGAGGCCTGGCTAACCAGACTGGGAACGACTAAGCGTGGCTCTAATGGCACACACTCATCTTAACATCAAGCTACGCAGCGGGCGCGGCTAATGCTTCAACGCACTGGGGACAATAAAGCAATCCAAAGGGTCACGTTCACAAAGGAACACGCATACATATAAAAACTGGCAAACCGTCTGGCAGAGAAATGTGAAATATAAAGCTCATTTAAAGACTAAAGTCCCTGAAAAAGTCCCTAGTGCTGTCAAATGAACCCACATGAATTCAGTACGCCTACTGGCAATTCCTTTTCTTTGGTGCCTCAGGAGATTTTTAGTAGCGGTGTAGTAACATGTAAGCCTGATATGCTATGTATGCTAACAACCAACACAACCTACAGAAACTGGCCTACGACAATGCAGTTGTTCGCCGTATAATTCCTAGCGAGCCATATAAACAAAACGCCCACCCAAAGACAGACATTGGACTTCTGCGTTGCGTCGTGTCTAGTCATTTAAAATACAATCCAACAATCTAACGCATATTATTTAGTTATAATTTATTCATACTTAAGCTCTCAGACAGCTTTATAACCCACGCGGTTTATATTTTATACTGGGAATTACAATAATAAAGAGAATTATAACAGGTAAAAAAATCTGGTTTCTTGCGCTTACCTTAAAGCTGCAGAACTGCCTGAAACTTTACTAAGGTCGAAAGGTTGGACGTTAGTATCGATCAGTTCCTTCCGCGGTTTCTGGTCATTATCTGCTTCCCAAGGTGTCAAATGATTAACTAGGAGCAACTGGAGATTAGTCTGGATACCTATTGTAAAATAACGCCAATACATTACACAGGTTATATATTACATTATTGTATTATGGTATCTACGGTATAGATACTGGAGTAGATTAAGCAAATTAAGGTAAAGAGAATGTAAACAATCGCTAATAGAACTTTATGTCCACAAATACACAGGCCTATTTGGTGTGTGTCGACATGATAGTAGAAAAACATCTGATCCGTAGGGTGATTTTTAAAAAATACTCTTAATGAAATCTTATTTGAAAATTTTAAGGAGTAATACAAATTCCTTTTGGTTCCTAGGTAGAATAAGATGGGTCGAAAAATATTTTCTCTTCTGATCAAGTGAGGGAAAACTTGTGGTTTATTCCCCTGAGAAAGGTTTTGAGGTAAGTTGATCTAAATTTTGACAAGTGTCAATTTTTTTGTAAAGTTAAAAATGCAAAGTTACATCTTTATGTCAAAAAGTCCCCCTAAACAAGGTACATAAGGCCTAACTGAGCATTTTTGCCCACCCCCCATAATAATTCGATTTTTATGAAAAAGGCATAAAATATTGTTAATGAGAATATTTGTCATTTTAATGGAGACAACAAAGATAAGAATATAAGAAATGATTAATACAAAATAAAGACAGGAATATCTTACAATGCAAAAAAATAATAATCTGTAAAATAAATCTCTGTAGCTTGTGCACAAAAGACTGCAAATGTGATGCACTTTTGCATTAGGCCACATGCAGTTGTGTGGCTTGAGAATACATCAGTCTGCATCTGCGGCAGCCACGTCATGGCATTACACTGATGGATTTCTCTCTGTTAATCAATTGAAATAAGTAGAGAGCAAAAGAGAGAGAGAGAGAGAGAGAAAGAGAGAGAACCTGAAAATGCAGATGATCTGTTACAATGGCCTGTTGGAGTTAATAGCACACAATGAGATCAAGTGCACAGGAACTAAACAAGATTTAATGAACATAATAAGCTAATGAGACCTCTTATGCTCGTCATCGTTCATGACAAACTGACAATGAATCAATGCCCGTGGCTCGGAGCAGGCAGCCAGTGTTACTGTACTTTGCACGCATGTCAGAAAGAGACTAATAGAGGCCATCTCAGCTGAGACATGCTCTGTCAGTCTGGCTCACCACCAAACCATGCAAAACCCAGAGAGAGAAATGGCAGATAGCAAGTGAGCTGTATGTGTGTACAGTGGAACACCTTCTCTTGGTTCACCACAATGGCATGACCACATGTAAACATTCTTCTATTTCATGCAAAGTATAATGCTGTGTTGCCCTGCCTCATTACAAACATGTTACCAAGAAAAAGTGTGTGAATCAGTTTTAAAGCCTGTTAGCTTTAAGTATTACTTACAAACCCCATTTCTGGGGAAAGATCTCTTTGTTTATTTAACTGACAAAAGAACAAATTCTGTGCAATTTGTAACAGAAGGCAGTTCAAAAATACATATCCTTAATTTTTGTTTTGAAAAGTTGAGAGGTTCTGTTAATTGCAATAAAAAAGCAAATATCTGTGATTTTTTCATTGTCTTGACTGACAAATGTATAAAGATTTTCAAAGTTTTCACTGACTTAAGCCTAAACTGACCATCTTCACGTATCATTTTGTAAATATAAACATTTGAAAAACAAGCATCTGGGTGGCCATTATCTGACTCTCCTTTGCATTTTTAGTAAGAGACAGATCTGTACTCAATCACATCTACTCTGTCTACAAAAGCACATCTTTTTTTGTTGTTTTTTAGTCTTTCAGTCTATCTCAGGTGAGCTTCAGGTCAGAGAACTTGGTGGCATCTGTGCATAGAATAGATGTATACTGTTCTCTTTGTGTAATAGTTCCAGGTTGCATTTCTTGATGCAGTCCCAGACTGTGTTAAATAACAATGGTTTTCTAAACTACTTCCAAGCCCCTGTAGCTATATTTATCCCAGTAATATGAGCAGTGCCTTCTGAGAGCTCAAAGGTAACAAACATTCAATATTGGTTTCTGGCCTTGCCCTGCATAAACTGAGATTTCTTCAGATTCCCTGAATCTTTTCACAATATCATATACTGTAACTGGTGAAGACCTCAATTATTTGCAATTTTGCATTGAGAAATGTTGTTTCATACTGACAAGTCACTTATACTGACAAGTCACTAATTCTCTCATGAACTTTGGCATAAAGTGGTAAGCCAGGATCCACATTGTTTGCTTTTTATACTCAGTCATGATACCCTCACATGTTACAAGTTCAGCTGATTATTGTGGAATGTTTCAAAATAGTTAAACCTGAATATTATTTTGCCTCTAATTCAACTTTCTTTGAGTGTTTTGCAGGCATTAAATAAAAAAAAGTTTATATTTAGAAAACACAATCAAGTTGTTTAGCCAAACCATTAACATTTATTTTGTACATTTGTTAGTTAAGTAAAGGTTTAAGATAAGTGTCAAATTACAGATTTTTTTCTTTGCATTTTGCACTGCATTTTACAAAATGTCCCAACTTTTCTGGAAATGAGGTTTGCAATCATATGCTACACATATGGGCAGTAGTGGCCTAGTGGTTAGGGTGCTGCCTTTGGGACCTGAAGGTCGCAGGTTCAAGTCCTGGCCAGGGCACTACTGAGGTACCCTTGAGCAAAGTACCATCCTGCTACACTGCTCCCCGGGCACTGTTGGTAGCTGGCTGCTGCTCCATGTGTGCACGTGTGATGGGTTAAAGGCAGAAGTCACATTTTGTTGTGGTGCTTGAGTTTGTTCACAATGACAAGTCATTTTCACATTGAGTTATTCCAATGCTTAGCATTAGTAGATAGAATTTCCACATATAGTTCCAGCTCTGTAAAATCACCTGCTTTTTCTATTAATCTTACATTTGCATCTGTATCATTTTTGTCAAGGGAATTGAAAATTAATAAACCAAATCATATTAGAAGAGGCAAACAAGATGGATAAATGCTGGATAAAACAACCATTTAAAACTACATGTTAACATTTGTTCAGTTACCAACTAACTAGTTAAGGTGATCTCTTTACCAGCAAATATGTGACATTACTTCAAGATACCATTTTTAAAAAATTTAATTTTAATATATTTTTTGAGATATCGGTTAAAATCAACCGGTTAATGAACCACTTTGGTTCACAATATCAAGACTTATTACTACATCTGATTGTTTTTGCATTTTAACCAGATTTTTTTTAAAACATGCATTCATACTTGGTAGAAAGTAGGTGGTCAGATTGAAATCTGATATCTCTGCAAATAAAATCCAACACTATAATATATTGCATGTGTTTTTTCAAATTTTTCTGTTCTGTTCAGATCTTTTGCTACTTTAAAAGTTACCTTTTGCATTACCTTACGTTGGCTTACATTAATTTACATTATTAGCTTCCTGTATTAATTTCTTGAACTGCCTGCTTTAATGTACTAATTTTAAGTTAATTGTACATAGGTGAAGGAAGCATTGATTATCCTAATTGGCCTTTTATTGTAACTTGTTTAGGCTGATGAAGTCTACTTAATCAAACTCAGATGATAAACTTGTGTTAAAACCGCAATCATAGAAGCAGCGGTGCCTCTGTTGAGTGGTGTTATTTTCTGTTAACTTTTGGCATGGTCATGATATATAAGATGTTTTGTTGTCAAATGTGGCTTGGAGAGAGAGCTGCATTGACAGTGCTATAGCAGTATACCAATACTGAAGATACATAAATAATGAAAATATGAAAAAATGAAATAATCATGTGTAATCAGGATCTTGGATTGCACTGCAGGACAAATCAGATTTGTTTTTTAAAATCAAATGTTTAGACTTCAGTATTCAGATTACAAGATTCAGATTATTCTGATTTGCATGCTCAGACTGTTGTCATATTAATTTGCTTATCCACACTAGTTGCCATAGTAACACATGCAAGAGTACACTAATGAGGGTGGAGCAGGCTGATCTTCATGTGTTCCATCCCTTGAGGACTATAACTACCAGAAGAAATTGTGCTATATTTTACAGCAATACTGCACTTTTTAGAGACTAGAACATGAAGAAAGCTCAACAGAGTAGGATGACCTAATCTGCAGATAACACTAGCTATAAGGAAAATAGGCTATTTTATACATAATCTAAAACAGCCTTTAATTCACATGTATAATAGGAGTGTAAATCACAAGTTTTATTATGGTACAAACACATCGATAAAATATTGGATTGTGCATTATTTTGGTCGATGCATCAATAAAGATCGATTCATTGTTATACCCCTTACACCTTTCAAAAATATGCCTTTGTGAAACATGTAAAATAATCTTAAAATATCTTATAACAGATTTAAAGTAATTTCAAACTTTTTTGGAATATGTTTTTACTGAAAATATTTCATATTATACACTAGTATACTTGATTATTTACATACATTTTTATATGCCATTCAGTACACAGTATGCTGTCCATATTTATTTTCATGACTTAAGACTGTTTCTGTCATTAAACATATCTCTGCAAGTTAAAATAACAATATAATAAAACAAATTAATAATTTCTAGATTATCTTTAAATGTATATTGACTATAGACAAGTATTGGTGATACATGGATACATTCTGTATCACTATCATCTGCAAGAGAAGCCTAATCTAAAAAACTAAAAAAAAAACACATTAAGGTTTAAATGAAATAACAGCTTTAGAAGCATTTTTTACTATGGTAGATCTATTTATGTACTGTAGATGCTTCATTTATTTTTAAATGTGGTGCAAATGCCCACACATTCTCAATGTTGTTTCCCTGCTGTGTTACAGAGTCAGCTGAACTTCTTGTGGCTTACCTGACACTCTTGACAAGATGGGAAACTCACTGCTGTCCTAGCTTTAACACCTCATTGAGATTTCACCAGCAAGCTGGAGTTGATAAAACAAAAAGAAGACTGTTGAGGTATTTGAAAGAGGAGAGCGATGAGGAAAGCAGGCAAGAGGCAGACCTGTTAAAGTAAATGCTCTAATTATGGAAAAGGTGGTGAAGTACTCAGTGTGAAACAGTCAGCGATCAGCGTTCACACACTGCAGAAGTGTGTGTATGCGTATGTGTGTGTTGAATGATACAGATGGTACATGGGCGAAAGTGGGTGGGGGCAGGGTAATGAAATATGAGGATGCGTTGTCGGCAGTATTTCATAGATTCCAATAAACTGCCACTTTTCTATAGTAATCTTTTTATAGGACATCTCATATAATCAGTTCAAATCAGATAGAAGTTGTTAAGCACTGTATATCAGCTCATTGGAACTGTTCTTTCATACAGCAGTTAAAAGCTGTGACTTCTAAGGACAGGTCATATGACAATGTGTTATTAGTATTGTGACAAATAAGAACTAGATTCAGCCCCACCGATGCTCGCACCTGTGTCAGGTTCTCTTGAGCATGCCCTGCATCCTTCAGCACTCCTCCTCTGGAGGTCTTTGTAGCCCTTTGTGACAATGCTTTGTCACATGTGCCCTTCTATCTGGGCCTCCATGGGTCTCATGCCACTGGTTCATCAAGCACCCCCTCTGCCTAGTCCTTGTGGGCAACATTTTGCATCAGAGAACACTGAACAACTGCATGTATGACAAAAAAGACAGAATTAGACAAATTACAGAGAGCTTGTAAAGAACAAGAACCGTTTTTACTGTGTAAGTAGCTGACTAGGTGTCAGCCCACCCTTACCTTATTTTATTAATTTATTTTCACTTTTGTTCCATCTTAAATGATTTATTTTTGCAAGTGACAAGGATGCATTATGCAGTAGCTGGTACCTACCAAAAGTGGTCCAAGGACAACCAGTGAATTGGCAATAGGGCCCAAGGTTGTCTGGTTTAATCCCAAAGAGGGGCTCCTAGAGCACAAAATGTTAAAGCTATGATAGAAACATGTCACAACACACAGTGCACCACAGTCAGAGCTGTTTTGGCAGCACAAGGGTGACACAATATTAGCTAGGTGGTTTTAATTTTATGGTTGATCAGTGTTTAGAAGTTATGCCTTAATGGGGCAAGTCACTTTCCTCGCCCCTCAGTTGAACTGAGTGGCACAACATGGTCCTATGTGGCTGCCTTTTAGTATGGAAAACTGCAAGATTATGAGAAAATCAAGCAAGTATCTGCTAAAATCAAAGGCAGTGGGACCTTACAATAATGCTTACAACTTACCAAAGAACTAGGTGTCCACTGACATTGACATTTGGCCAGATTTCCTGACATTTATTTACCTCAGTTTGACACCAGGAAATGTGCAAAGTAAATTCTAATGAGCCTTTGATGCTTTGTCGTACTTCAAGGTGAGATTTGTTGGCGAAATTAAAGTGATGAAGACACTAGTGGAAGTAGTACACTGAAAAACTTGGAAACCTATGCTAGTTATGCCTACTTTGTTTGTAGATACATTGCAAGCTGTGACTCACTAATGTTATATGAAAGTGACTTTTTTGTCATTGTGAACACACTGAATCACACACTAAGTGCACCACAATGAAATGTGACCTCTGCATTTAATCCATCACATGTGCCCACAAGGAGCAGCGGGCAGCTATCAATTGTTCCCGGGGAGTAGTGTAGTGGGACGGTACCTAGCTCAAGGGTAGGCTCAGTGGTGCCTGGACCAGGATTTGAAACTGCGACCTTCAGTTCACAAGGGCAAGGTCCTAACCGCTAAACCATCAGTAAGCACAGTAAGAGAATGAATGAGCCCCACTGACACCATGGATAGCTACAGGAACAGTTTTGGCCAAACTTTGTACATGTAGAGAACATGAGGGGCATGTTTGCATCCAGCAGCATTCATTTTTGCAGTTCATGTGGGCAGTAGTTGCCTAGTGGTTAGGACACTGCCTTTAGGACCTGAAGGTGCGGGTTCAAGTCCTGGCTCGGGCACTACTGAGGTACCCTTGAGCAAGGTTACCTCTACACTACACTGCTCCCTGGGTGCTGTTGATAGCTGCATGCTGCTCCACAAGTGCATATGTGATGGGTTAAATGCAGAGGTCACATTTCGTTGTGGTGCTTTAGTGTGTTCACAATGACAAATAGTTACTTTACTCACTTCACCTGTTTAAAGAGTAAGGATACACAATGTACTTAATTTAGTAGCTTCAGCCAACACAAAGAAATTCTGAACTGTTTTCTGTAGCTTTTTGCACATGTAAAGTCTGCACAATATTGCTCCAATTCTTGCTGTAGTTTTTGTGCAGTCGATTGAAAAACCACTAATTCCAATTTAGATGTATTTAAGTTTTTTTTGCAGCATTTGAACTAAACACTGCTGCCACCCAGTAAATATGAAGTCTTTTTCAGTATTTCTCTTTCTTTTGCCATATTGCCAGCCCTTAATGCCATACTGACATGAATCAAAAGTACTGACCATCAAGCCGTTGTTTACAAAATGCAATTGGTACAAAGGTCAGTCCAACATATTTGTATGTATGTGTTATCATGCGATTCTACATACAGTTCAAAAGGATCACCCCAACAATGTCCCTACTTTGCTTTAAAAAACGTGTCTCCATGTGCCTGGAGGAAAGGTCACTGCCTGTGTTTTCTAATTTACCAACACTTGTCTGGGGACACATGGAGATGGAGATTTCATTGTTAGGGGGTGGACGTAATAATATCCTTATCTCGGCCTGGGAAATCTACTGTGCCCCAGCGACCTCCATCTCCACATCCAACCCATTATGGGTGGAAGAGTTGAAAACCACACTCGTTTCAAATATGATCCCTCCCCACTCTCCTCCTCCCCACCACCAGCATATGAAAGACCCCTGTGTCTCCTGAATAGCTTATAATAACATGTTTTAAGAAGCCCACCCTTACTGCACCCAGAGGACGAAGCAGAGAGGCTGAATGTAATATCCATGCGTTTTCTGCGCGTAATTAAAGGTCAGTTTGGGTTAGCCCACAGTTGTCTGGGTAGACAAATCCCTTATGCACACTCTCTCAGCCCCTCCTCACATATGACGGCTTTGCCAAATATGATTACATCTGTTTTTAAGCCATCTGTTTTCTTGGCACAGCCAAAGAATAAGTTGGCTTTCAGCAAAAGAAGTCACGTTGTAAGATTGAATATATTAATAATGGAACTATGTAACAAAAAGTAGAACATACATTTTTAATGACATTTTAGAAAATCACAGAATCACTTTCTACTTCTATATCCAGATATCCTTAGCCAGTCCAGCATGGTCAGGGTTCTGACTCTGACACCTACAAGCCACCTAAACCTTTTCATAGATCATGTTCTCTGATTGCTCTCATGCATAACTAATACAAATGCATATAGCATTACCACACACATTTTAACACACAGACAATAACACACATGCACGCACACACACATTCCCACGTCTGGCAGGAGGTCTGGCTCGCTCCGACTGGCTGCGCCTCACTGCCCTTGTGCAGTGGTGTACCAGTTGTGGCTCCCCCCATCGCTGTGAATGGCACCATCTGGTGAGCCACGTGGACATCATAATCTCCCCTTAATTACATTAGCGCCGCAATCAGTTAGTGCATTACAAGGCCCGGCGAAGAGCTTTTAAATCTTGGAGGAAATCATAAATAATTGCACTAAGTACCCGCCGCCAGATGTGCGTGCCAACTTGGCGGGCATGAGATAAATAGTCACCCTCGACGACAACGCTGTTCACTGATATAAGTGTTTTTTTTTAATTCTGCCTGATCCAGTCCTCCCTCTCTCTCACACTCTCTATAACCCTTTTGGCTCTCCTCTGTGCTCCTGGCACACAATGGAAAGGGTTTGGTGTCCATTACCTTAACATTGCTGTACCTGTTGCTAAAGGTCATACAGCAGTAGTCAACTGCAACTGTAAAAAAAATCAAGCTTAGTAAGCCATCATCAGAACGTTCTGTCTTTCAAACTGTGTAATGGAACTGTACAATAGCGGTTGATTACCATGAACAATTTCAGTGACTTTCTATAAACTTAGTTAATAACAACTTTTTAACTCAAAATTCACGTATACTAGAAGCTGAAAACCTCTATCGTAAGTGTGTTTTGAGTCAATAGGTTTTCTGTTTTTACTAAGTACTAGGAAATTACTGTCCATTGTAATCAGTGTTCTACTGATGTGACAAGGATTAGGCTGGACATGCAAAATTTTATTTTTAGATTAGGCAGACTAAATGCCATTCTGCAATACACATAGATCAAGTGTTTTCAATTCAAACAAGAATGCCTGTTTTTTCACCTTCTCTGAAGCTTTGGTTTATTCATTATTATAAATGACTATGTTTATTATCTAGTATGTGGGGATTTATATCCAGTGAGTGAAGGCTACATTATTCAATAATGTATTTTTGTGTCTCTAGTTGCCCCCTGGGGGCAGGGGCAATTGCAATGTGTGTGTGTGCCTATCAATTGTCAGTTATGCTGAACCATATGTAATCCAAAACTCACTTTTGCCTCTCTCACACTGATCTACCATGCAATTGCTGGCTATAAAGGCTTACAATCACTGACTATACAATGAGTGATTCAAACCTAATTATATAATCCATTAATTACATATCATTTTAATGGAGTATGTAATAATAAATGCTAATACAACATTAAGGTGCTGCATTGTTTTGATGAATGGTCCATGACGTCGTAAACAATTACGCATAGCTGACTGTTAAAATCCAAGATCAATGTCCGAGATCACCAGTTATTATTTTGAAAATTCCCATAAACAATCATTTCTGGCAAAAAAGAGGCAGCTTGGAGAATGATTCATTGGACCCAAATCGACTGATTCACAATTATTCGCTTGTTGTGAAAACACAAATGGCTGAGGCATTCATCATATTCAAATGAGGCAGTAAAATAAATGATGCCTGTATGTTGGTGAGGAGCAGCCTGCCTTTGCCATTTGTGAGCGATATTAAAAAAAGAAAGGAGATGTAAATGAGATACAAGACTGAGGGAGGCCCCTCTGGTGCTCTGTCTCAATGATAAAGACAGTGATGTTGACCTATCACTTGCCCATTTTCATCAGCATGGCAATATGGCTCTCAATTAAGGGACTGATTATAATTCACCGCTAATTTGATTCAACTTTTTTGGACTGAGGATTGAGTACTTTTGTGTGTGTGTGTGTGTGTCTACCTTTTTTTTCCTCCATGTCTGTATCTGTCTACAGGCAGCCTACCTTTCATTTATGCTCATTCCAACCAGACCTTGTTAGGAGAAAAACCAGAGGGGGTTGACGAAGGAGAATTCCTGGTATTGACTAAATATATCTTTTCATTTATCATAATTTCTGCTTCCCACTTTGTCGCAGCTCCACTGTTTAAGGAAGATGGATGACACAAGATGTTGCCTTCCCTTTCAGACTCTTTCTGCTTGGGTAAGTGTGTCCGATGTGGAATTATTTTGCCACTTTATTATTCCTCCAGTAAGCGTTTGTCACTATG
The DNA here is from genome assembly GCA_037974385.1 of Arnoldichthys spilopterus. NCBI lineage: Eukaryota > Metazoa > Chordata > Actinopteri > Characiformes > Lepidarchidae > Arnoldichthys > Arnoldichthys spilopterus. Next base: position 7,542,115 of record JBBPDA010000019.1, read on the forward strand.
TTCCCCCTCGTCTCACCTCCTGTTCTCTCCTGTGTAAGGGCTTGTCTGAGTGCCATCAGCTGTCAAATAGGCTGTCAGCTATTGTAGCTCAATATTAGTATAGGTGCAGTGGATTTTGTCCCTAAATCAGCATTTGCATGGACCTGGCAATAGCAAAGTTGATTTTTTCCCCCCATCTCTAGTGGGTTTTTTCATTTATTGTACACCTTAACAAAAACTAGTATTAGCTATGATAAATATGCCTGGAGACTGCAGATGTATCCATCATTAATACTACAATTTGGTAGCTACAGAGTTTAATTAGTTGGTTGGGTAAGTATTCTGATATTCTGATATACTGTTTCATTAATAACTGTATTTATACCTCTTACTTCATATAAACATTTGACCTTTACTATAACACATTTTGGTTAATTTTGATGCAGTTGTA
>JBBPDA010000019.1:7550092-7564002 GCA_037974385.1 Arnoldichthys spilopterus
ATATTATAGGTTTTAATTTGATAGTGACAATATAAATGTCACTAAATATCTATTTAGGTTCTTGTGTGTGACAGGTAGAGACTCAGATCATGGCCTTCTGGAAATATCCTGCATAAATTACAGCTACAAATCCATCTGTTTATTTCTGTTAGTTTACTTCTAAATGGTGGAACTGCACATTAATTTAATTTATCTTTTAACTGTATCTTCTGTCATTTTAGCATAATTTGTGTGTGTGTGTGTGTGTGTGTTTTGTTTTTTTAAATATGTGGTTTTTTTTGTTTTTTTTTTATATGAGCTGCTACCTGTATGGAAAAGTTAAAGGAAAATAAGACAAAAATATTATACTTGGACATTTAATAAGTGGGTAAAATCTGTGAGTGGCAAAAGAACATTTGCTTGAAGTGACCCCCTTAGTGCAACAATAACTGCATCTAAATATTTCTAATATCTGTTGATCTGCACATCAGCGTAGATGAAATTTAAGCCATTCCTCAGGTAACACTTTCTATCTATTAGAATCTATGAATACATTCATAATACACCATAATACATTAATAAGGCATTGTAAACATGACTATTACACTTATAAAACTGCATAACACATCATACTTATGTGTATTATTTATTATGAATGTAATCATAATGCATTATAAGCTGTGTATGTGTCATAACATGTTATACTGTCAGTACCCAAGAAACTCTGTCCCACCTTGCACAGTACATTATAACTAAATAACTCAACTTATCCAGCCAAGACTAGATTTTCATAATGTATAAGGCTATAGATCATGACCATCTTGCTAATAATCAAAACTAGCATGACCAACTGATTAAGCTGCTCTTTGATGGTCAATGTAGTTGAAAAGCTGGTGATTCAGACAAAACATACCTTAAGTTTTTTAGCCAGCTGGTTAAGCTTGGTTAGGCAAGCTTAGCCATTTGACCAGTATTTTTTCATTTGAGTATGATGTCTATGCTGATGTATCAGCACGACCACCTTGACCAAGCTGTTCGCCGGGTTGATATGCTAGTTGTCAAGCTAGGCTTGCTGATCATGCTGGTCCACCACCTCAGCCATGCTGATTGTCAACCTGCCTGGCTAATTTGTTTGTTTGACCATCATAACCAGCATGACCAGCTTAGTAGTAATAATCCATTCCCATCATAAAATGATCATATCATGCAATAATCCCTTTATTTGGATCATACAAATATGTCATAATACATTAGAAATTATTTTAACCTATTATTTTAACTCCAGGTTAACACTATAACAATACTCAATTCTTTATAAACATGGCTACAAGGTTTATTAGATTTATAGCCATGTTTATAACCTTTTTATTGCATTGTTATGTATTAATAGAAAATATTTCCATTCCAAAAATAACTGCTGGTGGTTTTCCTCACATAAACTGCTCACTTCAGGTCCATTTCTGTTGGCTTAATGTCAGGGCTTTGACTTTCTAAAACATTCGCTTAATTCACCTTAAATCATTTTTGAGATTCAGTTCATGGACAGATGTCCTAATATTTTAGATATTGCTGGTATGCAGTGCTTCCTTTTCTCCAGACATTGTGCTACTCATTTAAATGAAAACATTCTAATTTGATCTAACATGAACATTTACATTACATAACATGAGAGAGGACTTTAGTTGCTTAGCAATTACTTTTGTGACCCCTCAAACTATAAAAAACCTTGGTTTTGTAGCAATCGTTGTTGTTTAAGCACTCCCAGAGAGGCTAGCAATGGTCTTTAATATCTGTCATTTGTTCACACCCGTCTGACTGTGGATTCCAAGAGTCCAAACTATTTAGAGTTTGCAACATTTTCCATACTGATGAGCATCAACAACTTTTCTTTGGAGGAACTCCCCCTTGTGTAAAAATACACGTCGACAAATAAGTTTGGATAACTTTGACGGAGCCGTTTTTAATAAAACAGGGCTCCCACTCAGGCCTAATTGGCAACCTATCAAAAACACCTAATTACATTTTTAAACCAACTGTTTATTCTAGAGGTACACATACTTTTACCACTTCCAGTTTTTCCTCAATAAATAAATCACCAGATACAATACATCAATCACATTTGTTTGACTGGGATTTTTTTTCTACACCTAGGGCTTATGTTTTTGGCCAAATTTATGATGACAAAATTTTAAAGGGTTTACAAACTTTAAAGCACCACATGAATTACAATCCCATTGTATTTTGTGTGGACAGAAATTTTGTGCATATTAAGAGCTGATTAGTTTCCACAAAACTTTGATTCATAAAAAGTGGATTTGCAGATAAAAGATTGATAAGTAAATAGTCAGATAGACAGTAGATCTCAGCCTTGGAGTTGTAGTCTCTGGAATCTGATTGTAAAATCAGGAAGGAAGCTTTTTAAAGTTTTACCAGCAGGCACAGGAAAGTGCGATTAATAATGGATTAGGCCAGTATTCTTTGACTGCACACTTCTTGAATTTAACAAGCCCAGAGAGAGAGAGAGAGCTGCCAAAAAAAAGTAAAAGAAAAAAAAATACAAACAAAACTAACAATACAACCTTATGAACAAAATTAAATAGCAAATTTCAGCTAGATAGAAAATACAAATAAAAGCAGCAATAAAAAGAACATTAAGCTCAAACTCATAAATGTAGATTGGAAGATTGTTCAAATAAGTCACTAAGGTGATTAGCATGGTGTGACACGGCTTTTTTTATTTTTTATTTTTTTGGTCTGTCAGGCTGTTCAGTATGAATGAGCAAGGCTGCTGATTTAAGAGGGCAGGACCTGAGCAATGGCAGAGGGGCTGCCATGGAGAGAACTATGAAAGGAGAGAGCTTGGAGAGGGGTGTAATTGGCACGCAGGAGGAAGACTCCCTCTGTTCAGCATGAGCATTTTAAAATATGGATTGTATTGTTTTGGTTTGTTGACTTCTACTGGATCCTACTGGGGGTGTATATATGGCATAATGCAGGGACTCTGACCTTTTAGAGCATGCGAAGAAGTAAACAAGCGTAGCACTGTTTTTTTTTTTTATTGTGTCAGCCTAGGAAGCATGGAAGCTGGGTCCTTCGGATTAGTTTACAAAATAAACCTAGAGTTTCTGCTATTGCTGGGGTAATTCATAAAATATAACGAATTGGGTTATTTATTTCTGACCAGTTGTATGGGCATTGAACTTTTGCTGCATAGCCTGTAGTAGCACTTACAAGGCTGATCCAATGTCTCCACACACACACGATCACATAGATCTGCAGATAAAGTTACGTACGTAGTTTCCACTATATCGTTGTATGAGTAAACTAGAAATCATAAGAAAGGTTGTATACACCAATAAGCCACAACATTATTACCACTCACAGGTAAAGTAAATTACATCTAGTCTGACTATCTTGTTATTACACTACAATGGCACTTGGCAGTGAGTGGGGTATATTATACAGAAAGTGAACAGTCAGTTAAAGGAAATAATGTGCTGAAAGCAGGAAAAATGGGATCTACAAGAAATGGCCTTATTGTGATGGCTGGAAAACTGAGTCAGACCATCTGCAAAACGACTGGACTTGCAGTGTTCCAAGTATGCAGTAGTTAGTAGTAGGGGCGTAACAATAAATATATCTTTATCAATACATCAACCAAAAAAATTGCACAATCCAATTTATCTATGTGACCCATAAAAATCAATGTGTGTGTTTATTACACAATACATTTTGCTTAATTTTAGTGTCTGAAGGTTAATTTTTAGTAGGCTGTTGTATTTGACTTTTAATAATAAAATGTCCACATTGAAATTTGTCATATATTATTGCTAACACAAATAAAACAATTACATGCTGTTTATTTTTCTTATAGCTTATTGCTGCTAGAGATGGCACAGATCTGATACCAGGTATTGATAAAAGGGCTTACTCAGGAGTCACTGAAGATATCCAGATGAAACCAGCCCACTCTGGAAAAACATATTACTAAGGTACATAAGACCAAGATTCTAAATGAGAGTGGCTAAGAGGCATTCAGTAAGTGCCAATATCCCCTGATAATGGCACTCCGACCGAATCTCTTTATCACTCAGCCGAATTCACTTGTAACCTAGCAACAACTGCCATCTATTAAAAAAGTGAGAGCCACAACAAAATGCCCGTTTTATTACAACAAGATATAACAAACCTTGTATACCTTGGGCAAATCATAGCATAAGCCTGTATACCACACACTCACATTGTATAATGTTTTGGTGTGTCATAGCAGAGTGTTTGAGTAATTTTAGTATAAAAGCCTAATTTAAATGCTCATTATAAGGGAATTAAAAACAGTTTAAACAGTTTATTTAAACATTTTTAGGGGAGGAATGAGATCAGTATCACCTAGTTCTCAAGGTTCAAATCATTGGTGGGCAATATGACAGTATTTATTGTTATCATGATGCACTATGCCACAGAATTTTGTGAATATTGTTAATATTTCTAAGGGACATAATGCATATTTTATAACAGAGATACCATAATTAATCCTGTTAATTCGGATCTATTACAGTACAGTGTGTGAAACAAAAAATAATAGTGTATATATATATATATATATATTTTTTTTTTTTTCCCTTATAAATGTGGCACTATTGATTTTTTCCCTGATCTTAATTGTCTATTGTAAGAATTGGGCAATTTGACAATTTATGTTATTGTGATAAATCATATCATATTTTATATAGCCTGACATCTTGACCCTTGCAGCTTGAATTAGACTCAATGCTTTCATGCCATAAAAGATATCTTGGATTATTTAACCTGAACAAAAAGCAGTACCAAGAAGTGATACCATCCGACTTCCAAGGATTCCATGTACCAGATGCATCATCAAGAATTAGTATAAATTATTGTATTACTTATATAATATAGCACCATATTGTCTGAACCTGTTTGAAAAACTCACCCTTGATTGAACTTTTGTACCTCTGTACATCTGAAATGTACCTGAAAATGAATAAAGGGCAAATGTACTGTCCTTTTACCTAAACCACAGGAGAGCTTAATAGACTTAATATCCGGCGCTGCCATCTTAGGGCACCTCTGGCCTTTTCAGTGGCTAAGCTTTGTCACACCATTACACTAATCTTCATCTATTTCATTCGATTCTGCCATGGACTTTCCTTTGTTAAGTCTTGCATAAATGCATAGATAACAAAATTATTAAATTAAAGGGAAGGCCCTTGAAGTTGCTCACTGTCGCCTTAAATCATGCATGAACGTGATAATTATCCAGGCAAGGCTAAGAAGGGCCCATCACGGCTGCTTTAAATCCAATAAACGTTCTGACCTGATCATTAGAATTGACCATCTATCAGGGCCATCGAACAGCGCTCTGTCGTTAGCCTCTCCCTCATAATCCCTCTTGATCAGTGCTAATTAAAGATAGTGAGACTGACCAATATTCTCCAGCTCCTCTGCCAGGATACGACAGAGGAGAACAAAGTGAGGAAAATGTTCAGGGTGAATTGGCACACATTTTGGAAACTGGCTTATCATTGCTGTTACAATAAAACCTTGCACCTTAAAATGGTAAGTTTATAGGTAAAAGAAAAGATGTTCTTAACTTTAATCTTTATTCACAGTGTCAGTGGCCTCCCCTGTCATGACTAGAGGCATCTACATAATGGGGAGCACTCGAATCTGCTTGCATCAGTTTACACAAGAGGCTAAGCAGTGAGTAGGCCTTTGTAATGAAATCCTATCTTAAGTCTCTCTGGAGGACAAGATTAAATAAAAAGCATTAACTGGAGATTATTAACTTTGGTGCTTAACTTGCCCTCTTAGTGAAATCATCATAATATTGAAATAGCAAACAGCATTCAAACAAGCAAGCAGTTTTGCATACAGACAACAGAATTAAAACACATAAAGCTAAGAGTGATATTAATTTGCAGTCAGAAGACAATCATTTTAGTTTAGTGTTCAGGTTTGTTTTGCCTTATCTGGAGATTTTAGTGGCTTAATTTACATTTAACCAAGATTTATCTAAGATGGTCAGAACCATTTAGTTTCAAGGAGAAATGGCAGAACTGGATGAGGAATGAGTATAAGGTTGAATGAAAAACAAAGTCCAGTCCAGTTCTTTAACAAATCTAACCTAAAATATCACAAACTTGTAATGCAACATAATATAAGACAAAGTAAAGTGGATCAGTCTTATTTTTAATATAAAAAATAATGTTTTTAATAGTTATTTTTAATAATTTGACACATTTTTGCACAGTAAGTGATGCTCTTTCGATTTTTTTTATTAATTACAAATAACAAAATTTTGTAATTTCTTCCTGTTTGTTTGAGTTCTTATTTGAGCAAGCCGTGTATGATACTTTTAGATGTAAGTGATATATGTTCATTTTAAAGCTTTAGTTTAAATCACACATTACACACGTCACTGTAATGGAGAAAACAGCTATGAACGCTTTCAAACACAGGTTTTGTAGCCAAAACTTCTGCAATGAAAGGTGGAATAGTTTACCAAATTATATGAAATAACATATTCCCTGATTTTTCATTAAATTAGAATAGAAACTATATTGCTCTCCTACTGGGGAAATTTACTTTATATATATTATGTACCACTTTACAATAAGACTACCCTTATGAAGGGTTTTTTAGGTTATAAATGCCTTAAAAGCAATCATTAGCAGTTGAACAAATAAAAGACTGCTGTGCTGTCTTTTCAAAGATTACACCCAAATCACAACCCCTACAATTTGCAAACACTAAATATAAAACATTTTTGAAAGCCATTTAAATGTTGGTGTGTCTGTAGAATAACCCCCACCCAAGTCATCAAAATGGTCCTTATTGTAATATGTTAAAACTGCTTAAAAACGCTTTTTATGCTAACAATAAAGTAGATGTGATAATCAATAATCATGTTGTTTAATTTTTTACAAAATATTGTGCTAACTATTTTTCTATACGGGCAGTGGTGGCCTGGTTGTTAGGACCTTGCTCTTGTGTACTGAAGGTTGCAGGTTCAAGTCCGAGCCGAGGCAATACTGAGGTACCCTTGAGCAAGGTACCGTCCCGCTACACTGCTCCCCGGGCTCTGTTGATAACTGCCCACTACTGCAGGTGTGATCGGTTAAATGCAGAGGTCACATTTCTTCTTTGGTGCTTGAGTGTGTTCACAATGACAAATAGTCACTTTCACTTTTCATACTGCCCAAACTGACACTCAAAGTTAAATAGTAATAAATGGTGCCATATCTAATTTCAGGATGGTCATATATTTCTATAACTTTCAAAGCAACTGTGATACATGAAAGAAGCCTACACTGTAACCTGAGCATTTATTTTTAATGTAAACTGATAAATGCCAAAAAGTCCTTACTGAAAACGTATTAGACTACAGGTTAAAGTACTATATACTTTTGGAAAAGATTGTTCCATTTAAGAGACCCAGTGGGACTTGATCATCTACTGGCTGGCAATGCCTCAAAAGAAAACCAACAAACATTAACAACAACAGAAGTATGTGCCCTCACTTAACCGTCCCTGAACATAACTATGAATTTTAGTCCATCTGGGCTTTTATTTGTAAATGCAAGTTTTTCCCCCACAACACTGGCTCTTGTTAAAGTAGGCAGAACCGCAGTGTATGGTCCCATGTTCTATGGGGATGTGTTTCACATCATACCACCATACTAGTGCTCCACCACACTGTAACTTCAGAATCAGTACACCCTCGCTGACCCCGGGTTGTGGCTAATGTACTGGGAGCGTGGTTACGTTAGCAAGGATGCCGCCCTGCCGCAAACACCCATCGGAATGCGTGAGTGGCACACAATGATATTCCACATGCAATCCGGGTTTCATTTCATGCAAGGGCACAAATCCCTGTTCGTTTCAGCCTCCTTACTTTCATAATCACATCATAAAAGCTATGAAATCACACACACGCTGAACTTGTTTCATTATGCAGTTTTATGGCAGATTCACGTTTTATATGAACCAGCCATGAAAACAAAAACCACACACTTTTAGGCAATGTGGTAATTATTCCATGCAAGATGCCACAATGTCCACATGTCCAGTTTAAACAGAGGTCAAAATTAAAAAAAGCAAATTAGGACAACAGTGAACATTGGTACATTGTACTTTTCTTAGAAGCAGAGAGTACAAAAAAGTAAATAAAAGTAAAAAAAAAAAGTAAAGGGATCCAGAAAAGATGCACAGCTTCCCCTAAAATTTCATCACAACAGTCCACTGAAATAATTAATATTGCATCTGTATTCAGGCACTTTAGGCATTAAGTTAAAGTAAAGCAAAAACATAAAGCACATAAAGTATTTTTATGATATATTGAAGTGAAAGTGACTTTTTGTCATTGACTTTTTGTATTTGTGTTGCTCAATGTTCTATAAGTACTGATGATACTTATGACACACTCAGAAAAGCATCTTGTAACACAATTTTTCATGAAAATGATATCATATTGCCCACCCTTATATAGTACAAATTGGTTGCACATTGTGTTCAAAAGTAAGTCCTTTGAGGCTTTTGGGGTGTGTGAATCCTTCTCTCTCTCTCTCTCTCTCTCTCTCTCTCTCTCTCTCTCTCTCTCTCTCTCCTTCTTTTTTTATTTTGAAACACTTAGGCAGCACACCATTCTTCTCTAGGCTTTGAGCATTGTTCACATTCCCTCTCCCTGAAGCTTGAAAGCACTCCATTTTTCACCCACACTCTCCCTCCTGGGACCCCAACCCAGAGAGCAGCATGCAAAGGATATGTTTTATTGGACTGTTGCTGACAAATAAATCTAAATATGTATTTTTGTCATGTTTGTGTGCAGGCTGTGTCCTGAGGGGCTAGAGGAAGCATATTATCAGATATAAATAAAACGATAAGGTCACACACAAAAACATGATCTCCAAGATGGGTGAAATACTTGCTCACATTTTGCTCTCAAGTTCTGTGCATCAGTGCTCCTGCATAATAATAATACATGTAAGCTTAGTCTAAAACCATATAAGCCATCTTAATCAATACACATTCCTGACACCCTGTGACAATGTTTGTTACATTGAACTGACCAGAGTATCACTGAACTGAGCAGGTAGCTTCTTGAGGTTTCGCTGGAACCAAAGAAATGTATGACCCTATTGCTGGTTGACTAATTTATCTTCTTTAGGCCACTTTTGATTAGCACCAACCCCTGCAACACCCCATCTGGAGATGCTGTGACCCAGTCATCTACTACATAATTTCCGTTGGGACGCTGTTTAATATGTAAATATACACACAAACAATAAACATAATGAGATGATTTGAAAACCATATAAACCTTGATTTAACTGAAAATTGTAGAAAGACAAAATGTCAAATGTTGAAACTGAGAAGGTTAACTGTGGAAAATATGGTTCAAATTATATAGTTATAATACATGCAATTTTTATTTTCTAAGTTGGTATGTATAAACAATTGCATTCAAAAGAAACCAGATAAGATCCACATAATGTACTTTTTACATTGTTTAAAAAAACATTTCATTACTTTTTCCTTCTCTTTTTAGCTGCCTGCATTGTGTGCAACCTTGTTTTTGTAAAGTTTAGTATTATTGTTTGAAAATGTATTTTTAAAAAAATTAATTCAATATGCTGGTTCTGTGGATTTGCTTGATGCTGTGATTTAGTTGCCTAGCCATGTCATTAAGGCCCTTGTGAAAGTGTTCCAGATCCTTTTGCTCATCAATTTTATTTGCTTCCTGCACATCAACTGTAAGAACTGACTGTTCATTAACTGCTGCCTAATAAATCCCACCCCCTGACAGGTGCCATTGTAATAAAAATAACTAAACAGTCAATTTTATTCACTTTACCTGTCAGTGAAGTTAATGTTATGGTCGATTAGTGTATATTACTTCATATGAAGTTGTAATAATGAGCAATATTGATAAGCAATATTCAAAATGTGCCACATTTGAAAACTGTTGATCCCATCATTGGTACAGAATTTACAGTATGTAATTCAAATATAAAATAATATCTAGAAGCATCTTATGTTGTATAGTCTATAAGGTTTACAGCTACACTACTGTAAAAATATTATATGTGGCATCACACATTTGAACAGTAGTATGACCTTTAGGTAACAACAATTATTTGAAAATGTGAAATTCCAGTTGCTACTGGCAATGTGTGTCCATTTTATAATGAACAGAAATAGTCCAGAATTACTTGAAGTAAATTATCCTTATATTAACTTCCATTGTAAATTATGAATGATTTTTTGATTTTGTAAAATTACTATGTTTGAGATACAAGGTTTTGATCAGACACTGATATTTGCAACAGTTACACAAACCTGAAGAAGTGGTCTTACAGCTGTGTTGTTCCAAAATTTTTCTAGGGCTGATTAGGTAGACCAGCATTTGTGTGGAAACAAAGCTTAGGGTAAAAAAAGAAACAGAAGTAATCCCTGCAATTTCTGAATGACCACAGTGAAACTGCTGTGCATATTCCAAGAGCAATAAATGCAAAGTTGTTTATTCAACATCAACATATAAACTTTCCTTTAAAATTTTTGGTAGCAAAATCGATTACTTAAAACTAACAATTTCTATGTAACGTAGAACATAAATCTCTACTAAAGATACTTTTAATACCATATTGTAATTTACCATATTATTTCTTATGTACAAACAAGCTGCAGACAGCGACCATGTACCAAAGCAGGAGGTCACTACAGCAGCTTATAGGCCTGACAGGCACACACAATATACATAGCTGAGTAGATAAAAGTCAGTGGCGTATTGAGACCTGCCAGCCCTACACAAATCAAGCTGTCCATAATGGGAGGCCCTCACAGGTCATGCTCTTAATGAAATGGCTCAGGCCTGTTGGTGGAACTGAAGGAAAGTCAATGGGTGGCTTTGGGTGGTGACTGACAGATTTGAACCTGCAGTTCTGTCCCGAGTGTTGGAGATGTGGACAGACAGGGTGGCCTTGACCGGGTGCCTTCATGTCAGTGTGTTGATGGGTAAGTTCAGAGCAGGTTGAGTTATGAGCACAGCTTTGTCCACAGGCACTAAATGTTGGCTTTGCTTTGATATGTGATGGATCATCTGAGTGCTGATGTAAAGCACTTTGGAAAACCTTTAGCATTTCCTTTCACACGCAGATAATTATTATTGTAAATTATTTTGTGGAATCTCAGTTTCTGCATATTTTTACTTCATGTTTACTTTGAGGTAAAAACATGAAAAAAAAATTAATAGGATTATAAAAAAAGTAAGATTATTGCAATATTATGTCCAGAAAGACCCAGAAAGTTACTTAAACACAGATGTTATGATTAAATTTTTTTTTAGAAAAGTAGAAATGCATCAAAATTTTGCTTCACTGATTAAACAGCTAAGTAAAATGATTAATATCAAATAAAACTAATTACAGTCCACTTAAAGATAAACAGAATATTATCCCAAGCAAACCTGCAATGCTGCAACTTTCAATTGTCAAGAAAAAACAAACAAACAAAAAAAAACTTTTCAATCCAAGATGAGGTGCTTTGAAGGTAGACAAAACTGCGGGAATAAACGTGGGGGCCTTTGGCAAGCCGTACTTCTGAAGCCCCACCTGCCTCTCCAGCTGCCTGCCTTGACAAGCGAGCTCTTCCACAGCGAATTATATCTGTGTGTCTAATTATGTCTTTTCAACCAGACTCACAATGAAAGACTGCACGCTTTCCACTTGCAAGGAGTAGGACAGCGGGTGGAAGTGCCCCCCGAAAAGAACACACACTCGTGCAGCTGACACAGATACCTGTCTGTGTGTCAACATAGCACATTCCCTGACGTCCCCAGCAGCCTAATGAAAGAGATCTGTGCACGAACCAGGAGATGCTGCCATTCTGGCGTTTTATTACCCCCCCAACACACACACACATACACAAACACTGCCATGGACGGCAACAATGCACTTTTTAAAAGTCTCAATTTATTTGACAGTGTACAGTTAACACTTATTACTAACCCTCTTAAGCCGTTGAGACTTGTATGGTGGTCCACACCTAAATTTGTCCTCTGATAAGTACATATAAATGTACCTATTAATTCCATAATAGTTACTGAATAGTAAGTATTATTAGAATAGTAAGATGAATGAATAATAGGGCTTAGTAGGTTATTTTAGTTTATTAACTCAGTTCTTAAAATATTTGTGGTGTTTAGTTAATAGTAAATATTACAAATGCTTCAAACCCTGCAATACATTTAAAAAGGGGTTTCAAATAGTTTATAAGCTTCATACCTCTACTACACACAAAGTACTTTCTTTATGTTCTTGTCTTTTTTCTACACCCTCCTCCTGCCCTTCAGTTCTTTCTCTGCTCGGAGCCATTCTTGCCCCTGACTGGTCACAAGGGGGTAGCATTGATACAGCTCTACGAGGCTTTTCAGGCTGAAGACATGCAAAGGGACATGCTGGCTTTGATGTAATTGAGGTCTCAGACCTTATACGAAAGCATATATTGGTTTGTACGGGGAAATGTTGAAGGAACAATGGATTTCCATAAGTGGTTGTAAAATCGCATTTGGACCTTGTCTTTGCATGCTAACCACTTTTCTAAACAAAAACAAAAATGGCTCAGCGGCAACTTATAATTTCCCGTATCAGGGAAAATAAAAGAGAATAAAGCATTAGAATTAAATAGGTGACTAAAAGATTCAGACGAGCTGACTTATGCGCATGATGGCCCCATCGAATAAAGTAAGAAAAAGAAAAAGGTGCAAAACATTTTAGAATATGGGGGGAAAATCAGTCAGGCTTTGACAGTGAATCTAAGTTATTTTAATTGTGGAAATTCCTTCCTGCAGAAACTTGACATGATCATAGATTTTATCCCAGCTGCATAGCAAAAGCAAATCACTCAATGTTAGCTTTCAAGGGGTGTCTTAGTCTCAAAGGTTTGGCCAAAAAAAGCTAGATAAAGTTCCACAAACGTGAGATACAATTATTACTTCATTAATGTACAAATTAAACTCCCTTAATCATCAATCATGTAAGGAGTCTGGTGAAATCACCACCTAATAAGCTTTTGTGCCAATTTATCTTTCTATCCAATGCAATACTTAAAAGCAGCACCACACCACAGGCTCATAAATAAAGGTTACACATTTACATATTCAGTTTATCATGAATATTGCATACTCTGTACATAAAAATTCAAATGCACTGTTTATGAAATATGATCATGCAGCCAACAGAAAATGATACATGCTGTCTATTCATACACCTCCAAGCTCCTCATTAACACATGCTTTTTTCTTTCCTTTCTTTTTTTATTTTCTTTTGGATAAACAAAGAATGAAAGAGATGTTTGACCTGGTGTAATAATAAAGCCTTCAAAGGCTGTGTATTTCGTGAGGCTGTATATTCAGCTTTGGTTTTCATTTGAAAACAAAAAGAGAGAGACAGAGAGGTAGAGAATCAAAATAAAAAGGATGGGCCGTTAGAGTAAATGGCAGAATAGGTGCATTTAGAAGCCAATACCTTCACAATCTCACTCCCACCTTTGCCAGCTGTGGTTTAATTATGCTCTCTCTATTATGATTAACCATATCAATTATTAGCAAGAGGAATAACTATAGCTGCTTCAGAGGGGGATGGGGGGCGTGACATGGACTTGAGAGATGCTGTGTTTCTCTCCCTAGAGGTAAGCTGACTGACACTGCAGAAAATGTAACATGAACAGATATACTACATCATGTAAAACAGATACCATATCTCTGCACATTTGTATTGTCATTTTCAAGAACGGAATTACGTTAAAAGCTCTTATCAGAGCACAAGCTAGTTATTTTTGGAATATCTGCTCTCTGTATATATGTATGTATGTATGTATGTATGTATGTGTGTGTGTGTGTGTATATATATATA
>JBBPDA010000019.1:7589897-7604034 GCA_037974385.1 Arnoldichthys spilopterus
AAAATACAATTAAGATGGTCAGTAAAACTCCTGAAAATCTTTTCTTTGCACGTTTCAGTTAAAGGTTCACGTGAATTAACATCAGATTTTAGTTTTTACTGCATTTTGGAAAATATCCCAACTTCTCTGGAAATGTGGATTATATTGCAAAGGTATTGTGATTGTGATATGCAGCAGTGTATTCACAGTAATACTAACTGGTCCATAGCATGCAGTTGGATCATAGCCTGTAAAATTAAAAAATAGAGCTGATAAAATGGATAATGAATGTATATCTAAGGTAGATGCACCTTATTAAATACTTCATACTACATCTAAACATTCTATATAAATTTTGAATTTCTTAATGTCATTCGAGATATTAAAAAAAAACACATAATACAGAACACACTCATCCAATCACATGCATGCTCTCATAACATTATAGAAATGAGTGTGTTCAAATTATTCAAAACTAGAGCACCATTCATTCAGTAATATTCAAATATGCTAATCACAGTTTCATACTCAACCCCTGTGACAGTCTGGGAAAATGATTATCATCTTATCATAGATGCTCCCTTATCTGATTAAAACCATCTGAAGGCTTATTTATCCAATTAACGATGAGCCATTTAGATGAGAAGAGGACACTGGAATCAAGCGATTAGAATTGATAGTTATCCCTGTATCTCATATCACAATCAAGAGCAGCTTTCTGATTGATGTTCTAGTACAGATGTTGCTGTGGTGGCAAAGATTACACTATGCAGTATATACACTACTGCTCTTGGTATAAAATATCCATAAAAGAATAAAGAATTCATAGATTTCCAGTGTGGTAGAATATTTAATGGCAGTTCAGAACACTATAAAAAATCACATTCTGCAAAGTCTTATTCATGCCTTAACCCACCCACATAATCAAGTTCCATTCTTGGCTGCACCAGCCCAATTCAACCATGCATCATGCTCACCCACCCTTGTCTACTTAGGGCTATGGCCCTGATCGGAACTTGCAATATAATATAATAAAATATACTAATATGTAACAAATCTGCAAATCTTCAAAATATAAATTAATGCCAAAACTGAATGTATGAATTTCACAGAGAGTAAATACTTTATCCTGTCAGAGAAAGTTAATTTATTAATTTAACCCATTATTAACAAATCCTGACTTGCATATATGTCAAGTCAAGTCAAGATTATTTCTGTAGTGGTTTTTACAACTGGTGTTCTCACAGAGCAGCTTTACACAATACTGGTCTGAAGAGCCAAAGGTGACAGAGGCATGGAAAAACTCCCTAAGCTGTAGGAAGAAACCTCGGGAGGAACCAAGGTTCAGAAGGTGGAACCCAACCTCATTTGGTCGACACTGTACAGCAATAACAAACAAGAAAAAAGAAAATAGAAATAAATTATATATAATATAATAACAGTCTCAGTTTAAATAGGTTCCCAGTTCCTCGTGTACAGGTGTCACGATGACTTTAGATCAGTTGTTTGGAGAATAGGGCTGTTCATATGGGTTCTCCTTAGCAGGAGTGAGTAGGATAAAAAATGTAAAAACCAGAAAAAGGGTATAAGAGTAGGTCAGGCTGGTCCAGACAGCAGAATGGGAATATGTGAAGGTACCATTTACACAAAATGGTATACTAGGATTTTAAAGAGACATGTGCTGTTTTCAAGGCAGTGTTTTTTTGGAAATACATAGTTATTTCAGCAAGGCAATGTCAGGCTGCACTCGGCCTTTGGTGCAAAATCTTTGCAGACAGAAACTGCTGTACTCCACTGGCAGTCAGCAGTCCAAACCTGTATATTAAAAATGTATGGTACATGATGAGCAAGACAATGAGTCAACAGTGACCACAGACTGTTGAGAAGCTGAAGTCTTAAATCAAGCAAGAACTGCAACTATTAGTACTCTCAATTCCCAAATGAATAATAATGTAAATAAAAAATGTAATGCAGCATAGTGTTAACATGTCTTTGTTCCTTCCTGAGTGTGATGCAGGCACACATATTGTACATTTCTTTAAATCCACAAAGTACATTAAAGTAGGTCAGTGAAAACTGTTTTTTGTACTTTTGTCAGCTAAACAAAGGTAAACCATTAACAAATTACTTATTTCTGTTTTTTAGTGCAATTTTACAAGAAAAATCAAAATAAACCTAAAAAATAGAGCTTGGTAGTACTTGTATTTTAATGCATAACAAGGACTTTAAACAACCAGAAGGACTGTGGCACCAAGCAAATACACTGGCATACACACGCACAGTTCACACTAGTTCTGTGGCTCAGAGGACCTGCCAAGGGTTCAGGTTCTTTAAGTGGAAGTAATTGTGGAAGAACACGCTCCATTAAAAACAACTATTTAATACAATAATCATTCAATTAAAAAGCCCTTGTAGCAGCTGCCATGGCTGATTTGTATCAACCACAAATTTTATTTGCAGCAAGAGGCAAAAAAAATTACCGTCAAGTGACACCATCACACAGAGAAATGTCTCTGCGGGACATAATTTTTCTTCTCCTCTTCTTCAGTCCTCCAGTTCTTTTCTGCTGAACCTTATTTATGTTTCTAGTGAAAGAGTTGCTACGCTATCAGAGAACTGTATTAGGGCTGTGTGTTGTGGGCAAAACATGATACTCTTATAACACACACAAACATATATATATATGTATATAGCTATATATATATTTTTTTTTGTGTGGTATTTTCTGGTATCATATGGTAGGTGTTTGCATGGTATTGTTGGTTTTATCTGGTATTATATGGCAATTAGTAAGAACCTGCTTTAGCTCAGCATCTGGAGAAGCATGTAAATTGTTGCATGGAGAACCCTTTCTCCAAGTATATAGTTCAAATCACAGGAAGAAGGCTTCTGCACAGCTTTTCATGGCCGGGAGTCCAGGAGAGCACACTTGGTAATACACTTGTTGATTCTGACAACAAACATTAAGTACAGTCAAAAATGTAGTGAATACAATCACAATAATTTTAACTAGGTATGATCACCCTTAGGTTTTTAGCAGGTTTGTGGAAGATAATGAACTGTTAACTTCAGAAATTGAGAACCATTGTGAGGTAAATCAGCTATGCAGGATAGAGCTAAACTGTGAAGAGCTTTACAAACATATATATATATATATATATATATATAGTACCAAACAAATATTGTGCAGCAGTGTTTTGAATTGGCTTTGCTCTGGGGATACATGGTAAATGTGGCAGCTGGCTTCACATAACATGCTAGCCATCACCCTCCTTGTGCTGTGCTTCATGTGACTGAGTGCTAGGACTAGGAATCAGGTGGAACTGATCATGACTACACTAAACTGAACAAAACTGCACTCACATTCTTGACAATCATGAAAAAATAGAGCTTTAAGTGCATTATACATTAGAACCAGTTGAAACCATTCATTATCAGCTCTGCCTGGAATTCAAGGTTGAGCAATGAGCATTCTAATATCAAAACTATCCAAGTTGGATAGGACAAAGAAGAGGTTCTGGTGCACAATTCAGAAGCTCAAAGAGACAAAAACGAATACACAATTTGCCAAGGTTACTGCTGACAGCATATTAATCACCATCTAGCTAAATGAAAAAGTATAATCCACCTTAAAGAGCTTCACATTTACTGTACTCTTAAGTGGCTCATTGTAAAACCTTATCATGAGAGCAATGATAATCAGACATTAAATATCACCAGTATCCTAAAAAGATCACTGGTCTCCCTCATGGTGCTTTAAGGCCCAGTTAATTAAGAAAACCAAGTCTCAGCGGGATGTGACAGAAATCAAACAACAGCTGCATTTTTTTTATATCTACACAGCCAAAGGTTGTGGGAGGCTGACTAATGTCATTTAAAGCTTAATATGAATCATAACCTCCTTCTGAGGAGAGGTAAGACTTGAACGTGTGTTTAAATGTCTACATACATAACATACATAATACATCTCACATCCTGTAACTTACTTAACTTACTTAATATACTGTGCTTAGGCATCGCCTCAGCCTTCTGAAGCACAAGAGCCTATTACTTTTAGTTTTATTATGTTCACCAAATTAATAAATGGGAAGAGCACAGGAAAAAGCAGATATGGTATACTTTGCATTAATAAAAAGGCACATCCTCCAAAGGTTACTCACGATTATTGTAATACTACAGTCAGTAAAATGTAATTAAGGAAAGGGTGAGTGGCGCTGATAAAGGCACCACTGCTGGTACCACCCTCTTTTTGTATTTTTTTTCCCCTTGTGCATTCTCTCTTGAAACTTATTCTCTCTGAACTAATTTTGCATGACATATTGCATTTCTGCTTCAGCTATCATGAGGCTACCTGTAAATTAAACAGAGGCTTGATATACAGGCAAATGCGTGGATTACATTCCAGACGTGGAAATAACTCATACCCCATTGTGATTTATTAATTTCAGCAAAACAAAACACACAACATCGTTTCCAATTGCAATTGTCTCAGGGTCCCACACAAGTAAATGAAGGATGGAAGAGTTATAGGGATGGAGAGGAGAATAGAATGTTAGGAAGATGGATCCCTAGACATTTTCGAAGCTGCAACTGGAGCTACATGGGTAGATGAAGTCAATGATGTGTCTCTAAAGGAGCATGTGCTCAAAATTACTTCAAGGTTTGAAAACACTTTTGTCCATTTTATTCCCAGTGCAAAATATCTCAAGGAAAAACGGTGTTTGGGTATTTTTTTACACATGACAGCCTTAAGCACTGAATTATGAAAATGTTCGAATAGCTTAGATTTATGTTAAGTAAGATATGCATGATATTACCTTTTTACAAAAGACTGCAATTAAAACTACAGGTAGGATAATTACATTCCAGAGCTTTCATTTAATGAGTGATCCTGAGAAACTGCCATCACTATTTTATATATATATATATATAATATTTCTAAACCGCTTCTTCCATTTCCGGGTCATGGTAAAGCTGGAGCTAATCTCCACATTATTTGAAGTTTAAATTTACAGGCTGTGGTCCAGCTGCATGCTATGCTATGGAGAGTATAATTGTGACAATATTTTTGCATACTGCATGTCCAGAAAAGTTGGGATATTCCAAAATGCAATACACACAAAATCTGTTTATGTTAATTCACATGAATTTATTTATTTAACTGAAAAAAAAGAATATTCAAGTAACACTGGTTTGGAAATCTCCACATTAAGCAGGCTAATTGGTAGCAGGTGAGATATCATAATTGACTATAAAAGTAGCATCCATCAAAGGCTCAGTCTATGCTAGCAATGATGGGTCATGGCTTACCCCTTTGTGCCAAATGTCATGAGAGAATTGTTATTAAAAATAAATTAATAAATATAAAATCTCAACACAAACTGGCAGAGAATTTAGGTATTTTATATTTACAGTGCAAAGCACTGTGAAAAGATTCAGAGAATTCAGAGGGACCTCATTGCATAAAGGAAAAGATAAGAAACCACTGTGCGCAGGATCATTAAACCCTCAGACAGCACTGCCTAAAAAACCATTATTGTTAGAGTTACTTAGTGTAACTGTAAGAAAATATTTGTTACTCAAAACAGTCCATTGATACATCAAAAAATGAAACTTAAAACTATATTTGGAGTGGAGGAAGCCATAAAAAATTTCTATGCAGAAATGCCAACAAGTTCTTTGGCCCAGAGCTCATATCAGATGGACCGAAAGACAAAGAAAGTATTTGGAAAACACGGCCATTGGGCTCTCCATGGCAATGATAAAAACAAACGTCTAGGTTGTTGTCAGCAAAATGTGCAAAAGCCAGCATTTGTGAGTGTATGGAGGTACACCAGTGTTCATGGCATGGGTGAGTTGGATGTATATAAAGGCACCATTGACTCCAACCTTTTTTCTTCTGAGAGCTACTTTGAACAAATGAAAGTGGTGGAGAGCTACTTGTGTATTATATTATTTACATTTATTAACATAAAGTATCAAACACTAACATTAATCCTCTGAGTTAAGCTACTTCATTACCTGGAGGAGAAACCAGTGCAAAGCTGCCGTGGAATAATGATCAATGCAATATTTTTTATTGAATTAACACTGGTATGACAGTTAAGGCACATGCACATTCATGCATGTCCTTAACATTTAAGTAAAAAATCTTTCTCATTCCTAATGGAAATAGTGTGTTGTTTTAGTGTGTTTTCTTGACCTGCACACTTTCAAATTTTTATTATTTTCAAAATTAAATTTCATTTTCTTCATGGAGCATTTGTGTTAATCCATTTTCAATGGATGTTTCTATGCCCTTCTGATCTAAAGATATTAAGCTTTAAAGACAACTATACAAAACTAGGCAGAAATGACTGGATCCACCCCATGCAGAAAAGGGTTAATTCATCATAAATCTGGCTACTTTTAAAGCTAAACTGGCATGCAAACTCCACAGAATTCTGTCAATCCAGCAACGTTCAACACCACTGGATCTGATCGCTGCCAATTGCTGCTTTATGTCAGATATGGAATTTTTCAAAAATAGAGACCACAAAACAATAAAACTAGCCATTATATTCATTACTGAGCTGAAGCTTGGGGCAGTAAAATGTCATGTGCTGGCACTGGGTGGGATATCTGCATTTTTGACTGAACTGAAATGGAAACGGGTTTCCAGGGAGTGTTATACTTGTCAGATTTTTTGTACGTAATCTTTGAATCTGTTTGCAAAATAGGAGACCCCTAAATAGGAGGCGTGCTGGAGACCCCTGCTCTAAGGTGTATATTAGGATTTTAGAGGCATATATGTTGCTATCAAGATGACGTATCTTGCCAGGATGCCCATGCTTATTTCAGTATGTCAATGCCAGACTATATTCTCCACATGCTGCAACAGCATGCCTTCATGGACACAGATTGCATAAGGTTGACTGGCCTACTGCCTGTTCAAATCTATCTTCTATTGAAAATGTATGTCGCATCATGAAGAGGACAATCAGAGAATGGCGACCATGGACTGTTGAGCGGCTGATATTTTATATCAAGCAAAATGTATAATATTTAAAATTGTAAACTACTACAATTCGTTCCCAAATTAATAAAAATGTAGCTAATTGCAAAGGTGAAGTAACACACTGCTTATGTCCCAGCTTTTGTTGTTTGTTGCATTCATCAAATTCTAAATGTGTATATATATATAAACAAAATACATATTTATAAAATACATCTTGCATGGTGGCCAAAAAAAATTCCTTGTAATGCTTTCAATTTAAGAGCTAGTAGTCTATACAGTTATGCACATAATTATTACATAATTATAAACACAAAGATTTGTCTACCTGTGACATGGAGAAGCCAGAGGCACATGTCCAACACAAATAAGACTGTCTCAGTATTCACAACAGTACTTTGGCACAAAAGAAAACTTTTAATTGACTGAATGGACAACTGTTCCTTGTTCCTAGAGTGTGGAGTTTTTGCATGTGGCTTTTCTGCCATATATTTGCACTTAATTTTAATGCCAGGGGAGTACATAAAACAAAGTCAGAAGAAGGCATAAAAAGTCTTAACATTTGTACTTCCAGGTAGCATTTGCTGGCAAAAGTGACGAGAACAGCAATGGATATTCTGGTTTAAGTAAAAAGGTTTGTAGGTTTGTACAAATATTTTTATTTTATTACAGATTTCATTTAGAAACTGTAAGCTAGCTTGGCCTACTTCGTTTTGTAGCTAGCTGTCGACAATGTTATTTATATGGGTAAAACATAGTCCTTATACATGTATAGCAGAATTTGGAAAGATGTGTATATGCAATACAATGACACATTGTGTTAATCATTTTAAAAAATGCTTTAAACTGTTTTATGTAGAATTTATGTCTTGTAGAATCTATTTCTACAGTTGTGCAGTCAATTGTACAACAGCTCTTTCCCATGCTTTTTTAAATGTGTTTCAAGCTGAATGTTAACCCTGGCACAAATTTACCCCAAGTTCACACTAGAAGAAGCAAGTGCATTAAAGAGACCAGAAGTCTTCATTTTCTTTGGAAGCCAGCATCACGTCTTGGCCAGTGAGAGCTTCAGAATGAAGCTGAAGCCAAGGCAACTTTATAGCAATTAGTTGACACAGCAACCAGAGAACCATGTACATTGTAGTCACCACTGAATATTAGTACTCAAGTACAATGGAGCAGAGGCTGATTATTGCCATGGCATATTTTTTCATTATTTATTATCAGTCACTGTTGTTTACCCAGTAACAAATCTGGAGTTGCCTGCAATGGACAATATTTTTTTTTCTTGGGACCCCTTTGGCTCTCCCTCAACACTACCCTCCACTCTCTTCTTTTGTTTCATAAAATAATAATATATCAACCGCTTCATCTTTGAATATCTTGTCTTTTATCATCAGTGTGCCATGCCACGGTACGCCATGCTCATGTATGTAGCTGATGATTAATATGCAGGTAGGGATAGACAGACTAAGTTGGTGGGGGAAAAAAACAATTTTTAACCACAAACTCAGAACCCGGACAGGAAGGGCATTAAATGAAAATCGTGCATTTGGATAAATGCAACTGGGTGAAATTTTTTAATTGAACCCTTTCAAAAATTGATTCCTGCTTTCATTGTTTTTAGTTAGCTAATACAGAGTAGTGACAGCCACAAAACTCTGCCTTCTAAAACAAATACTTAGCACTGCGATCTAAGTAACACTATTATATTAAGACAGACTGGAATGGATTCCTTAGCACTGGAGTGCATGTGGATATCTCTAATAATACAAATAGTAGTCATCAGTCTATAATGACATACAAGAAAATGAAAAATAACATCTTGTAAAAAAACATATTTAACATATTTAAACAAGCAAACATTTCACCCTTGTGCTTGTACACAGTTCAATAACAAAAAGAACAACTCAGTTGTTGGAACATATCACCATGTAGGCACTGGGTTGGAGTATATTGCTCTATAGGCACTGTATCAAAGATGGTGGAAAAAAAACCTTCTATCCATACATTTTTCTTCCCATATTAAATTTACATAATATGGTTCTTAAACATCTGATATTTAACTCCATGTTTTTTAATAGTCTTTTTATATACTTTTTCTTATCATATTGTTGTGCAGAACGAAGATTCAAATATAGACGCTTGAAGTAATTGATTTTGTCAGATCTTCATCAAGTACATACATAGCGCTATTGTACTAGTCATCTTGTAACTATGTGAAGTGTCAATACTGTCTAAAGTATTACTCCTTTTGCAAACAATTGTGCATTCACATATAAAGGCCATGCACATTATAGAGTGCTTATCCAGCTCTGCAGTCTTTTAAACAACTTGGAGAGAAAAGTGATACCAATCAGCCCAATCAATTTTCCACCTCCACATAATTTACTGTCATTTTATCTGAATTGATTTCTTTTTCTGCTTCATTAAGCATAATCAAACACAAAAAGGCTTCAGACAACTTCTGCTGGGTTCATCACTTTAGTGTCACACAGGAATCAGAGGCACCAAGCTAGGTGGCTAAATAAGAATTTTTTGCAAGCTAATGCAGACACAGCTATCCGGTGGTTTAAAGTAAAGCCCCCCTCTACATTTCCTGATAAACCTACTTTTTGCCTTAATGGTGTTTCTTGGTACAAAAGCCAGTGATAATGAAAACCAAGTGGGGCAGAAGTTGAGCAAAAGGAGAAATGATTAAGAAACCTTATTAAAAGCAACCTTGGGGGTGGGTGGGTTTGGGGGGTGGGGGGTGGCAGACACATGATGGAGAACACATTATGGGGACCTGATCCTTTTCAAAATGACACCACTCTTTCGTGAACGTGGGCAAAGAGAGAGCGGGGGGAAAAAACCTGATTAGGCTGACAAGCACTGAGTGATACTGCAAACCTGTTAATAACATGAAAATTAGAAGGGGCTCATGCAAAGAAAAGAGATTAATTTAGCTGGAGTCCATCTTCGCGGCAAATTGCGAAGTTGTGAATATGTTCGCAGATAATGAGCCTTCCTACTTGTCAGCTCACTTGTCATTTTCTGTAATTAATGTTAAGGAAGACTCCTTCCTGATGGTTGGTATTACTCATGTACCAGGGAAAATTTCTTCGGAGAAATAATTTACATTTATTATCATCAGTCTGTTTGTGTGGTTTATTTCACGGCGGTGTAATTTATTGCAGCACCGTTTCGAGCTCCTTGATTAGTCACTCGTCAGGCTGAGATGTAATTTTTTTTCCCCCTTCAGATGTCTGGGCTGGGGAAAATTGAAAGTGTGGCGTCGTCACATGGATTCCTGGGTGGCAGTGGCACCTTTCTGCTACCCACTGTGTGTCTTTTTAAAACACACACACATCTCTGCAGGGCTTCGGTCTGCTATGTTTATTAAGTTTAGAAACAGTTCAAAGTGGTGAATTGGACAAGAGAGAACGGAAATCACTAGATATGGCTGCCTTTTTTGCTTTTTCTTTAGAACTGTCCCTTCCTTTTTCTCTCTCACACACACATACATTATGTACATGCAATATAAGCTCCACACAATATACACAAACACAATTCTTGTTCAGTAATGTTATTTATATCCATGGTTCTCAGTCCTTTCACAATAGCAGGCACTAATATTATCTGCATGTATGCATGATATACTCTCGTACTAGCTTTCATTCTTAATGAAACAAAGCTTTGCAAAGCTATGATTCCTCAATCAATCTGTGATATACAGCATAATATTTCTTCTCCCAGTGCTGAGAATGATTGACTGTTAGGTAAAGAAATATGATAAGCAATAAAAATGACAGCTACCAATGTAAACAAGCTATTATTAAGCCAGACACAAAGAGGAATCCAGCCAACTGGCAATGGCTGATGGTAGATATATTGAACACAGGGGAAACTCTTTGACTTCCACTGCTTTTAGTTTATTTATTTATTTACTTACTTTCACTTTATTGAATAACATATGTTTCATGCATGTACAATAAAAATCAGCTTTTGGTTTCAGTCATTTTTCATATAAACAATTACCTGATAAGATTTCTACATCATCATGAATCCCTAATTTAAAATATATTTAGTATTTTCTTCTTGCAGTTGGGCACAGAGCAAGAAAAAACTACTCATGAGTCTTCAGAACACTAAATAAAAAAAGTGGTTGTGAAAGTTATAAGGTGGTGCAAACATGACCCCCTAAACCTCTGCATAACAGAAGCTCAAGTCAATGGTGCAGTGGCCACGATGGTACAACAGTCAGTGGTATAAGTCACATGCCATTCCTGAAATAGATCCCTGAAAAATCTGAACAAAACAAACATTCAGCTCATTGCATCTTTAAAATCAGTTGTATTGGTATTGGGCAAAACTGCATACACTAAAACATTAAGATGAAAACATTCTCCCCATTCCTCCTCACACTCCACAGCCAATATTAACAGGTCATTTGTAAGGGGGAAATGTTTCAATCCTCCTGTGTTTTCATACAGCCACAGAAATGAAATGAGGGGCCGCTGCTCTGCCACAATCATAACTCAAGCAATATTCATCTGAGACATATATTCAAATCAGTCTCGGCGCTAGCTCTCTGCTTTGCTTTAGCTTTGTGTTGGGAAATTTATAAGCCTACTTCTTAAATGTATTATTCATCAGAATGCGTAAATAATGCATGCTGGGTTCCATAGTAAATTAACCCTTTACCTTACGCCGGGTACCGGAGTCATTGTTTTGAAAGGCAATTATGTCATTTAATTAATGCTGTAATTAATACTGTAATTAGCTTAAATACTCAGCAACCCAGTGCCACCGCTAAGCTGTCTTAATTAAACAGATTGAAAGGCTTTTATGATGGCTTTTTTTGCACAGTCAGTTTGCCTCCTGTTGCAGGAGTATGTTGAAACCCTTTGAAAAACGAAGATGGGCAAGAAGATGAGTTTGAAACAACAAAAGGACTATTGCCCTCTTTTTTGTGTCATATTTGTGAAATTTGCAGCTCTAAGCTCCTTTTCATACCCCTAAACAGAATCACAGTATTCTACAAGCTGATTCATCAAAACGAGCCTCATTAAAAGTACATTCGAATGAGACAATTATAGCCTACCGATTTGTGAAACCTCTTCAGCTGCACTCTACTGCTATTTCAGAAAATGACTTGTGGTTAGGTGATTAACAAAATAGAATTGAGAGCCATACCTGAGTATTACAAAGTAAATGTTATAGACTGGGTGCTGGTTAGTGTGCACTTTTGATTTTATTGCTTGCAGACTACAGGGAGGCAAGTGGACAGTTTCTCCAGGAGCAGAGTTTTTAACCACGCCGTACCTGACAGTGATAGAAGGTGTTTTCCCCAAACTAGAAAAATAGTTGGGAGTAGATGAAACAGTGGCATGGTCAGTGAATACAGAGGGGATCTGTACTATACTGCACTAGAGTCTGTCTGCTTAGAAAATCTAATACAGAAGAAAGAGCTTCTTTTACTGAACTAATCTTTTTCAGTCCGGAGAACAGAATGGTAAATTTATTGGCAGACCTTGTAAACATGTTCTAATAAACTGAATTTCTTGTTTTTAATTAGGATCCACATATATGGAATTTCTGGACCAGTAGTGATCTGGTAGTGCACGCCTCTTGCAGTTTAAAACACCATACAATACATCTAATTTCAGTGAGTAATACTGGGTTAAAGGTTGAAACTCTGAAAAAGGAACACTGGCTTAGACTGAAATGGATCTCATTCTGTATTTTGGACACAATTACATGTCAGCACTTTAAGTTTTTGATTTGTAAAATTAAAATTCTAGAGAATTAAATTCCAATGTTGTAAGATTTCCAATTACAATTTCCAAAAAGTATTTTAGTTCAGTCAATAAGATGTAAAAGTCATTCAGAGTGCTTTGATGTGACATGCAGAGCAAAGCCACAAGCACAGATTGCTTTACAGTGGTCCAGAAGTTATTTGCTGTAACTGTCTAAAATGCCTAATATACCCTTTCAGTTTTTTATATATAATGCTGACAATAGCAAAAAAAATGGTTTGTAACTCTTCAGTTTATTTATTTGGCACAAAATTGTTGTAAACTGCGTGGCACGGTGGTGCAGTGGTTAGCGCTGTCGCCTCACAGCAAGAAGGTCCTGGGTTTGATCCCCTGGTTGGCCATGGGTGTCTTTCTTTGTGGAGTTCTCCCCGTGTTTGCGTGGGTTTCCTACGGGTGCTCTGGTTTCCTCCCACTGTACAAAGGCTTCCAGAGGGTTGATTGGGTACTCTAAAAAATTGCCCATATGTGTGTATGAATGGTTGTCTGTCTGTGTTGCCTTAGGAGGGGTTGGCCTCCTGTCCTAGGTGTACCCCGCCTTAGGCCCGCTGTCAGCTGGGATTGGCTCCAGCTTCCCTGTGACCCGGAAACAGAAGAAGCGGTTTAGAAAATGGATGGATGGATTGTTGTAAACCAATGTCTAAGGCTTTAAGCAATATATTAGTTTTGCAGGGCCAAACATGATCTCATAAACATCTGGGTACAGTCATGAGAAATTCTGGCATGAGTGGTAATCTACACTTTAAAGGAGGGGAGGCAAACTGAATGTAACATTTCTAAACCAGTACAATGCCATGTGAAGGCAGACCTCAAAGTAGTTGCACTGTACAGTTAAAAAAAGACCCCATTACTTTTACTCCCTGTTGAACATCTTAAAACAAAAACACTAACGCTGTTGTATATTACTGCAGTCATGGGCCAGGAATTTACTGTGTAGCCTACTCAAATGTTGTTATTTTCTTTGGTTTTTGACCTTCACACTTTTCAGAATGCTCATGTCTACAGCAATGAATAAGAAGCCAACTTTTTTTCAAGCATCCAATACTGGTTTATGGGACTGACTTACATTGATGATGAGCAAGTGTCCAAATTAATTTACTGATATGTGCTTCACCCCCTATATAGTAGAATACTCATGAGGGAGTAAGGACCCATATTGGTTACTGACATTGTTTATTTTTACATAGCTATGACATAGCAAAATCACCCATGACAATGTATGTTGTAAGGAATACAAATACCTACCACTAGTGACTACACATGATGGTTTGATCAAGTGCCTAAAAATTTACTACTGTAGTTCTCTCTTTAGTAGTATACAAACTTGGTACATGGAATTTCCTCTCTTTGGTAGTTTAGGATCTTG
>JBBPDA010000019.1:7610284-7623016 GCA_037974385.1 Arnoldichthys spilopterus
TTTTGATGTGCTATCTGTCACTGTTAAAATAAACCTACCATTAAAATGATACTGTTCTGAGACTTTTCATTTCCTTGTCATTGGACAAACTTAAAAATCAGCGAGGGGTCAAATAATTATTTCCTCCACTGTATATACACTGAAAATTAATAAAATAATAAATAACTATGTAACATGACACATGCAGGTATTTTAATGAAACACTAAAAAAACCCATGATATACTTGGATATCTGAAAGAAAATTGTGATGTATCACAATAACAATAATATATTATCAAGTTGCCCATCGCCTTTCATTCCTTTCTCATCATATTAGGTGACATCTTACTTAATAATTTGATCATCTTAATCATAATGATCCATTTGTTTTCCAACAACCAAAATAACTAAAAGAAAAAACACTCAACTCCTTTGTCTCACAGAGTAAAGGGGGCCACCATCAATGTGATCTGTCACTTTTTTTTCCTCACTACCTTTCTTCAAATCCCACTTGATCACATGACCTTGGACACTGATAATCGCTGCGCTGACCTTGCCTGTGTTGCCATGTCCACTGGTTGAGCTGAACTAACAGGCTGCCTGCTGATCTCACCCTGAGGGCTCTCTCTCTCTCATTCACACACACAGACACACACACATTTACCCTCTGTCTGTTGTAGCATGGCTGAATTTAGGGAGCCTCCCAGCAAGTGTGCCTTATAGCACAGCTCAATAAAATTAGGCTGCCTACAGTCTTACATGTCAATTACCCGTCACATAGTCCATGAAGCAAAAAAAAAAGGCCAAAGTGCTGAAAGACAAAGTGATAAGCCGGCCTGACGAACCGAGAGAAAAAATGAGCACAGGGGAAAAGATAGAGATGCCGACATTAATGGCAAGAGCTCAACAAGAACACACCTTGACCACTTCTTTGCTGACCCTTTATCACATTACCAGGTACACATTATAAACAGAGCTAGGTTTGCTTTGCTCAAGACCCATTCTATCATGTCCCAGGCTCATCAGTCAAGCCCAAGATCACACAGCAGCTGAACTGGCCTACACCTAAAGGGTAGGTCTGCATTAATACCTGCAATAGCTGGCCAGGAAAAGGTGTTATTAGATCAGCATAGATCAAGGTTTTCCACTCCATTATTTGGCTGCTGTTTATCAGGGAAACTTACAGAGGTGTTTGCAATAATGTGGTGAAAAGGTTTAAAAGGTAACCCAAAAAACTAGTTCTATACATTGCCTGCTCCCAAATCATTGTTTTACAATAGTTTAGCTCTGTGGGGCACAGGGTTTTTAGAACAGGACCCAAATGCAAGGGGGAGCTAAGGGACACTGCCTCCCCATCAAGGGCTCGAACCTGTGCTGCCATGTTTACAAGGTGATTGCATTATGGTTTGCACCACTGGGAAGGAGATGATCATTTTGGATAGCTAATAAAATGCCTCTCAATTTACATAGTAGACAATGCAACCTATGACTCAATACCATCATGACTGCAAAGAAATCTGAATGACTGAATTTATGTAGTCATAAAAAAAACAGTAGAACTACACCTAAACATAGTTCTTTAATGGCTTCAGTTTATGGTTTTAAGAACTAATTTTAACAGACAATTATCTTTAAACTTTTATTTTCTCTGGAATCTATTTATAGAACCATGTACTAAGATATTTACAAAAATATCAAGCAATGGTTCTTCTATATCACCTCAAAAAACACTCTTTGACACTTATTATTAAGAGCTTACTCAAGTCAAGTCAAGTCAAGTCAAGGTTATTTCTACAGCACTTTTTACAACTGATGTTGTCACAAAGCAGCTTTACAGAATCCGGGTCCAAACCCCCAGTGAGCAAGCCAAAGGCAACAGAGGTAAAAAAAAAAAAAACCTTCTACACACACACACATGCATACATAAATATACAAAAATATTAGTCTTAGTTTAAACTGGCGGCAGCAGTTCCTTGTATAGAGGTGTCTTGATGACTTCATATTTGTTCTCCTCAGGAGGATTGAGTGGGTTAAAAGCCATAAAAACTTCAACCAGAAATAGAGTGGGTCAGGCTGGTCCAGACAGCAGAATGGGATAGGATCACTGGTATCTCAAAATAATAGCTCAACAGAGAGGATGAGAGAGAGAGAGAGATAATTAGAGAAATAGATTGTTAGTGGTGCTGAAATGTTATGAGCTATTAAAATCAAGATTAAGTACATTGTGGTCTGAGTGCAGGCAGGAGCTCTAGCAAGACTTGCTATGACTGCATAAATAAGCGGAGAGCTAGAAAGAAGCACAGACATGAGGGCATCCTGGGGCATGGACTCTCCAGATCTACCCCTTTTCTAGGACTAACAGAAAGCTTGACTAAACAAATATGTTTTCAGCCTGGACTTAAATATTGATACTGTGTCTAAGTCCCGCTTTATAAGAGAACGCTCTGACCCCTGCTATGACCTTTGAACATGGGGGAACCAGCAAAAGACCTGTACCTTTTCAGCAATATGATATTTCAATATGATATGAAATAAAGCAAAACTAGTAATATTATCTACAAGGGATTCAAATGAAAGATTGATCATACCAAGGTCTTTCACTGCTGTTATGAGTACTTTTGTCTTATCAGAACTGAGGAGTAGGAAATTTAGAAGCATCCACTGTCTAATGTCCTTTACACATACTTCAATTACATTAAGTTGGTGTTTCTCATCTGGCTGTGCTAAAACACATAACCATGTTTTATCAACGTAGCAGTGGGCGTTTATTCCATGTTTTCGAATAATATTACCCAGAAGTAACATATACAAGGAGAAGAGCAAGGGGCCTAAAATTGAGCCTTGTGGTACACCAAAATTTACCTTGGTGCGTGTAAAGAAGTAACCGTTTATTTCTACAATCTGATCTCGATTAGTCAGATAAGACCTAAACCAATAAGGGGCCGTTCACTTAATTTCAACATTTTTTAGTCTGTTGAGGAGGATGGTGTGATCAATAGTATCAAAGGCTGTACTAAGGTCAAGCAATACAAGTAAGGAGACACAGCCCTGATCAGATACAAGTAGAAGGTAATTTACTACCTTTACCAGAGCAGTCTCTCTATTATGATGAGGCCTGACTGGAACATTTCGTGAATGTAAAAATGAGCATACCTGCTATAGCACCCTTTTCTAGAATTTTTTAAATAAAAGGTAGGTTTGATATTGGCCGATAGTTAGAAAGTTGGCAGTGGTCAAGGTCTATTTTTTTTCAGCAAGGGTTTAATAACTGCTAGCTTAAAGGTTTTAGATAAAAAGCTGATACTGAGGAAAGATTTAGTATTCTCATGAAAGGTTCCATTACTATTGGTAGTATTTGGTTTAAAAAGTGTGTAGGTAGGGGATCTAGGTAGCAAGTTGATGAATTTGAGGATTTGAGTTCTGTTTCTTGAAGGGGAGAAAAATGATTCGAATCGTTAATCTGATATAATGGAATTATCTGAAAAGTTTACCATCAAAATGTCTGAGTTTAAATTTATAGACTGCATTTTGTCTAATATACTAATATATAAGAATCTTGGGTTATTTTTGTTATCTTCTATAAAGGTAGAGATATACTGTAAGCTGCTCTAGTGGCACAAAAGGTTTTTTAACTCAGGAAACTCTACTTACATGCAAGTTTGAATATTGCTAAATTGGTTTGACACCATTTATGTTCTAATTCATGTGATTTGTTTCAAAACGCGCATGTGATTGTGGGGTCTGTAGATGATAACTTGTGAAATCGACTGGGTAGGTTTATTTTTTGTGGGTACATGTAATATGTTAGAATAAAAAACTTCAAAACCTTTAAATGTGTGTGTGATACTAAGATTATCATTATAAATAACTGCAATGCCTCCTTCCCTGCCAGATGGACAAGGCTGATGTACATAACTATATGCAGAGGAACATGCCTCATTTAATGCTATATACGCATTTTGTTTAATCCATGTTTCTGTTAGACAGAGTATATCAAACTCCTGATCACTGACAATTAATTTATCAGTAAGGATTTTGGAAGTAAGAGATCTAATATTTAATAATCCTAACTTTAGATCAAAGGTGCTGACTTTAAATTCAGTGCTATCTAATTTTATATTGATTAAGTTACTAAAACACTCATTGAGTATTTCTATGTTTCTGTTTCGCTTAGGAAACAGACATGGTCTGAATATGTTTTAACCTCGGTGATGACTCTATGCACACACACACACACACACACACACACACACACACACACACACACACACACACGCATACAAACATAAATATATGAAACAACATCAATAACAAGTTCCAGAGTTTGGGGGCAGTAGTACTAAATGACCGTCCTTTTCTAGCTAAGATCTTAGAGTTGTGGCATCTTGAGTTCTTACTTATCTTACTGATAATTCTCTGTTTAAGCCTTTCCAATTTGGCTTTCGTCCACGTCACAGCACTGAGACCGCTTTGGTGTGTTGTTAATGACCTTTGTGCAGCTGCTGATAGTGGTACCAAAAAGCCACTTTTCTTCACTAAAACTGTCCATTTTTCCTGGTAGTACTTTGAAAGGAAAGTGAATAAAGGAGTCATAAAGTAAAAGGTAAATTAAGGCAAGGCTGAGGCAAAGATCTACTTGAGGAATCAGAGTGTTACCTGAATAGCAAACCATAAGTTGAGCATACGGTTTTTGTTTAAGTGAAGTAAAGGCTGTAGAAACTGGGGAGGTTGGGAAGCGTTTTTGTATGAGAGTTATAGCTGTGGGTTGAATTAGATGCTCTCAGGGGGCCGCTGGGCAGCAGGAAATAAAAGACTGCTTTCAACAAAGTGTAGAATTCATATCCCTAAGTCACTTCCAATAAATAAATCGTTGACAATTTCCTCAGTAAACACAAGTTACACTTTGTTTTCATTGTCTGTGTGGTTTGTGTGTCAGTGTGGTGATAAGTCTTGTGAGTGCAAGGCATCATGTTGGCCATCTCCCTTACAAGTTAGTTTAACTTGACATACATTTTTAAAAACATTTCCCTAATGTGACTGTATATCCCACTGATACAAATTATGGCTGCTGTTAAACACAGACATTTGAATGTAAAAACATTCTATTTACCATAAATGAAAATCAGTGTGACTTTTTTGGTCCACATAGGATTTGAGGTTTTGGATAACAACACTTTGCAGGCATTGTTCCTGATAACACTGACATAGTTTCCTAAATATGGATTACTCTGCTTCAGAAAATATATGTATAAATTGGCTGGATTTTCACTGAACTGTGATACAGCAAGCCAGAAAAAAGGAAATCTAGCAACCAATACAAAGTCCTTTGCCTCTGATTCAACACCAGATATTTTGGCTTATCAAAATCTTTCCCTTTAAATAGCATGACTAAATCTATAGGCAGATATTACAAAAACCTCAAATCATCCCCCTTCATCACATCTCCCCACCAAAAGCAAACAGCATTAAGAGCATGTCGAGGGAAATTATGTCAGAGTCTCAAATACAACGCCCGTTTTTCTTTGGACCGGGCCCTCTCGCTGCACAGATGGCACTCGGGCAAACAGTATTGTTCCCTGTGTTTGATGACTTGGACAGCTTCTATTAGATCCCAAAATGTGAGCCTAATGGGGAAGGCTTGCCAAAAATGGGCCTTCATTTAAAAACTACTGCACAGGGAAATAACCTCCATGTTTTGGAGAGGCCTTGTCAGCTAGTTTCATTGGAGATGGCCAAGGATATTGCAGACAGTCGGGCTATTGCATTACACATCTGCTTCAGTCCTTTATAGAGCAGATAGCGTTACGCTCCTGAGATGTTTGATTTTATTACCATCCAATGAAGAAGCCAAACAAGTGTTCTTATTGATTTGCACATTAAATATATTAGTAATAAAACAACATCCTGCAGCTAAGCAATTGTAAAATCGATAGTAATTGGTACCAAAATATTATGAGTGCTTGGTCTGCAGTCTTATTGTCCTTCTATATAACTAACCACTAAGATGTTGGAGATGTTTGCACAACAAATGTGATAACTATTGATAGTTCTGTCAAAGAAATGGATGGGTGTAATTCTGATGGCTGCCAATTTTGCGCTATTGGTTAAAATTTGAGTAGTGTTCAGTCAGCGTTCCATATAAGCACAGCACTGGAAATCGAAATTTTCTGAGCAATAATTCTCAAGGTACTGAAAGGTGGAAGTAATACAAATGAAATAATTTTGCTCTTTGCTCTTAGACAAGATAAAAACACCCACTGGCCTTTTTTAAGGAACTCTAAACAGTAATGTGGGTTTGGGGGAAGGGGCTGGGGTGGAATACCGAAAAATCACTGATCTGTGTATGTGCATATGTGTATGCATGGCAAGCTATGAAGAGAATGTTCTTGTTATCTCCTATAATGAAAAAACATCGCATCCCAAACTGTTATGATTGGGCTGTTGAGGATAATTGTGTGGTTAGGCTCTCCATCTGTTCTCCTCCAGAGCTTTTTAGTGCAAGGAAGTGCTCAGACCCAACCGTGCTTCAAACATGCAACCGTTAGCTATACCTCCATCAGGACCCCCAAAGTACCTGTTCCCTCATAATCACAAATCACTTTATAGCACGCTGCACATCAGCACCCCAGATCAGGCTGTTATACATTAGCCAGCATAATCATAGGTTATTATTTTGTAATGACCTCAGCTGCTGAGCACATAATATAAACTTTCATTGTGAGCAAGTGTAGGGAATGTGAATCACTGTGATGAATCACATGTTAATAGGCATGATAACAAGAACATCCAATGGTTGTGCTGTAAGCACAAATGTGTTGAGTACAATCTATTTACAAAATGTTCTAAAAGACACAATTACTCAGAGTAATAAAAGAGATACAACTGATTAAAAGTATCTTTCTCAGTTAATGTAATGATTAAATGCCATCTGTCTAATGACAATGTATATTATAAATCTTTTTAAAAGGTTTTATCACAGAGTATTTTTATATACCACAGGAAGAAGAAAATCATTTTTTAATAATATAACTCTTACATTTTAAATACCTAATTTCTTGGGCAATCTTTAAATTGCTTGGGATACGCAATAGAGACAGTTCTGGTAAAATGCTGGACATGTTAAAAAAATGTAAAAGTATAAAAGTCCTGCCTACGTTTCAGAGATCCTGCCTTTCCGGTCTGTGCAGTTCAGGTTTAGCTTTACTGACATACACATATCAAATATAATGCTGATAAGGTAGAGAAAATACAATGTCACATTTCTTTCACTGTCTGTTTCTCACCCTCTCTTTCTTCTCAAGGCAGAACTAAAGGCAGGCGCAGTTGCTGTGAATGTATCCTCTGCAGGGTGCCCTGGGGGCACCAGAGGAGTGAACACTCTGCCATCCTGGAGGCCTACAGTGCTTTATAACTTTGCTCTTTCAGGAGCAGCCTCCACCAGCCCCAGCTTCAGTCATTAGGCAGCAGGGGCAGATCTAGGAGCTAAGTTACAAAGAAGGCCTGCACCCGAGGCCCAGCCCCCGTCACACCTGCTGCCTTGCTCCTGCAGTTCATGAAACGAGTGTGGACATGAACGATGAGCCCTCCTAGCCCAAACTCAAGGGACAGCATGACCAGCCTTGGTTGACATATCATTTAAATAATGCAGAGCTGAGGTAGGGAAAAGACCAAAACAAGCAAGTCTGCAAACAACAAACATACACGTATAAGGTTTTAAATAGTCAGTTCTAATTCTGGATGCTTGAATCAGTTAATCAGTAAACCTAACAACAGTTTGCCATTTGTATCAAAAAGGCAAATGGAATTTGACCAACATTCAATGTCTTTAGCTAGGACTTCACTGGAAAAGTTAAGTTATAATACAATTGTTTTGTGGTATGCTATTTATTACTTTTGACTGAAAAATATGTCAAGAAAATTTTTAGAAAATAAACTTTGCAAATGTTCATCTCATTTCAGTCTCATTTAACTAATTAAAACAAATATTAGTGAAAAATGCATGTTGTATGTATGTGAACTTACCATTGACTATAATTTGATTTTAGAGAGACATGCATTGCAATTAAGAAGATGCCTCTTCCCAGGACATTCATGCTTATTTCAACAGGACAATGCCAGACCGCATTCTGCATAGACTAGAACAGTGTAGCATTGTAGACACTGAGTGTGTGTACTAACTGGTTTGCTGCCAATCCAGTTTTGTCTCCTATTGAAAAAGTTTGGTGATGATGAGGAGAATGATGAGGAGAATCAGACAACGGTAACCATAGATTGTTGAACATGAGGCTGAAGGCTTAGATCAAGAAAGAATTGACAAAATTTCCAGTTGCAAAACTACTACAATTAGTACTACAAGTAGTAATCTTTAGTCCCAAAATGATTAACAAGTGTTATTAAAAAGGAAAAGTGATAAAACACAATAGTAAACATGTCTCTGTTTCACATTTTAATTAGTGTGTGGCCATCAGTTTCTAAACTGTGTGCATATTTGCAAATTACAGTGAAGTTGGTCAGTAAAACTATTAACTTCTACTGCCAGTTAAATAAGGTTCACATGAATTAAAATATGACATTTTTGTGTTTTTTTTGCATTCTCCAAAAATATTCCAACATTCCAACTTTTCTGGAAGTGAGATTTGTAGCTTATGGGGTCTTGTCCAACTACTGGTGATGCTATAGCAGGGATCGTATAGGAGACTGAATCGATGTCTCCAGTGTATGGAGTGATGGTGTAAATGAGTAATATCATCAAGTGTGGGAAAGTCTTGGAGTTCCTGGAGCATAACGCAGGAACACTGTTCCAGCGTAGATTTCAATAATCAATGCAAGTGTAATTTTACTCTATTCTTAAATTTGTTAATGAAAGTGCAACACACTCAAGCACCACAACAAAATGTGACCTCTGCATTTAACCCATCACAGGTGCATACGTGGAGCAGCAAGCAGCTATCAACAGTGCCTGGGTAGCAGAAAGGTACCTCAGTAGTGCCCAGGCCAGGACTTGAACCTGTGACCTTGAGGCCCAAGGACTAGCTTTCACTCCCCACATGCAATAATGAGCCTTGGTTGCCCATGACCATGTTGCAGATTTACTAGTTGTCACACTTGGTAGGCTTTTTCTACTGCATAATTACTTCCTGCGCCCCCAGCGAGTGGCAGCCTGTTGCGGCAGCTCTGCTCACTTACGAGCTTCTTCTTCCCTTTTCTATTTTTTTATTCTGTTTAGTTATCTTATTTTTTACTATTGATAACTTAAATCGGATACCATAGTGTAGTGCTAGTTTTGGCCATTTCTGTATGGTATTTTTAACTTTTTTCTCCCATGTTTGGAGACCCGGAGCATTGCTCCTTTGTTTACAGTCATGATCAGCTGTTAGCGCTACATCCCGCAACGGTACTGCCGGCGGACAGACCCGACATCCCCAACGACCTGAGGAGGAAGAGACGGGGGTGTCGTGCCAGTAGGGAGCGTCATCGCCCAAGAAGGAGGTGATACAGACCATCTCTCCCTTCCATCATCATGGGGAATGTACAATCTCTCCCGGATAGCACCGTACCCACCAGGCTGTCCTCAAGCAGAAGAGGTGGGCCTTCAAATCAGGAGACAAGGAAGAACTGAAGAGGGTGCAGAGGGAACTAAAAAGACTGATCAGGGAGGGAAAAGACAACTACAGGCAGAGGATAGAAAACCAGCTTCAGCAGAACAATATTAGAGGAGGGGCCTTAGAACCATCTCCGGCCACAAAAACCAGAACTCTCTGCCGGTGGGGGATGTGAGGAGGGCAAATAAACAGAACCACTTTTTCAACAGGTTTGATTCATCTGCCCCTGCCTCTGACTCTCCACCCACATTGCCCTCTATGATGCAGTATCCAACATCTACATGCTACAGACACCCCCACCCCCCACTTCTATTCCACCTCAGACACTTCATACCTCTTCTTCACTTCCACACTCCTGGGTCACTTCTCCTACCCCCCAACTACGGCATCCAGCACACATCCAGCACAAGGATCTCAGCCAACCAGGTCAGGAGAGAACTGAGAAGGATCAATGCTAGTAAGGCAGTGGGTCCAGATGGCATCAGTTCCAGGGTTGTCAAGTGCTGCACGGATCAACTGTGTGGGGTAATGGAGCACATGTTTTCAATCTGAGCCTGAAGCTGGAGAGGGTACCATAGCTCTGGAAAACCTATGTGGTACCAGTGCCAAAGACCCCAACAGCTACAGGCCGGTGGCTCTGACATCCCACCTGATAAAGACCCTGGACCCGGTTGGCCCCATAGGGAATGGTTTTGGCACCATTCCTCTTCACAATCTACACTGCAGCCTTCTCCTACAACTCCACCAGCTGTTTCCTGCAGAAGTTCTCTGACAACTCTGCAATAGTTGGCCTCATCACTGATGGGGACAACAGGGAGTACAGAGAACTGACCAGGGACTTTGTGGACTGCTGCCGACAGAACTACCTCCAGATCAACACTGGAAAAAATCAAGGAGCTGGTGGTAGACTTCTGCAGGCACAAACATCCTCCACTGCAGCCGCTGAACATCCAGGGTATGGACTAAGATCTTTTGGAGTGCTGGGGCCGCTCCTGAAGACCTTTTATGACTCTGTAGTGGCATCAGTCATCATTTTCAGTGTGTTCTGCTGGGGCAGCTATATCACTGCTGGGGACAGAAAGAGACTGAACTGTTCTGTACTAGGATGTCCTCTGGACCCAGTGGAGGTTGTGATTGACAGGAGAATGGTGGCTAAGCTGTCATCCCTGTTGGACAACGTCTCCCACCCCATGCAGGAGACTCTAACAGCACTGAGCAGCTCATTCAGTGACAGGCTGCTGCACCCATGGTGTGGGAAGGAAAGATTCAGAAGGTCTTTCCTTCCAGCTGCTTTCAGACTGTACAACCAACACCTTGCAGTTTGATCACACACAAAAAAACACAAATCTAAACATCACGGACTGAAAACTGGAATGTTCACTTAAGGTGCAATATCTCTCTTATGTGCAATATTTCTTCACTGTGCAATATTCTTCTGTGTTTTTCTGTGTAAAATATGTGTAACTTATGTACATATATAGGTTTATATAGAATACTTCATACACAAATGTCTATTTATATTTTTTTGTGAAGTTTACTTTTTTAATCTCATTGTGTTGCATATTTTTTAAAATAGTATCTATTGCTTTAC
Source organism: Arnoldichthys spilopterus (assembly GCA_037974385.1). Taxonomy (NCBI): domain Eukaryota; kingdom Metazoa; phylum Chordata; class Actinopteri; order Characiformes; family Lepidarchidae; genus Arnoldichthys; species Arnoldichthys spilopterus. Next base: position 7,621,458 of record JBBPDA010000019.1, read on the forward strand.
CACTCTTCTGCTGCTCTTACCTTTTGTACTGCCGTAGCAATGCAAGTTTCCCATTAGCAGGCCTAATAAAGGTTTATCTTATTTTATCTTACACGGAACACTCCATAAGACCTGCTACTTTAGAGATGTGGGCAATGGTGTCTTAGTGGTTAGGACTCTGCCTTTGGGACCTGAAGGTCGCAGGTTTTAGTACTGGGCCAGGCACTACTGAGGTGCCCTTGTGCAAGGTACCGTCCCGCTAGACTGCTACCCAGGCACTGTTGATAACTGCCCGCTAATTTAAATGCAGAGGTCACAATTCATTGTGATGATTGAGTGTGTTCACAATGACAAATCATATATGTCATATATAAACGGTGACTTCTCTACATGCACCAAGGTAAATTTTGGTGTACCACAAAGCTTAATTTTAATAATATTATTCGAAAGCATGGAGTAAACGTCCACTGCTAAGCGGACGACACACATATATGTTTTAGCACAGCCAGGTGAGAAACACCAACTTAATGTAATTGAGCAATGTGTAAAGGACATTAGACAGTGGATGCTTCTAAACTTCCTACTCCTCAATTCTGATAAGACAGAAGTACTCATAAAAGGGCCACTTGTAACTTGGAATAAGCTGTCCAATTACACAGTAACTCTGGATCTTATCTTGCTCAGCAGTGAAAGATCTTGGTGTGATCATTGAGCCCAATCTTTCATTTGATGCCTATGTAGATAATATTACTAGGACTATTACTTACCTTCTTTCATCTCAGAAATAATGCTAAGATAAGAAATATAATGTCATTACATGATGCAGAAAAACTACTTCATGCTTTTGTTACCTCTTGGTTAGATTATTGTATTGCTTTACTGTCTGGATTTTTTTTAGTAATAGGTGCATAAACAACCTTTAGTTAGTCCATAATGCAGCAGCAAGACTCCTTACTAGAACCAGAAGATACGATCACATCACCACCATTTTACTCCCTATCAAATTTCACATTGACTATAAAGTTCTGTTATAAAGCACTGAACGCTCTTGCATCACAGTTTCTGAGCGAACTCTTGGTCTCTTATGATCAACTATGCCCACTTAGATCAAAAGGTACAGGTCTTTTGCTGGTACCCCATGTTACAAGGGTCACAGCAGGGGCTAGAGCTTTCTCTTATAAAGCCCCACAGTTATGGAATAATCTTCCAAATTATGCTCGGGACTCAGACCCAGTCTCAATATTTATTTCCAGGCTGAAAACATACTTGTTTAGTCAAGCCTTCTGTTAGTCCAAGATAAGGGGTAGATTTGAACGTGGGGATCCCACATAGATCCCATGTTCAATCAGGTTTGTTGAGTGGTTGTGCTGCCTTCTGCCCCAGGATGCCCTCATGTCTGTGCTTCTTTCTAGCTCTCCTATTTATTTATGCTGTCATAGAAAGTCTCCCTGGAGCTCCCGTCTGCACTCAGACCACAATGTACAGTGGTGTGAAAAACTATGCGCCCCCTTCCTGATTTCTTATTCTTTTGCATGTTTGTCACACTTAAATGTTTCTGCTCATCAAAAACTGTTAACTAT
>JBBPDA010000019.1:7637344-7649154 GCA_037974385.1 Arnoldichthys spilopterus
CCAACAGCGCCCGGGGAGCAGTGTAGTGGGACGGTACCTTGCTCAAGGGAACCTCAGTAGTGCCCGGGCCGGGACTCAATCCTGCGACCTTCAGGTCCCAAAGGCAGTGTCCTAACCACTAGGCCACCACTACCAAAATTAGCAGCTTCCAGTTAATTAAGCTGAGCTTTTTAGTAATGTTGTGATAGCAACAGTCTGAAAAGATAATACAATTGTTTTTTATTTTCTAACACTGTTTATGCAGCCCCAATGATAAATAACATATATACATTTAATAATAACTTTAAATAACTTATTTAACTAAAAAGTATATAACGTTTTGTCAATACTCTGATTTCATTTCACAGTATGACCAAAACTCTTTATTAGTTATGCTTTAGTGAGAAGGACAAGGCAGACAAAAATTCTGCTAGTACATGAAGAGCAATTCTTTGGTAAATGGAACTCCAACAGTTTTATATTGTGTAATATAGCAATATGTTTATTTTCTACTGAAAGGCACACAAAAACACATAAAAGACTGTAAATTCTAAAAGTTTGACACTCATTGAACTTCAAGCAGCAGCAGGTTTGTCTAGCACATGCTAGCAATCAGCTTTAGTTGTGATTGTTTAAATGGACCTGTAACCTTTATATATATATACAGAATCCAGTTTATATATATTATTATTGATGGTCCTGTATGAAAATGCAGTGAAATAAATATATTAGTGAGTTCAGACAAAACCGTGCAGCAAGAACAAATAATGAACATTTCGGCCAATATGTCATGTTCCTCAAACAGAATCCAGTTTATATATATATAACTGGATTAGTGTGGCTCCCTAACCTGACATCTAAGGAACATGAATGAATCCAATGATTGAGAAGTAGAAGGTGTTTGAGGTAGAAAGAATAATTCACTTGATCCAAAGTGCTTCAGTGTGGCTAGGGTCACTTCAGTTCTTTAACACACTATGAAAAGCCAATGTCTGATCACACTGACTCTGACTAACTTCAGGTACAGAGCTGTGCTCAGGGGTCCTTTGGTGAAATGAAAGGGCTAATTTTTGGAAATGTTTAAAGCAACATTAGCAGATTGATGAGGCCAATGCTTTCCTTAAGTGAAAGCATGAAGAGTTAATGGATTTTAAATTGCTAAGTGTTACCTTGCTGAACAAGGACTGCTGCACTATTTACCCAGTATTAAATAACACTTGTATACTGTAACTTAGGTCACTGCACTGTGTATGTATGGTGTATGTATATTATTAGATGAATAGAGAACCTTTATTAGTCCCACAAGTGGGAAATCTGCATTGTTACAGCAGTACAAAAGGTAAGAGGAGTGATAAAGCAATAATTAAAAAAACTATACAGCACAACAAGATAAAAAAGGAAACTTTACAAAAAATATAGATAGAAATGAGTGCACAAAAAACTGAGATGTAAACATAATGTTAGGTTAAATTGGAAACTAATCTGCCAGCACACACATACCCCCACCTGAGCCTATATCCCCCTAGGGGGCTTGTAACTTTGTAACCTTTTTCACCTATGATGAGTTTGCATCCCTGTGGACTGTTTGGCTAGCCCTGTTAAACCTTCACCTACTCACACTGTTTTAGACATCACTTAGCATTGACCACTGACCGGTAAGCAGTTTGAGTGACAGGCAAGTCAGAGCTTGGCAGATTTGTGATTATGCTGTTAAATTTGTTTGCTCTTAAAATTAAAGGAGGAATATTTGCATATGCTAGCTACAATACAGGCCTACAAGATCAACTTTACTGGTTGTTTTGATTTGGGCTGGGTGAGTTTTAGTGAACATGTCTTTCATCCTTCCAACACAGTAACAGTGCACTTGCTAGCTCTTTTCTACAGAAGACTGCAACACAGATTGGGTGAAAAATTGGGTGACTGCAAGCTGCCTGTTCGGAGCAAATAATCTGCTGATTCCAATCTACCAATGCAAAATGACCAACTCTAATCAAGCATCCCTTAATCCTAAGTGTATTATTTTGTTTCTGTTTGTTACAGAAATATTAAATAACAACAAGAATTAAATAAGCACTTCACAATATACTGACATTCTAACACTATTGAGTCACCAGTTAAACTCTGTGGTAACACAAAATGTTAAAGGCCAGTTGCATAAACTACCACGATGACCTCAATTTTTTCAGCATGATTGCCCTGTACAGATTAGTGCAAAAGGTGAGTACATCTTGCTCTCTGATGATGCAATCGGATGAAAGCAAGGTTTGAGATCTCACTAACAAACCACTCTGACCTCAAAAACAAGCTGGTAAGCTGTCCACCCCCTTTTAGTCTTTGCTTTATACTTCACTTCTCCACTTCTCTTCTCCTGTCACATCCTGTCTCACATTTTATCCCTGGCGCTGGGCATAACCCCTAGACTCCCCCACAACAACTAATCTAAATGAGAGTGGGTCTATGAAGCTAAAAGGGTGTAACCACATGAAGTACTTTTATTCTAACAAGGCCTGTGTGAGATGGAACTGATATAAGGATGCCTCCATTCTCCTCACACACGCACACACACACAACTCGTAGAAATGAGCAGCCTGTTTATACCTGTAATTGGCCTGGCTTGATATTTTCAATAAACGTCAAGAGGAACAAAAGGCCATCTTGGTGAAATAACTAGCCCCAGATAGCAGTAGCCATCAGGGTGACAGGCAGGTCATGAGGTCAGCAGACTGCAGAGCATGTTCAGTGGGGCGCTGGGTAATAGAGGACACAGGGGACACTCCAGGCTGGCCAGCCATCAGAGGCAGCAAGAGGAGGAGAGAGAGAGAAAGAGAGAGAAAGAGAGAGAGTTGTGTTCTAATAGGAAAGCAGCCCACAGAGATAGCAGCGAAAACAAAGCCCAGCAACAGACAGACAATACAAGAATGGAATCTATTTCTAACATTTGAGGTCTGTTTGGTGAGTGAGTGAATGTGTCTGTAACCATGCTTTGCTTCATGTGGATGCTACACAGGCTACACAGTATGGATCTAGCAAATGCTAGGTTTCTGTTAATGTTGTGTTTATGATTTGCCTTGCAATGTAATTAAAATGCATTAATGAATCAATAAAGTTAAAGATTGACCTTCATTAATTGCATTATCATGACCAAAATGATTTGTGTTGGATTTGAAAAGTATCTCAAATATTGATTACAGGGTCCATTCAGCAGTATAAACTGAACAATTGCCATGTTTTAGTAAAGGTATATTGCGTGACCCCAGTGGGCAATTTCAAAAGATACCCATATTCTCAAAAAAGATGGGAAAAAATGGCCTATTTAGTACTATGCAAAAGCCTTTCATGAATCATTTTCATACCTCTCCTCAAGGAATCCAAGTATTTATAGCTTCCATCCAAGACCTAGTTTGGTTAATTAAATTAAATCAGGTGTTGCTGATGGAATTTTCAAATTCATGTAATGGCTGCGGTGTGCTGAGAAGTCAAGAACCAAACATATATTCTTTAAATCGTATTCTTCCAACCAATGTATTCTTTTACTGCAATGCATTCAATTTTCTTACTATGTTTTATTGCATTTATGTTTATTTATTATAATTTATTCTAATGTTATATAGTGTTTTATAAAAAAAAACAGTCAACATATTTTCATTATCCATATCTTACCCCCCTACACACATGCAAACATTATGCAAAATCATAAACATACTTCTAGTGTGCTAACATCTGTTATCATGATAACATCTGCGTTTTTGATGAATATTCACAAATTCACAGATTTTGAATTGACAGGCTGGTAGTTCTCACGTTATGCCTCCATTTCACCCTCATTAGAATTGCTTTTGTTCACATTTAGCAAAAAGGGTATCATTAACTCAGACAAACATGACCCATAAACTGCAACTAATTTATCAAAATTAGCAGAAAGGGAAAAACACAGTGGAAGTAAAATGTCAAGAATACTAAATGTCTGAAACATAAAATATATACTTATTTCAGTCACAAAGCTAGTTTGCCCAGCCTGAATGAGAGATACATTCAACGCGTGCCTCTGTTTTTTTTTATCCCTTAGCTCCTTCTTTTTGATAACATTGATTAGAAGCAATGAAAAAAGGAGAGGCACACCATTAGTGTGGAAGGGGAGATGAGATGAGAGAGAGAGAATGACACAGAGAGAGAGAAGGGGGGAGAGAGAGAGTGAGAGAGAGCAAGGGGAGCAGATGCCGACATTCTATCACAGCAGACACATATTGACTGGCGGTCTGAAACTAGTCAGTCACTCATCAAGGCTGGCTGGCCTGATTGAGTTGCCAGGAGCGCGTAAATGAGGCCTCTATCCAGTGAGGGTCGAAATGAACTCCAATCTTTTTCGGACCTTGTTGTTTGGCCAACAGAAAGAAAGAGAGAGACAGAGAGAGAATGCGAGAGAGAGAAAGAGAGAGAGAGAGAGAGAGAGAGAGAGAGAGAGAGAGAGAGAGAGAGAGATAGAGAGAAAGAAAGAAAGAGAGATTTAACACCCTAGAGGACTTCAAATAAGTTTATTGAAAGGCAAGGGTGTGTGAGAGAGAAAGACAGAGAAGGAGAGAAGCTTAACAATAATAACAAATAGCCTCAAATGGTCATGCTGACTTTTTTGAGGAGGGGGTGGGTGTTGGTGAGCATTCAAGGCTGCATTAGAAAAAGCAACATTATAACCTTCAGAGCTGAATGCACAATTTGAAAACATTGCATGATAGACAATACAAGTGAATTATGTATTTGATCATTTTAGATGTAAAATTGTGTAACATTTCTTTCCAAAATGTTGGGAAGGATCAGTGCATGGTGGTTAGGAAACTGCCCTTGGGACCTGAAGGTTCAAGTCCTGGCCCGGGCACTACTGAGGTAACCTTGAGCAAGGTACCATCCTACTACACTGCTCCACGTCTGCATGTGTGATGGGTTAAATGCAGAGGTCACATTTCATTGTGGTGCTCGAGTGTGTTCACAATGACAAATACTCACTTTTATTTTTATAGAGAACACAATACAAACAAACCTAGGTTAGTATGTGTTGTCCTGCTTTACCTACTTCTACTAGTGGCAAAGTGCTGTATGGCTTGCTGATAGGTCTCTAGGATGCATACATTGGTGGGACTGAGCAATATGAAGATGCTTAGTGTTAGTTTGATAAATTATCTCATATAACGACATATGTTTTTCTGAGCATACAGTGGTCTTTAGTTCTAGAACACTAGTATGCTGCATATTTATTATTTAAAAAACTGATGACACATAAAAGCACAATGATCAAAAAAATTATATCAATTTATACTTAGATAAACTTTATTTTATTTAAAACTTTTGAGGAGTTGTTTAACTTCCTAAAATCAGTATTGCGATACTGCAAGATGTTTTATAAGTCGCAGGCATCCTACAACCCATATCATGTTTTAAATGGGTATGCAGAGGAACAGAGGGTAATATTGAGTGTGGTTAATTATGGCCAATGAAATTATAACTGTAAGAGAGTAGAGGAGGAGGGGAGTGAACATCATGCAGAGAAGTCAAGTGACTCTTTTACACACAATTTGTTTGAATCCAAGTGTATATGTCTCTCTCTCACTCTCTCTTTAATGTACCTAGGGGCTTCTGAGGCTTGCTTTCCCCCCTTTTTAAAATATTGTTAATTGAGTTAATAGCTCATCAGAGTGCTTCATCTTCATTAGTTTAATGAAAAGGCCCCACTGTCTATCTGTCTCTAACAGATTGTGGCACTGTCATGATCAAATCATGTATTTCCAGTCTCTAAAGAATTGGATCCTTTCTGACATGTGCCAATGCAAAGCAAAAAAGGCTTGTACATTCAAGTGAGGAGCGACATAGCGTGGGGCGTGTCAGAATAAGTACTCTGTAATGTGCTCTGGAGATGGTGATCATGATTGTGTGTGTGTGAATAATAGTGGCAGTTCCTGTGTTTTCTCAAAATGTGCAGGGGGTTAAGAATTAGGATAAACACACAGACTAGAGGGGATGCAAGTGTGCTCCAGTGGAGTGGCCTGCGGGACGAGCTAACAGCACTGTAATGTAACAGTGGGGTGTTGATGTAGGGGTGGGCAGGGGGGTGAATGGGAGCATGCAAGGGGAAAAGCTGTAAGCCAGAAAAGCTGGGAGAAAATGTGGGTTTGTCTGGTTCTTTTTTTAAGAGCTACTGCCTGAACTATAAATCAGCTGGGCTTGTGAAATGTCCATGACATTGGCCTTCACCTCTGGGCCCTATAGAAATCAGAGCGGCAGTAAAACTAAAGTACTGTACATGTTGTCTGCTGGAACATCACAGCACGCACACACACACACTCATTCTGTTGTCACAGCAGTACACTACACTTCTGCTTGCTGTTAAATGAAACCATTACACAGAAAATAGAAATGCAGAATTTATCAAAAAAAGTGGGATTAACAAACCATACAGTCATAAGCAAAAGCTTAGATTCCACTGGTAAAACTAACTCTAAAGACCACTGTACTGTGATGTACTGTAGCGGCAGGACATTAGCAGCAGTTTCTTTAAGTCCTGTATGTTAAGAGCTACAGTGTCCATGGATTGTCCAGCACATCACCTTCTTGCTTATGTCTTTTGTCATCTGGGAAAACCCTGAACTCTTCCTCAAACCATCCCTGAACAGTTTTTGCAGTGTGGCAGAGCACACTATCCTGCTGAAAGAGGGTGCTAAAGATGAAATATTATTGTCATGAAAAGGTGTCTGCAACAATGTTTAGCTAAGTCTTAACATAGCTCCCACATGAATAACAGGACCCAAGGTTTCACAGCAGAGCACTGTTAAAAGCATCACACTGCCACCACTGGCATCCTTCTTTCCTGGTGCCATTTCTTCTCTAGATAAGCAATGTACGTTTACTTTGCCACGTGATTTTATAGAAGGCCTGATTCATCAGATTAGATTACGTACGTCCACGGTTCAGATACATACATTGCCATTGTAGGAGCTTTTGGGCAGTCCCACTAAACAGCAAGCTGCTATGCACTGTGTATTCTGACAAATGTGCTTCTCATCTCCCAGACAGCTGTTAGACAACTAAATATTATTCACAATGTTGCCACTAGAATTCTAACAAAACCAAGAAAAGAGAGCGCATCACTCCAGAACCACCATCAGATGCCACCTCCATGCCAACAGATTATCTGAAAGATATTTTAAAAATCAGATGAATATCTGAAGAAATTCTCTAAAGACATTCTCTTCAACCATATAAAATGCTTTAGGAAAAGTGTTGGCTTATTTGCAAAGAAAGGTTGTAAAAAGTATTTAATGCAGAAAATATAGCAAGTGTTTTTCTCAACAACAAAAAAAATCTTCATGAGGAATTTGTTTATATCTGCTTGCAAAGACTGATATCCTTACCTTTTACCAGTTTACCTACTTTTTGGAATGCTTCAAAATGGTGTAACTTAAATATTCTGTGAACTGTTACATCTTAGGTTGGCTGTCCTAACTTTTGAGTGTTCTGAAGGCATCAAATCACTTTTTGTACTTTTGTCAGTTAAATTAAGGTTCAAGACAATTTACAAATTGCAGATTAATAGGATTACAAATCAATTTTGCACTTGTTTTTACGTACATGGTAAAAACAGATATGAGAAAGATCCCTACAATATATTTTGTACAGTTCTTTCTAAACAGTCAGAAACAGAAACACCTAGGATACAGCATTCACTAGACAGAGTTATTATTTCTGGTTTAAAATGTTATATTGTTTTGTGACACAATAGACAAAATATCCAGCACCCTTGCACAAATATCACCATGCTGATTATGAACACTAACTATACAGTCAACAACTGTTTCTGACTTGTACAGTAAACGTGTGCCTATGTTATGGATTATATAAACACCCTTGTTTTTACTGCTCATACTGGTGTATCTGAACTGTTGGACAATTTGCAACTTCAGCTCCTATTAGCAACAGAATTAACACGGGAGAGACAAAGTGATCCTGACAAGGCAGGCTTGATTAAGAAGTTGGGGGGGAAACTGGCACATGTCCAGAATCTTCTGACTCCTGTCACCCTCTCCCTAGGCATCCAGCACCAGGACACCAATTATAAATCTGCTTTATATCAGTCAGAGAAAGAGGATATGGCCATATACAACTTTGACCATAACCTCACATCAGTTCTGTTACTTCAGTTCTTTCAGTCTATACTGACACTGGGCAAAAAATCATCATGACAATACTTGGGGACATTAGGACGGTATATGATATGTAGGTCAGGTAGTACCATGCTTACTTTTTGTGAGGTTTACAAACAAGTTGAAACAGACAGAATACAAATAGAAAAACAGTGGTGCCACATTAACAGACAACAGTCAAAATGGCATGATTGGCTGGCATCCAGGCAGTTATTTGTTATTATGAAGTGTAAGCAGTAACTTTAACCTGGTTGTTGTTTATAGGCTATTATATAGCTAACTGTAATGTTCTGTTATTTATTGAATTAATTTAAATTAATCACATGTATCAGTTTTTACCCTGAGACAAATAATCAGCAAAGTGCTATAATTTCATCCTCACTTTCAAGGCGAGCTGAGAATGTTGCTCAAGCTCTTTTAAAAATTCTAATAAGTCGATCTCCATAACATTTCTTTAAGTTGATCTATACAAAAACACTGGGTATAAAATGGGCCATGGGACATGTCCTCAGCATTAATTATACCTGTGCTTGTATTTAGATTCAAATTGCCATGCACTGTGACATAGGAGATCAAGGGGCATCAAATGGGCATTAATCTGTGTTAATGTTTTTTATTTTTTATTTTGAAACCCCTAATATTTCCTAAATATTGTATCTGTATCCAGAGCACAGAGTAACAAAATGCTTCTTTCTTTAACACAATAGTAAACTCTCAAACATTTACTACAGGTACTAAGTCTTTTGTCTAGTTATTGTGAAACACATTGCTACCTCTTAAAAATGAATGCCTGAGTCCAGAGTAGACTAGGCAGCTGGAACACTTGGCAGAGAAAGGCTCTGCACTTAAACCCCTAATGTCCCTCTGGTGGTGTATAATGTCTGCAGTGGACTTTACAGGAATGGCCTGTTAAGAGTGACGTGGTTGTTAAAATAAATCAAGCTCCCATCTCTCTCTACCTCTCTCTCCCTCTCTCTCATTTGACTCTTTACCCCCTGAAACAAGAGCAACCCATTGTAGCTTATCAGATTTAGCCTGCACTAACCTCACAGGAGCAGTTCTCAAGTCATTTAAGCTTAGCTGTAGTGTGTATTGGCATAGGTGTGTGTGCGTGTGTGTGTGTTAGGGGGGGTCAGGGGTTGTTGTGCCCTTTTTCAGCTAAGGAGACAATCTCACAGTTTCTTGCCTTTTTGTCTAACATGATGTCTGTCCACACCATTTGTCCTCTATGGAGCTCCAGATGAGTGGACATCTAATAAATCACTTCACAAAGCCTCTCCCCTCTCTCTGGTGACCACCAATTCAGACACACACACACACACACACACACACACACACACCCCTGACCCCTCTGTGATGCCTTTTTTTTGGGCTGAAGTCACTTAAATAGAAGGATCGCAGTGGGAGACATAATGCGTTAAAGTAATAAGATGGTCCCAGGCAGGTCATGGCCCTAACGCTCTCCATGCTCTACTGCCCGGGGCTCTGGGCTGCCTTTCTGAGTTAATGGCCTGCGGTCAGTGCACCGGAAGGGCCATAAAGCCCCATGCACTACACCCTCTCCTCTCTCTCTACAGCCGCAAGCCCACGACTCCCATCCAGATAACAACATGGCCACTAAGCTGCACGCAATTTCCACTGTGGATTTCTTACCACATGCACCTGTAAATCACTAAGCGATTATCAGATGCCATGTTGGACTAGTGTCTGCTCACTCCCAGGTTAACTCCCATTCTGTATATCGACATAGCAAGTACCTCAGCTCATAATTACAACAGAGCTAATGTCACAATAAAAAGAGATAAAAATACAATTTTGTGTGGAACTAATGCAACGCCATATTAATTTAGGTGTTCTCATCATGTAAGGAATTTTAAATAGTTTGAATCCCTAAACAAATAATGTCACAACACTTTTTTTGCATATTTTAGTCCCTGCCATTACTTCTAGAGCCCTGAATAAAAAAATAATTGTGATTATACAGAGCCTAATGACAACTAGTATAAAGCACATACTATATACAGGTGTATGCAAATGTCTGAATTGTTTTGTTGTCGTATTTTTGCAAATTATAGAATATACTTTTCATTCATAGAGTTATATACAGCAAGTGAGTAGTCAGTTCTTTAAGTTGATGAACTGGAAGCAGGAAAAACACATACGGATCTGAGCCACTTTAACAAGAGCCTTGTTGTGATGGTTAGACAGCAGGTCTTGGAAAGGACTTCAACAATGCAGTTGTTAGTACCTACCAAAGGTGATCCAAGGAAGGACAACTGGTGAACTGGTGTCATGGATTCCGAAGGCTCACTGATGCATGTGGGGGCTGAAGGCTAATCTATTTGGCCCAATCCTGCTGGAGTAGTTATTGTAGTTTAAAAAGTGAATAATCACTATGTCAGAAAGGTGTCAGTGCAACACAGTCAGTGCTGTTTCAATTGCATATTTTGGGTTGTCATATTACTTCTAATTTTTAAAATGCATTGCTGTTTTGATGGCACATTCAACATGTTTACAAATGTCATAAAAGCAAAATATTCAGATACACATCATGTATAATGAAAATGTCTTCCTGCCATTTTTGCCATCTAGCCCCTCCTTAACTTTGTCATGTGACATTACACCTACCTTGCTGTAGCCTAAAGAATGAGAGATTTCCCACAAGCTGTGGCACATCTATGGTGTTTAAAAAAAGTCAAGCCAAGATGATCAATATGGAAACAGCATTAAACTGAATTGATTGCTTACAGAATGACAGAAACCCATATGTGAGTGTCAGCGTGGGTGGAGGGAAAGAGAGAAAGAGAGAGAGAGATTGGAGGAGAGGGAGAACGTCCATTAATGGGTGACAGTGAGGGGGCTAATGAGGCCATGTAGGGGAGGTGTCAGAGGCACATGACGATGGAACAGTGGGGTGTAGGCAACGCTCCTCCATTTACAATGATTACATGTGAACTGCTGTCATTTGATATAAGCACCCCCAGGATATAGAATTAAACGCCTTTGTTTATGCTTCACATTTCGCTCATCATTTCATGGCTTTCCCCTCTGTTTTTTTTTTTTTTTGGTTTGTTGTGTTTCTTCGTTCGAAATTTAGCTCGCTTCATTTCGTTCTCCCGTCAGCTCTCATTAGCGGTGCACTAACAACTTAACACAAATTTTGCCTCACAAACATGCCTAAATTTCTTTTGTTTAGTCTGATAAGAAAAGAACATGTTGGAAGTTTAGACTTCTGTTCCATCTTTATGTATTTTAGTTTTTAGCAATAGCAGGCATACACATATAGGTGTGTAGTAATTACCTTTATTTACCCAGTTAAATTTACTTAAGAGGAGTGCCATTCCAAAATTGCCACATAATAAAATCATTGAGATGTAAGAAAGTCATTCAAGGTGGTCTGCCATTCTAGAGTAGTTGGCTGGGTCAAAATTGTTCACAGTGGTGGTGACAAAAATCAGATGTCTGAAATGTTTAATGACTGTAAAGGGTTTTTTGCACCTCACATCTGGTTGTCCCATAACTGAACTGGTTGCTGTTGCACTGTTGTCTTTGTTCGTAGCTGTCTGTTTTTGCACTGTCCTGCAATGTTTGCACATCTTTGCACACAATGCACTTTATGTTGTTAGTTGTGTAGTGTTTGTGGTC
>JBBPDA010000019.1:7650266-7662110 GCA_037974385.1 Arnoldichthys spilopterus
CTGTCTATATTTAGGAAGTTCGTGGCTTAGATTTGCTCTGTTAAAATCCCCAAGAACAATAAGAAATGAATCGGGAATTGTAGCATAATCTTGGTTAAAACAATCTAGAGCAAATACAGTTGAGTATCTATGATATTCCTCAATCACAGGCACATCATACTACTTTCTGCAGGCTATTGAGGCCATACTCCCTACATGCACTGTGCATTTCTCCATTACATGCACAATGATTTCTGGAATTCTAAACTACTAAAGCTACTTTTTTGAGCCCACAGCACAGATAGAGAATATTGAATCCACACATTTGAGCACAAGGACTACATAAAGTCAAGTAAGTTTTGATGACATTATGAGGTAGATAAAATTCAATCTATGGTGTTAAAGTTTAACTAGCAAGTATTAAATCAAAATGTATTCACACAGTAGCTAGCTAACTGGTAAACTAGATATGCTAAATGTACGCTAGTTAGTTTTATGCAATTGGCTGATGCCTGATGTTGCCATTCAAAGTGCACTGGAAGAGATTTTTTATTGTTCTCCGACCAGCATGAAAGTGTGAGCTAAAAGCAGTCATTAATGAGTTTTTGCAATTGTTACTGACAATGCTAAAAAAAAAAATGAAGATGGCCTGGACACAACAGGAGGAAACCTACCCTCACATAACAACCATTGGCTGTGCTGCCCACTCTTAATAATCTCCAATTTGTAATCTTTCCAAAATTCCTGACCTAAAAAAAAGTTTCAGAAAATTTACTGAGAATTTTCAACCTGTTTGCAACCCTACTTTTAAGTCATTCAGTTTTACTTTTGTTTGGAGCTTTGACATTTTATTTTGGACCAAAAGGATCCAAACAAAGGAACACATTTCAGTTCTTTTGACACAAGACACAAGTCATTACATTTTTTTTTGGATCTGGTGCTTTTCTCAAAGGTTTATATATTTGCATTCCTATTTTTTATTCATCGGTAGTTCATGAAACAATACCTTTACACGTGTATAAATTTAGGCTACTTAGAAACACATACTCGGACAAATCTGCACTAGCACTGCAAGCAATGTGCAGTGTAGAAGCCTTCATCAGTATCACCAAAACAAGCAAGAGCAGCAATGGCTTTACTGTGAGAAGAGGTGAATTTAGCCTCATAAAACCTCTACTAATAGAGTTTACTCTCATTCAAAGTCCTAAAACAATGCAATTGTCGGTGGAGTCTGTGACAAGCTCCACAGCCATGGCTGAATGAAGAGCAACACTAATGGTTCTAATGCAAGCTGGTGCAGTCCAGCCCCTCCGGAGGGCCTTGGCTCTAATAACAGCCCTAATATTACAGAGCAGCCACTAGTGACACAAACCCTTTAGATTACCTACATACATTCTCTTTCCTGGCACTCCCAACTCTAAATGAACACACAGGAGCTGAATTGTGTGTTTAGGGGCTACAGTCTACTGTTTTTGTCAAGCTTGAGGCTGTAGAGAGGAAATATTTTCTAAAAGATTGCACATGGACATAGGCTCAAATGACTATAAAACAAAATGCATAAACTTTTAATGTGTCATATATTTTAACCATTCATGTCACATTTCATGTTTGCAGTTTGATAAATACTTTGCCACTGTTGCCTGACTGATCTCTCCCTTAAATCATAAAGGTCTTAATTTTTTATCATAATTAAACATCAACGTATCATCTATGGGTTAAGCAATGCTGTCAGCTTTTAGTCAAAAGAATGCAATACATCCATGCACCTTCACTGATCTTTCTCTCTGAATCTTTCTTTCTTGCCCTCTTCTTGCACACACTCAGCAAAGTTCTCTGAAATTTAGACACTGATATAAAATAAAGCTATGAGGTTTTCTTTCAGTAATTTCTCTCTTACACACAGGTGTATGAAAACTTACATATATACAACTCATCATGAATTAGGGCTAGACAGGTGTGGAAATGATCTATACAGATAACATATAACATAAGGAGCTACAAATTCTGACAGCTTAAAATACCTGATGAAATAACTTAATGGTAAAAACAGACCTCAATAATTTATTATGCATTTCTTAAATATACAGCAGGACTTATGAAGAGTTTGGTTTTGAGAAAAACGTCTTTAAAAAAGTGAAAGTGATTTATTTGTCATTGAACACACTCAATCACAAATAAAGTGCACCACAATGAAATGTGACCTCTTCATTTAAACCATCCTATGTGCACTCGTGTAATAGCGGGCAGCTATCAACAGTGCCCGGGGAGTGTTACATGGCACAAAAGAGATTATTTGAGCACATAAATAAAAAGTTGTTGATATTCATTGGACTCAAAAATGTTACACAATTTCTAAAGTGTTTGGACTGCTCCAGTCCATAGTTAGACAGGTTGTGTATAAAAGGATTAATTCTAGACCATGGTAACCCTTTCAAGGAGCACTTGATCAACAAACACTACTTCAAAAGCAAGGTGTTTAATAGTCCATATATATGCACAAAAAGCCCAGGGTAACTTCTTAGCAGCATAAGGACTTTCTCAAATAGCTAATATTGCATGGCAGGGTTGTAAGAACAAAAAAATCTGCATATATTCAGTTTGCAAAAGATCTTGTGGGAAAGCCAGATGGCTATTGGAAAAATGTTTTGGAAATGTATGAGACCAAAACAAAACTTTTTGGTTTAAATGAGAAGCGCAATGTCTGGAGAAAAGAACAATCTGCATTTTAGCAAAAGCACATTCTGTTTGTGAAACATTGTGGTGAGTGTTATAGTTTTTGCCCTGTTGTGCTGGAATAGAGTAGCCTACACAAGAAATCATTGATGAAATGGTGAATTTTGAATTGTACCAGCAGAATCTAAAGAAAGTGTCTGGAAATCTATCAGTGAACTGGACCTCAAGAGAAAATGCTACATGTAGCTAGACCATGACCCTAGGCACAGAATTCCTTCTACCAAAAAATAGTTAAAGAAGAATATAGTCAATGTTTTGGAATGGCCATGTCAATGCCCTGACCATTGCCCAACAGAAATATTGTGGAAGGACCTGAAGCATGGAGTTCATATGAAAATCCATTAGCATTTTAACATTTCAGAGTCAAAGCTGTTGAGAGGAATGAGCTAAAATTCCTCCAAGCTGATGTGCAAGTATGCCAGACAGCAAAGCAAACTTTAACATAATAGTAGAAGAAGTAATAATAATAATAATAATAATAAATGTTTAGCTCCTTTCTTAAACCCAATGTCGCTTTATAAACAGGACAAGCTGGAAAAAAAAACTTAAATATATAAAAAAAAAACAGATAAAAAAGATAACAGACATCGAACATAAAGAGCATACAGCAAAGACAAACATAAGCATTGCAATCATAAAACGCCAAATACAATGTAGGTAACAATGAAAAGTAGGAAAAGAGGTATAGCACTTTTTTTGAAAACAAGCATACACAATGTATTACAGCAGTTTCAGCGCATATATTTGCCCATCATAGAGATGTAATACTGGACTATTTTACTCAGTAAATACGTGTGTGTGTGTGTCCGACCATTATCAATTTTACAGAAACACAAATTACCATGCTTCTGAAATTGTAGGAATTATTAAGCTAAGTGTGTGGTTTTTAGCTAAATGAGTATGACATGGTGATTTCATGTTAATTTCCAGAAAATGATGCAGACTATAGTTAGTTGTATTTAGTTCATTGAATATCCCTATTCTTTTGTGGACAGTGATGGCCTAGTGGTTAGGATATTGCCCTTGGGACCTTAAGGTCCCAGTCCCACTAAGGTACCCTTGAGCAAGGTACCGTCTCGCTAAACTGCTCACTGGGCGCTGTTGATAGCTGCCATCCACGTGTGCACATGTGATGGATTAAATGCAGAGGTCACATTTTATTGTAGTGCTTGAGTGTGTTCACAATGACATAGTCACGTTCACATATTTCTATGAATTCTTATTTTATGTATGTGTTTTCAATATTACACGGCTTAGTGCACTTAAAAGTGCTCGGTTTCTCTTCAGCCTTTGTCTCACAGCTCTATGGTGAATTCAATCCGATAATGTTGTTTTCAAATTTAGAAGGTGGCACTGACCATTACACTGCAATTATGATGTATTTGTCATTTTCTCTGTTTTTACTTTTTTGTTGATAAAGCATTTTGTTTAAACCAATGAGACAAGCCAATGCATCTCTATATAGTTTCAGGAATCCTTTAGGGGTGCTCTAGAATTTTACCGAGGTATAACGAGTGAAACAAAACAAATGATTACTTTGTTAACTCTCAGAATAATCACTAGATTACTCAATTTACATTTCAATCAACAGTGACAGCTACAGACTTAAAAATATACAACTTTGATTAATTATCTTGCATATTGCCTCAGTCTAACACACAAATGGTTATAGTATGTTTTAGCCTGCAAAATTAACATATTTGCAAAGTATTGTTACTGAAAGTTTAAAAGATAGCTACACATGAATTAATGTAGGTAACTCAGTTCTAAGAGTTAAATTGGTCTACATACAGTATGTAATCCGTATTCGTAAGTATATTTAACTGCCCTGAAAAATCAATAATTTAAAGCAAAATCTTTTCACTTGCTTAAATCATTGGTTAAATTGCACAATATTTTTTTAGCTTTGTTCTCTTCTTTGTTTTCTTCAGCCTCAGTTCCATTCCACACAAACACTTCCATCTTCAAAAGAATGGCCATAATCACCTCCTCAACACTCTCTCTCTCTCCCTCGCTCCCCTTTTTCCATGAGAGATATCCTTGAGCTTCACCTCGATCTCTTTGCTGGGTCAGGCGGCCGATGCAGCTGATAGTGAGCTATAGTTAAGGTCCAGATCTGCTATCTTGGCCTTGAATGATGGAGGAAAGCAGGCGGGGAGGTGTTTATTGTCACCCAGATGGTCCACAATGCGGACGCTTTCCACAAGCTGCCCCCCACCCCATATAATTCATGGGGTGGCACCATTGTGCAGGTGACTGATAAGACCTTCACTTTGGACCGCTCTGGTCACTTGTCTCAAGGAGACTCCAAAGAAACTTCACTCAGTACAAATGGTGGCAGAAAAGTGCTCCCTCTCTGTTTCTCTCGCACTCCCTCAGGAGTGGGACGCTTACTGCTTAAACCTGCAGAAAGATCACATGCCGGCTGAAAGCCATTTATAATCACTGGGTTCAGGCTTTGTCGTCTTGGTTTATCCCTTTAAATGGAATGCTTGAAGACTGACTTCAGGATCTGTTGAGGCATACAGTGAGCTTAATTCAAATAATAAGGTTGTTTTTTGAAAGTATGAGTTGACCAATTTATGCTGGTTATAAATACACACTAAGATTGTGATACAGTCTTAATGGGGATACTTTCTTAATGTAACTTAAACAACAAATACTGGCCAACTTATTACGTAAACATTTACTTATTTAATGGCTAAGCATCTCTCCTTATAATACCAGTTGTCCTCCACTTTGATTTTCACGCCTGCCTCTTCATTGATCCTCAGCATGAAAAATTCAGATATAATATCCATATTTTTCCATCTCAGTAAATGTCTAACAAAAGCTTGACAAATGGACTAAGTAGATTATTGAGTAAATAATAAAAAGATCATTTAGCAGACAGAATGTCATGAGCGCTCACTGAGGACCCACACACATATTAAGTTCAGTGTTCAGTACAAAACCTAAAGATGCAAAAGCAATTATTAAATACACTACAGAAGACTTAAATGTTTTTACCTGTATTTTTGTGTTACCTTATTAGAGAGGGAGAACATTGAGTCACTGTAGGTCTGTTTATTTATGATAGGTCAGTCTATCTTGACCTGAAATACAGAAAGCACATTATTGCACTAAAAATATCTTCTAGTCGTGTAAAAAAATAAAGGCACCCCATGGAAATTGACGTTTGAACATTTCAAGCCTCTTTGATAAATATTTTTTAATCAAAACCACATGGAAAATAGTTTTTTCAGTTAATAATTCAACAATATATTCAACAAAATAGTTCTAGGGACTTTTTGAGAGGAACTACCCACTAGGTAACAACTACACACCTACAGGGGTGATTTTTCAGTTTGCCTTTAGTTTGGACCACCAGTAGAAATGCTGATGGCTGCTATAGCAATCACATACAAGAAGGAGGAGTACTTAACGTTGTCAAGACTGAGTTGTATTTCCACTGTTGCATATACACTCAATAAATCCTGGATTTCACTGACCATTCATTTGTCTGTGTTTCTTCTCAGCAGCCGTTTACATGACTAAGACAAAGTTTAAAAATGGCAGCACAGTCCTTTACACTTTTGTCTGGATCAAAATCTGTTTAGCTTTGCTATGTGTAAGAGAGCACTCAGGATAAAAAGTAGGAGCAAAAATATTTCCTCAAAATAGCATTCTAAAAATCTAATTCGCTCTCAGATCCTGCGGTGTGAACACACAAAAAACTTGCTTAGCGGTACTAAGAAAAAGTCCCTCCAGTCCGACATTACACACTTCAATAGCAAAAAGAACACCAGATGTCAGGTAAAAATAAAAGAGCAGGGCATTCTAATCAGGAACACATGATTCTAATCTTATGGATTAATGATATACTTTCATTTTCCATGCCAACAAAACTTTTTTTGAGTCAAGTAAATTTTATTTCATTTGGTGAAATATAATCAATGTTATCTTAATGCACTGTATCAAAGAGTGTGACTTTTGCTTCATTAAATATACTGAAAATAAATTTACAGTTTCCATGTGATGTAGATTAAACTAAAAAGCACCCGTCACAATGCGGTGTACTCTGTATTTTAGTTGTGAATACAGGCCTGTACACAGACACTTGCATTATGCTAATAAATATATATATATTTAAAAAAAAGATTATTTTAATAAACAGCATCATTGGATAACGTTGGATAATGTTAATTATAACAGAAAATCTAAAGCTAGTTAAAATTACATTAAAAGAACAAATTCTACATAATACTCAGTCCTCCACTTTAGCTGGAGTGTCAAAGTGAACTGGTCATTCACTATAACAAGGCTTTTTTGAGAAACTGGCCTTAGTCTGGATGACTGGATCGCTGCCTATCGAAGCAGCATCTTTATTCGGACGGAAAATGAATCCTCAAGGAACACGGCCAAGGCTCTTTATTGTGTATGCAGTGTGTGGCCAGGTTCAAATTGGCAATCAATTATCCAATTAAGACTGACAGAAATGCACATCAGGAATTCCAACCCATCCGTCCAGGCCCGCGATTGGAACACGATTAGAGGGACTTAATTAAACCCTAGGTACAGGGTGTTTAAACATCGTTTGTGTGGCGTCAGTGGGGTTTGGAAATATAAAGCTGCTCATATCAGATTTTCCACACATTCTCATGCCTGAGGAAACAGCTTCTAGCTAGAGGTGAATTCTGCAGCTGTTTAAACACAACACACATCTGAAAAAAACTTAAGCCATGGATACAGCATCTGCTTTCAGGATCCTTGGGGTGATAAATACACATCTTCACAAATTTTACTTTTAGCCCCCCTGACCAATCCTCTAATAGAGCTAATCATTGCAAATTTTTAGCTTGAAATGCTCTGTCAAGGAAAACAAAGGACTGATAATTCACATGAAACTTTTTTACTTGCAGTTTAAATGTTTGCTATTGGGAAGGCATTTGTTAAACATTATGGGGATTATAAAAAAGAACTTTAATATCATCACAGGCAACATCAAGGATGCTGATGTGAGACAATTTGCATTGGAAGTCATCCCAAGCTTAAATAATTCAGTATCACCATCCATTATACCACCTTGTATATCCACCTCATGTGGGATATGTAGAATATAATGTGTTGTGACTTTTCAAAATTCTGGATATACGCTTTTTTTTTGTCACTTTGGCTCTGTTGCTTCCCTGGGCGCCCATATTTGGTGCCCTTATTGATTTCTAAAGTGAGTCTTCCCTGCTTCCCCTATGTCAGTATGTGCAGAGAGAGAAGCACTGCATTTTAATTTTGGGTTCGTGAATTAATCATTTCCCTGGATAGCAAAGATCGGCATGGCCCCTTCAGGAGAACACCTTATCACAGCAAATAGGATTCAAAGGGAGAGGAGTGGTGTAATCCATAGCTAATTGGATGAAATGGCTCCTCTCCCTCTCTCGTCCTCTCTCTCTTTCTGGCTGGGCTTCTGTTCAGTTGTCTCCACAGGGACCGGAAAGCCACTGAAGAGGTTATTACTGTGTGTCTTAGGGGAGCATTAATACCTTACCCCTTGTTCAGACATGCAAATAATCTAATTCAAGGTCTAGCTAATTAACAACCCTGTTCCAGTCTGGATAAAGAGGTACAATAATAAGCCTGGGACGGGTTTTAGGAGAGAAAAACACACCGCCTACACCTGTGCTAGAAAGAACGACCAAAAAAACAATGGAACATAGAATTTTAGGTAGCACCCCAGGCTACTTACTATAATTACACAAAATAATAAGTATTTTCAGCCAAGATCCATGGATCTCCATTATTCTAAAAAAATTAAAGCACCTAAGGACACACTGCATTTAGAGTGTAAAAAACATTTGCATTAATTTGTGGAGTTCTGTATTTTTTCATGAATAACTGCATTCAACTAGCAACATCTAATGATTTTCTGCTTAGCATTCATGTAACTTGCTTTATGACACTTGCTTTTCCAGTCATCAACTAAACCATTTAGAGCCTTAATAAGAATAACAGTAGTCTATTAGGAAGCAATAGGAACATGTTTTAAGCCTTTTCCATTTCTTTTCCAGGGCTCAAAGGTTAATACAGTTTTTGCAAGGTCACTTGGCCATGTCTTGAAATTGAAAGCGTAAAAATCACCAGGGCTTTGCAGCTTGGCCCAGAATAAACATGCCAGAAGTGCAACCCTCGAAACTCGTTTCTTTGTGACATCTTGCCAATTTCCCAGCCGTGCATACAGTACGAATGAAATTGTGATTTAAGACATCAATTTACATCTGCCAATACCCAATAGCCTGGCCTTAAATACTCTTTGTTTCCGGTCTAAGGAGTGAGTAAAGTGTTTTTTTTTTGTCCCAAATGCCCAAGTTGGAAATGCACATTAGACGATGTGTACTGAAGCCTTGTTTATGAGTCGCACTCAATGAACATCAATGTGACTATTGACCTTTGAGGATCTGAAAAGTGGCCACTGCCATTATATTTAGTTATGGGACAATGTGCAAAAAGTGCAATATTTGAATACACCAAAATAATTGCATTCCTTTTTTGTGATTTATTAAATTATCCATGCAAATGGTCAGAGTTTTCTTTTAATACGTAATACACGTTTGACATTTGGATCAAAAATACACAATGGCGTTTTGCTTAGATTTGAAATGCATGCTTTGCTGCCAACAGTTTTGTAAAGGTTGATTTTCCTCTTGATTGTGTTCCTTATATCTTTCTCTCTCTTTTTTTTATCTGTGTGAATATCCAATGGTTCAGATGCCTTTTAAGGCCTGCAGCATTCCTTGCAAAGCCACACATACTAATCCAATTACTGTTTACAGAAAGTGCATGTGCAGTACATTAACCAAAGAGCTGCTTTTCATTTTTAATTACTCATGGCCTTCATAAAAACAATGGCTACACGAGTCTATAACATACAGAATATAATCTCGTGTTAACAGTTATTCAAAGCATGTGTTTCAGGTGTGTGCATGAATGAACGCGTGTCAAGCATGTTTACTGAGTGTATCTGTGTAACTGTGGGTGCGTGTGTGCTGGAGGTCTGGAAAATGAGTACAGAATGAAAATTACAGAAACAGAAGAGCGTTAAATTTTTCCTCTCTCATCCATGAGCATGTTAAAAGAGTTAACTGCACATTTGGCTTCGACATGGTAAGCATTAAAATGTTTGTTTAAATAGCTCTTCCAGCTACGTTCGTATCAAATCTACTGAGCCTCCGATGCCTTCAATATGTCAACCAGCAGCAAAGCGAGTTCTAAAGCCCAGCAGAGGATTCAGTCATGGCTTGAAATGAAGGAGTGGGAGATGCAATGTTTTTACCCTTCCCTCCCATCAGTCTCCCATTTCAGCCATTCTGCTTTGCATTTTGCCTCAACAAAACTCATTATATACCAAGAGGGGAAGAGAGTGCATGCACAAAGTCCTTAATGATGGTCCAACATAAAATATGGTATACTAAGTCTTAGGGTTCAATCATTCTTTTTAATAGCCTCATAGCAGCCTGAAAATAAAGTATTCATGAAGATTGAGGAAGATGATCCAATGAACTTCAATTTAATTGGCGCAAATTAAAACAATCCATCTTTCCACAGCTGTCCATCTATCTGCTGGCTCCACTTCACTGCTCGTCCTGCACCTTGATTACAATTATCTTTTAATGGCAAAACTTGTCAGCCATTTTTCCTCTGTCTCTGATTTACACCAAACCAGCACAATACAGATTTATGGATATAACTCATGTTTTAGTGCTCATTTCTAACTGCAATATCTCTTCAGCACTTCACTTTACATCCTCACTTTCATCCCTTAGACTTTGACACGAAAAACATCAAGACCGCACTCCTTTTTTCCCTCGCTAAATAGAGACTGTGTAAATGTGGATGGTTTTGCCCAGGTCCCTACAGAATGAGGCCCTGGCAACAGATGAGCAAATAAAGTGCACACGCAGACACTATTTTCTGCAGTGTCCAATAATGGCTGCAGGCAATTAAAGAGAGAGATGACATTTTGACTTTTAATTCAGGACAAAGCAATCTCTCTCTTTTTCCCATTTCCATTTCTTTCAGTCTCCCCTGACACAGCTTTGAAATGCTGAGAAAGGCGCTACAGTGAGCTCCTCTCTTTATTTTATCATAAAGTGGCATACTGCCCAATGCGCCATCCACTATATACACAGCACTGCCACTTTTTCCAGAGTAAATGTCCATCTGCAGTGAGGCGAGATATGGAGATAGAAAAGAAACGTCACTCTGGGACCTTATACATATCGAAGAACTGTAAGTTGCAGATCACTCTATTTAAAAAAAGGGCAGAAGAAGGGATAAAAGTAAGCAAATAGTGAAGGATCGCAATAGAAATGAGATAAATAAATTAATAAACAAACATTAGGCATCGGCAAATGATCAGGCACCTCCTGGCACACTCTATAACTCGCACTTGTTTTGAATGGGAAGGTGTTATTGAGCTGCGGAGTGATAACCTATCCTTGCAGCCCATCACACCTAGCGTCGGCGATATTGATGCTTGTTTTACGATTAGCTCTAGAGCATCATCCATGCTAAAGCACCGACAGTAGAGCCATATTGCCTCAGCTCAGCAAGCAGCGATAAAAGGCATCAACCCAAACGGGAATGCAATGCGCGAGACCATGCGCATCACTCAATGAGCCATGCATGGCCAATTATTGCTGCCTGCTGATGAGGAAATGCTGGACAAACTAGGAAGCACACACTCCAGCATCTTACTCTACAAGTGAGATGAATACATTTTCTATCTCTCTGTGTGAGCCCAAACTAATCTACAGACACTAGCTAGAAAAAGGCTGCAATTTTTTTCAAGAGAAAGAATTATAGGCTCAAGTCAAACAAAGTTTGAAAGGGCAGTGCATTGAGTTTACTAAGTCTAATGGCTTACATATACTAAATTTCACTTTTAAGTTTAAATTTTACTGTATTCCCTGTGGATCTAATGCAAAAACTATGTGTAAATTATCTAAATTTCTTTTCACACCTTTGGCTCAAATCCTAGCATTTAAAAAATTATCAACGATCTGACAGGGCAGTGGCAGTGGTGGTTAGGACACTGCCTTTGAGACCTGAAGGTCTCAGGTTCGAGTCCTGGCCTGGGCACTACTGAGGTACCCTTGA
>JBBPDA010000019.1:7670724-7688482 GCA_037974385.1 Arnoldichthys spilopterus
GTGTGTGTGTGTGTGTGTGTGTGTGTGTGTGTGTGTGTGTGTGTGTGTGTGTGTGTGTGTGAGAGAGAGAGAGAGTGAGTGTGGATAGACAGACAGACCGACCAACCCAGAATGGAGCTATTGCAGTCTGATTGCAGAGCTCTCTGCTGGATAACATTTCAAAAGTGGTGGATGGTCCAGCATTTATAAAAGGCCAGGGCTAATTTCATAGCCAAGACCTGTAAGCCACAAAGTAACTGCTAATCACCAATTAAGAATTATTATGGATTAGAGAGTATTGATTTTGAGGTCTGGATGTGTCACAGTTCCAGGGGATAAAGAAGAGGTCTGAAGAATATAGTAGTAAATGACAGGTCTGAGTGCAGAGCTTTTGTAATTACTGAAAAACCATAAGACAGCTGTAGAGCCAAGCCCCATTTAATACGCATCAGTATGTAATAGAATGTACAGAATGTGACAGAAGTCACATTCTGTCCTTGTTGGCAATGAAGTATTCAACAAAAACAGCATTAGGTAGTGCATTTTTCACCAAATCTGTACATGGCATGATATAAAATTAGTAAGTTAGTGTTATCTATTTTGGCAATGTATAACTAGCAAAGTAAGAATTTCATTAGATAGTGTAACTGCTTGTTCTACTGTGCACATGACAAACTCTTGAATCTTAAAATGCCTAGATGTCTCCTACCTAACAGACATTCACAACCAATGGGCCTCCCCAGAGGTCTGTAGAGGTGGCCCATTGGACACATAGGCTGAAAGGATAGAGACTCTATTAAGGCTGGTGCTTACACACCACAGACTAATCTAGTATGACAGTCCAGAGGGGTCCTGTTATTTCTACCACTCATGATGAATGGACAGTCAGGGTCCCACATGCTGTCACATAAGACCCGACCTGAAACAGATTGAAAAGGACTGTAAGGACCAGACTGATGACCTGATGTTCCTCCATTTCCCTCATTTAAAGAAGCGTACCCTTTACATGACTGGGTTGTTATTTCGTTGACTAACCAAAATTTTACGTGCACCATTTAAGTCACATACTGGTATACAGTACAGAGAAAAGTTCCTGTGTGTTGAACTACTATCTAATTTTTGGTTGGGCAAACTTTGCAAAATTTTGGCAAAAATTTAATTCAGCCTCATAAGGAATTACAATGCACAGTTTAGTTTTAGTCAAAATATTAATTTTGTATACAAGGTCATACTTTTAGGACTAATGAGATGCAGGTGTTTGCTGTGTAATTGAATGTTAAAATTTGTAGTTCCTGTTTCCAAACCACTTACAGGTAAAATGAACAACACAGGCTATCTAGGTATTTGCATTACAATAGCATTTGTGGGGGGTGGGATATATTAGGCAGCAAGTGAATAGTCATTTCTTGAAGTTGATATATTGGAAGCAGAAAAAATCAGAGCATCTTTAGAACAGCAGTTTTGTGTTCCAGGAATGCAGTAGTTAGTACCTACAAAATGTTATACAAGAAATGACAATTAGGGAATCTGTGACATGGGCATGGGCACCCAAGGCTCACTAATACATGTAGAGAGTGGCTAACCATTCTGATCCAATCCCACATTACAGCTACTGTGGTTTCACTTTTGTGTAAGTAATTTACAGTTGTTTGCATGC
Organism: Arnoldichthys spilopterus; assembly: GCA_037974385.1. Lineage (NCBI taxonomy): Eukaryota > Metazoa > Chordata > Actinopteri > Characiformes > Lepidarchidae > Arnoldichthys > Arnoldichthys spilopterus. Next base: position 7,672,361 of record JBBPDA010000019.1, read on the forward strand.
CCTGGTGGAAAGACATGTTTTGTTGATTTTCCTAAGTGGACATCCTTTACAAAGAACATGTTCCTGCACATTTTTAAGGATTTCTGTTCATCTGCATTTAACATACCAAGAGGCAAAAACAAAAAAAAAAAACCATTTATGTGGTGATGGCTGGTCATACTATTTGAAAATTCTTGGAACGGAGCAAGTTACGAGTGAAAAATATTCAAGTTAGACCATTTAAAACATTCCACAATAAGCAGGTGAACTGGTAACAGGTGAGGGTAAAATAATTGGGTATACAAAGAGTATCCACCACAGGCTCAGTCTCTGCAAGCAAAGATGGTCAGGCCCACACGTTTGTCCTAAGTTCATCAGAAAATTGTAAATTAGCTCAAAAAGAACATTTCTCAGCACAAGATTACAAAGAATTGAGGTCTTTCATCATCAACTGTACATATTATTGTGAAAAGGTTTAGGGAGTCTGCAAAATTCTCGGTCCTTGTAGGAGAAGCCGGAAACCTTTGAGCCATCAAAAGACATTGCATGTAAAAGAATCATGCTACTGTTATAAATGTAGCCACATGGGCTTGGGTGGACAGGAAAAATGTGGTCACTTAAAACTGTCCACCACATGGGGCAGTGGTGAAAGTCGCAGGTTCAAGTCCTGGCTCGGGCACCACTGAGGTACATTTAAGGAAGATATTGTCCCACTACACTGCTCCCCAGGCGCTGCTGATAGTCCCACGTGTGCACAAGGGATGGGTTAAATGTAGAGGTCACATTCCGTTGTGGTGCTTGAGTGTGTTCACAATGACAAATAGTCACTTTTTTTACTGAATCAAGAAATGCTACCAGAAACTCTTTTACACAAAAACAAAGCAATCCTCAGTTCTATTCAGAAACAACTTTGAGTTCTCTGGACATCCAGAATGTTAACAGTAATCAGTCCTCATGGCATGGGTATGAAGATCCTATTGACGTGGAGACATATTTTGGGATTTATTTTTGCTTTTTTCTTCTTTAAAAGAAAGAGAGGACTAAGTACTACTAGCCTATTTATACCAGCCATCCCTGATTCTATGTTATATTTTTGCAACATGTTCACTATGGCAAATAAGCACAAAGGGCCCTATTTTGCACCAGTGCACTGCTGCATTCCTAATAGTCACACCTTGTGCTCATATTTTTTAAATAACACATTTTGATTTAGTGCTTTTTGAATAAGGTATGACTGGCTGCATCATTGTGAAGTTGCTATTTTAAGGCAGTGAAATGACATTGTGCTTTGATAAACAAAAACCATGTTTAAAGTCAGTGCCAAATTAAATAATACTTAAATGGCATGTTTTAGTAACCTGCAGGGGCACAACACTCCTCACAAACACAGCCACATCCTCAAAGTGCACTACTGGCACTAAAGATGTTGCAGTACAGTGCTGCTCCCATTAATGATTTTCACATTGCACATGAGGACGTCCTTTTCTTCCCCAAAAAACAATCTGGTTTGCAAGGTAAATGCAGCAATATAATGGACCATACCTCATGCACCCTTGCCTTTTAAAAGTGAGGTTACGTGACCTTCTGATTGGTTTATTGCACGTTAAGCCTAAAACACACCTCTGAATAATAAAGAGAAGTAGGACAACCTTTTTGCATCTTGCACTGGTGCAAAGTCTGTTGTCTATCACCATCAAAATAGCAGAATGGATTTGGATGTGCCCATAACTGTTATTTGTATCTTGTGTTTTACACTTTGTGTAAGATTACCAAAATGGAGCCCAGAGTGTGCACAAAAAAATTGCAGGAAGCTTGTTTTCACTTAAAAGGTTAACAAAACCTTAGTTTGGATGCATTTGGAAAAAATGAATAAGCTAAATAAATTTCATCTACATTTAATGAGGCACTCTAGATGCAGGTTTGTAAGAGGTGTACACTGAAGTTTCTCATCATAATATCTTTACAGGCTTTCTAGGCTCATTCAAACTTGCTGTAGGTCTTATGAGAGTAAGCTTTTGTGGGTAGGGCATGAATAGACCAATTATCATGTGTTATTAAAATTCTAATAACTGAGAAAACAAGCTTTTTTTACCATGTACTGTGCAACATCTAACACTGGATATGCTGGACCACTTTTTATAGAAAAGTGCATATGAAAAAGAAATCTTTCTCTCTCTCAGAGTAGTAGAACACTAATGGCAATGATGAAGATGTTAGCACTTCCACCTATATTAACAGACTTCCTCAGACTGTGTGCATGTGTTTGTCTCTCACACCTTCTCCTGATGCACGTCTCCTCGTGTCCCCCTTGTACTGTACCTGTGTATGAGACTGTGTGAAAATGTGTACGTGTGAGTGTGAAGGACATCACGACCAGTGGGGCTATCACAGACACAATCTCAGCCTACACACACACACACACACACACACACACACACACAAACCTACACACCCACATATACACACACTCTAATAACTTTGAGAGTGGTCAGCACCCTGCGCTTTAATAACACTCGCTGTCAGCTCGCTGAGCGCACCGCAAAATTGTCTCGTTGGAATTCTTTATGGTGTAGAGGCCAAGCAACTTGGCTGATGGGAATGGAATACAGCCACGCTCAACCTATTCGCGTCGGCGAGATGGCTTTCCAAGAGCATGCTTTTATCTCTAGGGGGGTCAAAAAACACAGGCAAAAAGAAAAGACATTTACTCGCTCCGCCATGCAGCAATAAGCCTTTAAAATCAGGGTTTGTCCGTCGTCTGGACCCAGCAGAGGATGAGGTTATTCTAGAAAACTCTTCTCGCTGGAGTGGAGTACAACTTCAGCAGTGAAGGGGTTTCACAGCTGACATGACCCCCACATACAACATGTATATAGTACAGGAGAGGGGTCAGGGCAATAATGCACTGCACAAAAAGACTTCTGAGCAGAATGATTGGTAATGCAGTGTATAGAAAGTCATGTTTAATAAATCAATACAATTGTAGGTGTAGCAGGAATTTTTAATTTTTTTATGTTTTGACAGAGTATGTAAATCACAAAAATGGCTAAAACCTTTTTTTTTTTTTGCATTCCTCTCACATTCAAATATCAAAAATTTTATATGAGCATACTGTAAATGCGTTTCATGAACAAACTTTAAACTCAAACCTACCTGAGCCACATCACAGACATTCTGTCAGCTTCATCTTAAGTTCTCTCTTCCTCATCTTTCCTTAAGCTAACATGCACATGTCTGTTTAAAGAGGATCAGAGAGGCTGCCTCTTTTTAAACACATGCAGTATAAAGACAGATCACAGCTTTAAGTCTGTAGCATCAATGCTTAATAAGCATGTGCGAGCTGTGTGTGTTGGAGGGTTGAGTCGTTTGTGTGCATGTCTGTGCACAAGATGATGGGTTTGGGGCCCTGTTTGGAGATGCGGGGGTTATTAGAGCTCTCCTCTGCTACCACGGCAACCCTCCTGGTCATCGGTGGTGGGCCTAGGCGATTGCTGATTAACATAATCAGCCACACATTAGTTATTCATGCGCTGTGCAGAGGCGCTCCGGGGGTCGCGGGCTCGCTCTGTCTAATAACCTGTGTTAAATATTAAAGAAGAACATGCAAAAGAGAGAGCATTAACATGGCTATCAGCCCTGGCCCTGGTCAGCCTCTGGCTGCAGGCCTGGCCATGTTGAGACCGTGAGAGACTCAGGCAACCTTTAAACAGGAGGTGAGCTGCCTCTCTGGCAGTGTGTTCAGTGGAGCCTTGTGGGGAGCAATCATCAACAAAGTATGCTAATGGAAAAGGCTAGGAAGAAAAAGGAAGAAAAACGGTAATGTGCAGCCTTGACAAGGTAGAATTGCCAATACAATTTTGAATATGTGCATAAAATGTGTATGTGTAAATAAGGGCATCACAGTGAGCGAATGGTGAAAATGAATTCTCACAGCGCCTAGGTACAGGAAGCCCTCAAGGGGCTTGGTCTAAAAAGTATGCTTTGGTGTACAGTTTTGAATTAAGTAATTAGTGTCAAAACTAAATGGCTTTGGCAAAGTAAACAGGTTGAGACTTTTTGCATCCATAAAATCTCTACTTTACCTCTATTTGCAACAATGAAAAGTCTGCACATTTACAAGATTTAAATACCAATAATCAAAGTGACTACTGCTGATACATAAGCTCACATACATATTTATTTATTTTTATATTATATTATTTTTTATATATCTTAATAATTTGTTTTAAACTAGGTTCAAATTAAAATTTGATGGCAATAGGGCAGGGCAGGGTGGATCCTGACATCACTAGTTAACAGTAGTAATGAGTACAATAAAATAGCTGTTCGCTTTATTAAGTGTATTAATTTTTCAGATTTCGGATTCCAGAACTCATGTAAGTGGCCAGGCTGGCCAGTAAAAAGATTCTTATGGTGTTCTGTGAGTTTTTCAGCACAACAGGTTGTTAATTTGGTCATGTACATGACGTCCAATGTATACCATGTTTATCATAAGCATGTATTACTGTCCTTTAATATGTCACACAAAGTTTTACCCAGTGTGTTTTATTATATCAACAAGTTATGATGCAATTTGTAGCAATGTAGGCCTAATTGCCATTGGATATTTTGCCCATTTCAAGAAGTCTCAGAGGAATTGCTAGAGTTTTATATAGCCAGATGCAGTGACAGATAGGGCTAGATGCTACAAATAGACATAAAACTGGACAGCAGAGCTAACAGAGCTTACATATTGTACTCTAGAACACAGGCAGGCAGGCAAGCAGATGGACAGTTCTAACCCACATTTAGAGGACTACTCAACAAGGCCTGTTCTCCAGCACTGGTCACAGAGTAAGTGTTGATGTGCAAGTGCATTTATTTTCCCAGCCTGAGCTGTGCTCTGCTCCTGCCGACTCAGTGCAGCACGGGCTGTCTGAAAATAAAGAGCCCGCTGGGCATTTAGGAGCTGACTGGCCCTGTCCTCCTGCCCCCGACTCTTGATTAAGGCCAACGAGCAGCCAGGCTTAGCAGAGCGTTAAAGTTAAAACTAGCTAGGGAGGGAGGGAGAGAGGGAAAGAAAGAGAGAGAAAGCAAGAAATGGAAAGAGGAAAGGAGATGGGGGAAGGCAGTAGATGCAAGACTCTAGGCCAGAGAGAGAGAGACAAAGACAGGAGAGTAAGAGAGACAAAGACATGAGTTTCTGGGCCTGAGAACATTCGAGGGGCGGGGGATCTTCTTTGAGAGGGAAATAGAGGAAAGGCAGATTGAGAGAGAAAGAAAGACGCAGAAGAGACAGAGGTAAAAGAGCAGTAAAGGAACAAGAGACAGCACTTCTACTGAAGCCATTGCAACTGAACCCTGAGGAGGTCATTAGGAGACCAGTGACCTCACTGGTGCAGCCCCTCCAACAGGCCACCCACTGGCATGATGTCATACTTCACATGTCAGAGCTTATCAGATATCTACATGACCGCTGGGAACTCTAGGAACTCAAGTGGAATTCTGAACCCTGCACACCTGATTACTTCACTGTAGCCTTCAGCTTTACTCATACAATATTTTAGATTTTCTTTTTGTGGCCAAAACAAAACAGACTTTATCAAATCTAACCCTCATTGAACCTGTCTGGTAATCAAGATATTATTGTCTTCTAAGTGTGGTCAACATGGCAACAGTATGTCAATTTTTGAAAGCAGTTTTGAGATCGACAATATGTAAGCAACTTTTCACTAAGTAGCTCCTATACAGTGTTGTTACTGGTTGTCAGACTCAGTAAATATTAAGCAATTGTGCAGACAAAATGTGCAGAAATGCAATTTTATTTAATTTTTAATTTAAGTTTAAAGTTTAATTTAAGTCATTGGCAAAGAGGATATCCTGCATGTGTATGTTGTTCAGTGTTCAAGATATATTATAAAATGTACATGAAAAGAGTATCATGTCATATAATTCCTTAACATAATAATGAGTCATTAAATTGCACACCCAAAATTCTAATTTTGCTATACAGTAAGTAGCAACTAGAAACCAATTGAACAGTGCCACATATATGCCCATATATGAGAATGTTAGACAAAATTCAGAAGATTAATTAAGCTAAGAGTAGATTATAATAGTCACTGTAAAACAATAGAAGACCTGGCTGGAATTGAGGGGGTGGGTTGGTAAGGAAGAGGAAAGTCCTCATTAACAACTACAGCTCCACAAATTGAACGGATGCACAATTCATCACACCCCCCCTTGCCAGCCGGTAGGAGCAGGAAGGCCAGCCACACCAACTAATGACCTGGAAATAGTTCCTCTAGGCTTCCTGTAATGATGCGGCTGCTTGGGATTTCTTTTTTAATTTGGTCCTTAAGAAAATAACAATCCTTGGTGGCAAGCGCTCATTATGGGCTGGTTTGTGGTGGTTGACCATTAGGAAGGGAAAATAACCTTGCTCGTTTACAGGCAGTAAAAACACTTAAGCTGGAAGAGCCCCAAGGCCAGGCATGTGTGTAAAGGATGAAATGTCCAAATATAACTACACTCCCTCAATAATCAGCCTCCTCACTGTGATTCAAGTGTGGGACAATGACTACCGGTATCACATTTGAGTTATACAATTTCTAACTTTTGTTTTGTTACTTGTATGCTCAGGCATAACAAAATGTGGTTAGGTAGAAAACAAGATCAAAATGAAAAAAAAGAATGCTAAGCATTAAAAGCTAACGCAACTTTAGACAAATTGATCAAACTAAAAGCCTTTTTTGTTTTGATACATGAAGCATACATTATGCTGTGAACTGAATGGGCAGTCCTAAGACTTCAGCAGGGAGGTGGAGTGTTTAAATGAAGCACTGGTCACACTTGGTGTGTACTGGAGCGCTGAGGCATGGAGAGAACAGAAACACGTTTTATAGAGTACACCCACAAGCTGCCTTACTAAATCTAAATCCAGCATACAAACACAAAGCTTAAAGGAGAGCACACACACAAACAGTATGAGATTTACCCTTTTTGGAAACACCTGTTCATTGCTCATATGATAAATGATCAACAAACATGAAATGCTTATGTTCCACTGGGCAATTTACAATTCTCTCCTATCCTGGGTAAATCTGTGTTGGTTATTCACAAACCAATTCTGAGGCAATAAATTACGTTTGCTATTGTTAACATACAGCAATTTCTTCTCATTGCAATTCTGTGCCAAACTATTTTAATTAGACAATCATGGGTAATAATCAAAACAAAAGTAGGACTCACTAATTAAATCAGTTCAGCGATGCAGCACTTTTAAAGCTACGTAGCTGAATGCCCCCAATGCTCTCATAAAAATCGAATGCTTGGAAACTTTCAGCACTTGTAACGCCACAACTTTCAATTAATAGACTTCAACAGCGACTTATAAAGCCTGGCAATGACAATAAAATGCTGGGCTACCTGACTGTCTGACACATTTCTGTTTCTCATCATTGAATTGTTTAGCATCTTCCAGCAATTTCCACTGCCAATCATCCCCTGTGCACCATCAAGCAGTGGCTGTGATACATTAAAGGAAAAAGCTGGTGCATTAACATTACTTACACATGCGGCAATAAATAAATAAGTAAATAGATAACAATCAAAACATACTGGCGCTATACTGGGAGAGCTCTCTCTTATAGCTATTGATCTGACCCTGTCCCCTCTTATCATAAAGCATGTCCATAGCATCTCAGTCAACAGCCTTGTCCTTAATGTGATATCTCTCTGATTGCCGTCTCCAATCCCCTGCCCTGCCTCCCCCACTTTAATGCACATAGCACTTTCTGAAAGCATTTGTTTCTCTCAAGATCAAAATAACACCAGGCCATCCATAGGGAGAGAGGCATTATGGTTCTATTTTATTTATTTATTTATTTTTACGGCACTCTCCGGGGACCTGCACTGATTCATTAATGAATGGAAGTAGGCAGACTGAAATGGATTTATTCCTTCCTGAGATGTGTTTGTGCACTTCCCCTTTAAGATGCTCCCTCGTAGCTTCACATTGCATGTGATTACACATTGTGAAGAGGGAGACGTTTGCATCTCTATAAAATATTCATCACCAAGGCTGGAAGAGGGGCCTGGCTCTATGGATTTACCCACGATGAGCAAGGAGGCAAGCTACAGATAACATTGCAGAGAAGAAGATGCAGGAAATGTATTAAATTTAAGAATGCATGAAGTCTAGAAAGGCAGATGAAAGCTAATTAAATACTAGTTAGTTGCTAGTTGAATGAAAATCAATGAATGCATATAAAAAATGTTAAATGGTTTTAATGTTTGCCTCATATTTTCATACTTACATATTTTCTTCAGGAGCACTAGCATAGCTGTTTGATTGCACTACAAAGATAATGGTCCTCATCAGAAAATTAAGTCCAAAAATACAGTCTGCTATAAAGTATGAACTACAATTCTTAGTCATTAGAAATCTCGTATGCATTTAGAGGACCATTTACAATGTCAGAACACAATCTCGTTTAAAACCCTCACAGCTCTCAGAACTCATATTTATTCATTAAAATGCTTCTTTTGGTGAAAATAGACATCATTGTAAATTGATTTAAATGCTTGCTGTTTAATGTGCCTTAATATGTCTTAATTGGGCCATAATTATGATGAATATTTAAACGTGAAACATAATCAAATTAATTGCAAGTTTCCAGTGGATAGCCATAATTAAAAGGAATCACAGTTACATCATTTGACAAAGGGAAACATATGAGTTTGTGACTAACTAATGAGACGTTGCTTGCATCTCTGCAGGCTATGGGAGTTTGCTAGGGTTCTTCTAAGGACACTTTGCACTGTGTAAGCAAACTACATGACACTAAAATAAGTAGTTTAGCACTGGAAGTAATGGACAAGACAACTTAAAACATTTATCCAACGAGGTAGAATATTACTGCAAAAGATTTAATCTGTTTGATTTAAAAAAGATGTCAATAAAATAGAATTAGAAAATAGAATTTATTCACACAAGATTCTCTCCTGGCTGCTCATATTACTACGCCTAGTATTTTATCAATTACAAAGGCTGCATATGTCACTAATCTGTTTCTAAATGTCCTAAAAAATCCTTCCTGTCATCAAGTTTTCAAATATTTGTTTTGAATATATGCCAGTAGATGTCACTGTTCCAACAAAACTGACTATAGTCTTTTCCACAAGATACAAGCACTGCACAGAGCTTTCTAGTTCATAACAAAACCTGTAAGAAAGCATTTAAAGGTCAGAACTAGAATTGTGAATCAATAAGATGTTGTTGTGGTAATTCTTAGAAAACGTGAGAAAATCCATTTACTACTTTAAGTAAACAAATGGCCGCCACACAAATTGCAGCAGTTACATCGAGGCCACTCTGAAGCATTTCATTTTGTTATGACAATCACTAAACTGAACACCTGACAGCCAGCTTGGCTATCACAGCATTTTCTCACCACTGACAGTGAAGTGCAGGAGTTGATGGAGAGAGTGATAGAGAGAGAAAGAGAGCAAGGCAGAAGAGGTTGTCAAAGGAATAATACTGCTTGCCTGGTATCTTCCAAATTGACTGGGTGACAAACATGTCTGTCAAAGCTGTGCCAATATAGTTTAGGGCCTCTCGTGATGGGGCACACACTCAATGACAGAAGCAGGTCATTTCCAACGGCTGGCCACATAAATCCACAGTCTGGCCCCTGTCCTGATGCTGAGCTTGCAGAACACACACCTACGCACAGTCAGTGAAGGAGTCACATAATCTACAGTAACTACACAATCGGCAGTGGCAACTTGGGTTTATAAGCAATGCATCATTTACAATGCAATGCATGACCTGTGGCTAGGGGCTTGAGAAAATATATGTAATATATTTAGATTTCCTATATTTCATGTCAAGGTTAAAACATACACACACACACACACACACACACACACACACACACACACAATACATATTTCTCTATTTTACACACACACACAATACATATTTCTCTATTTCTTTCTGTTTCAACAAGATGAGATGGCAAATCAGAGTTAGTTAGGCAGATAATACAGTCTGGAATGAAAAATAAATAAATAAACAAATAAATAAACCAAAAGAGTACACAGAGACCCCTCTACTCCCTGGCCCACCTCACCACTACCGTGTCTTTCTCTACTGAAATGCTAATATCCCTCTTTGGGCCATATTCTCATCTTTCACTAACATACATTTCTCCTTCCTTCAAGGAGGAAAAAAACTGCACTGCACCTCTGTTTAGGGAAGAGATGTATTAATGTCTCAGTACGTACAGGCTGGGCTGGGATCAAATATGCGCTCAAAGGATGCCTGGACCAGGGGCTGGCATGGAATGCTAAAGCAGCATGTATCTTCAAGGTTATCTGGGGGGACAGGGACCTTTTTTCTCTGTAACTGCCTTTGCTTTTCCTCTGAACGCATGCATTAAGTCGAGTTTTGCTGGAGATGGTGAAGGTGACTTTTATGAGGCAAAGCCAAATTGTTGTCTGCGTGTGTATAACCTCACACTGCTTCTGAAATGGCTGGGAGACACTGCATAACAGCCATGTATGGGGTTTGGTTACTGTTAAGGGGTTTAGGTGTGGGTCAGCTTCAGGCACTGTCAGGCACAGCAATGATGAGGCTTTCGCCCACAATGGCTGTCACTAGAGCAGGGATCATTTTCCACAGCTTGTGCTGCGATATTAAAATTAGGTCATCATCGTTGCGGCACGGGCCACTTTCCCTCCACCATAGATCACCACAGGCCTGCTCCCCACTCCTCATTACACCATATTTGGTCAATAAGCCATTAACATGCCGCAGAGGATGTTAATAAGCATTCCTAGCAAGAGAAGTGGGGGGAAATGTGCTTGGGTGGTTCAGTGCAAGTGTGTGTGTACAAGGTTGTAAGGGGCAGCCTCTAAAGAAGATGGCTTTATAGGTTTTGCTTTTCCCCACTTTCACCAACTGTAACTCCTTTAAACTTGTTTTACTAAGCATCTTTCTCATAAAATCCAAAACTTCTCAATCCAAAACAATGAAAACATAGCAGATCAAAGCCATCAAAATCAAAAGCATTTTTTCAAGCTTTCTTTCAATATTTATTACACTGTGAGCATATGCGTACATTTCTCTATCAGTGCAAGTCAAACCTTTAAACTTTCCACACAATTTGAGCAAGCTTACCTAAAACAACCTCTCACTTTGTGGTATTTTATTTTCATCTTGAGGTAGCGGATTGCTGCATAAACAAACAGTGCCTTGGGCTAGCTGAAACTGCCTACACAACCCCAGGCTCTCCATTTAAATGCTCTTGCACAGTTTAAGTTCTCAGCACTACAAATGTTTATTAAAAAGAGGCTTTTGTTGATGATAAAAAAGATGTGGTTTCAAGCACTTGGTTGAAGTGGATGCAACAGCAGCAACTAATATTTATGTTAGGCCTGAAGCAATTCATGCATATAGGGAGTTAGGCAGGTGAAATAGACATGAAACAACAGTACAAAAGTACGAAACATTAAATTACACATGACAAAACCTTAAATTAAAATGGCCTCATTCGTTTATATGATATAAAACCTCAGGGATCCACTCTGTACATACATATCGTGGAAGCATATGTAAAGGAGGATGACTGTAGGTCTCAATATGCAAGCAGAATCATAATGCTATTCCTCACACAGTATGCACTAAAAGCACACATAATTTAGGTTAGAGCTCAGGCTAAAAATAATGATAATCAATCCCTGTAGCTTTCCATCTTCATGCGAGTCATATTATCACAACCTTATTCAACTACACTGAACACAATATAATCGGAGTGCTTGTCAAAGGCACAAACCAAGTAACAAAACAAGCCTAAAGGCAACCATAAATGGGACTGAAGAGAAGTCATTGTCACAACTCATGTTCCTCTGCTATAACACAGTTACACCTCACTATTTACAATCACCCAGCAGAGGTGGATTAACAGCAAAATCAACCCAAACCTGGTTTCAGAACTCTCCTTGTTCAAAGAACTACCTCCCAGCGCAGCAAATAACAACAAAAAGCACATTATGAACACTGCCATGTTATTTTATTATTTTTCCCACTCTTTGATTTAATTTGTTTTCCCTTGCTTTTTTTCTGGAGTGCCTTCTTCCTGCCTGTGAAAATGGGGTTTATATTGATGAGCTAGGCCCCGATATTGATTTCCCATCATTCCTGGTGTGGACATTTTCTGGTCTATTATACTACACTTGCAGCATATTCCCTCAGCAGCTGTAAACTGGATATATGGGCAACCTGACCTTGGCAATATGGAGATAATGAAATATCCCTAATGATCCTTTCCGAAAGATTTTACAGGGAGCAGTATAGACTGCCAACGAATGTACAATAATAGTTAGTGGTGGCTGTGTTAGTATTCCCTTTTTAAAGGCCTTACAATTTTTTTTTAATTATTAGTCTCCTAGCTAGCTCCTTATTTTGAGTAGCTCTATCTACCCAAATGTCAGGGTAACAGGAAAGTCACCATTTGACTTTGATATGTGTTCATGTGCAGAAGTGGGTATAAAAATATGTTATCATGATCATGATAGATTACATGATACTCTTTTGAGTATTTCATAAGCATGCTCAGAACTACCCATGAATTATAATCATTGTATAATTACACGAATAAAAAATTATTGGACTGATCTGAAATAAAACGTCAGCCCATTATGCCATCATCATATTTAAGCAATTTATATTTATTGTTTTATTTTTCATTGTACTCTTTAATACATATGTTATTATTTCCCAAATGTTCTGTTAGGACACTGCTGTTTAACTGATGCATTTAAATTCTTCTCAGAAACAATGAATGTATCACAAATTGCTGTTGATTAGATGGAATAAACTGAATTCTCGAATAGTTCTTCTTTACATTGGTAACTGTTTAAGTATGTAGTAGCTTCAAAAAATTTTAAGTCACACACTACACTTTTCAGTACTATACCCGACACTACATCAGCAAAGGCCTTTAGACAGAACTGCAATTGTTAATGTATAAAAAATGTTAAACATAAATCAATTATGGCTCATCTAATTAAACGCATCATACATTTATGTCAGGCATCAATATCACTTCACCTCAGGGTGCAACAAACTGTACCGCTTTGCATGTGGACTTTGAAGCTAAAAGATCAAGGATGCCTAAGACATCAAATTATCGGCTGATAAGAAAATATACTCAGTGAAAAACTTAAAAGGCTGGTATATCACGGATGTATGACAACTTTGATTAATCATCTGAAATAGGCAAGCATTGTGATCCTTATCCAAGTATTGCTTGGTAAGCTAATGTCCCTGAATTTAGTATATTTTGCACTATTAATTTATTGTTGCTGCTAACTAGACATGTTTTAATATTTCTGAAGCATTAGTGTTATAATTGTTTTGAGGACAAGTATTTTGGTTCTTATCCAGAAAATGTATTTAGGTGAACTAATATGTGTATATGTGTATATAAATGTGTTTGCTTTTATTACACATTTTTGCCATGTCACCCAACCTTAGTCAGGTGTAGCCTTAAAGTTAAGGTGATGCATGGGAGCCCAGACAATAAAAGGCTGCTCTCATTATTTACAGATATGAGTGGAAAAAATGAAAAAGCAAGCTGTACATTATGCGCCCTGTGGTCATTCTACATACTTAAATGGCAAATGTAGGACATAATGACTGGGAATCTTGACAAGGCATCTTGAACAATGATGGAGAAGATAGCTTTCAGGGCTCCCTGGATGAGCAGTGCCTTGAATGTGTCTCTGGCTCGATGTTAGAGTTGAAACCCCGGCATTGGGTGTATAGATCATTATGTGTCTGACTATCTGACAGGCCCCTTCACTGCTCCGTGCCTATGGAAGATAATCATCGGTAGAGCCGAGTAACAATGAACTCGTTGCTGCACTCCAGTATTTCCAGGAGAGCACTTCAAACGCTTCGCTCCTCCCCACACAAAGGAGCCATCTCTTTTGATGTCACTGTCAAAGACCAAGTTTTGTTTCCGTCGCCTTCCAAACCCCCCCCCCCATTTCACCATCATACTTCTTCGCAAGAAGAAGAAAAAGAAAGGAGAGAAGCCACAGACGTGCATGCGTCTGAATTCTGAGAAACAGATTTTCACATGAAAAGCGCACCTGTGCTGAGCTGAAGCACTGGAACTCCACAGAGGGCCAATCAAACAAATACTTCACTTTTAACAAAGGTGCCCAGGGATAACACAAGCGTTTTTACCACACAAAAAGCTAATGTTCAGATGGTGAACTTTTTCTAGGCAATTAAACTTACTGCTAATTATTCAAAATGTGTTTAGAGGCATATTTATTTGGTAGAATATTGTCTTTTCTTTTGAAGTTAATGAGGGGGAACATCAATTTTTAGTGGCAGCTGACTTAAGATTCAGAAAGCTTGTAGGGTCTCCCTGCACTGTGGGTTCAGGATTGTAATTCCAGCTAACTACAGCAAGGCTGTTTCTCTGGCAAACAGACATGGCGGCCATCTAATGACTGTAATCACAACAAATAAGCAAGTCAAGCATGGGGAGGGGAGAGAGAGAGAGAAAAAAAAGCAAAAGAAATGGGAGATAGAGATTTAAAGAGGGAACAAAAGAAAGAAAGTATAGATTAATTGATTCTTTCATTAAGGCTTTCAGATGAAAGTAGAGGTTTTGAGAGGGAGGCTGTCTTTCAAATAATGGCATTTAGATTGCATGCATGCCCTGTTCTTGCCAGAGTCAAAATCACCTTCTGTACAAAGAGGGCTCTGAAGTTTAACATCCAGCACAACACACAAAGTGTATCATTACTGGATGGGATGAATCACGCTGAAACAAAGCTTCATGCAAATAACATGTAGTCAGCCCTATACCAGTCCTATGTCCATTTCCTGACATTGTGGTTCTGTGGTTGGCCACACTGCAGAATGGCAGTTTTTCTGAGGCTAGGTCCATTTATATTATTTAAGCCTTTAGTCACAAAATATTAGCTTTGCCAGTCATAATAATCTACAGTAAAATATGATAGTGTAATCACAATGTCCTGATTATTTTTATTTAAAAAAAGGCTATATAAAAACATTAAAAACATTAAAAAACATAAAAACAATGAAAATGAATACAAATGAAATATAAATTGATGCATCTGCTCATAATGTGAGAGAGATTAATTTAAAATAGGCATTATGTAAATTCTCAAATTAACATTATCATTTTTTTAAGAAGGTAAATTTTAAATTTTAAAGTTTTTTTTTTAAATTGAATAATCAAGAAAAATAAAGTCATTTATTCAACATCCTGAGCAAGAAATAGGAGGTCAGGAGAATTTTTGATTAGAGGTGGGCTGTTCTTTCCAGAGTGTGCTTTCAAGCCACCGTGTCACAACAATGTAAGGGATGGGAGGAAGAATAAAAAAAAAACAACAACATATCCTGTCTTGTCGCTAAAGTGCCGTCCCCGCTCATGTCTGTCACGAGCTCGGCTGTAAACACTTTTGCACTGCATCTTTCATCACTAGTAAATACACCACTGAGTCAGAGAGAGAGAGAGAGACAGACAGAGAGAGAGAGAGAGAGAGAGAGAGAGAGAGAGAGAGAAAGAGAGAGAGAGAGAAAGAGAGAGAGAGAGACAGAGAGAAAGGGAGAGACAGGGAGAGGGAGAGAGAAAGGAAGGGAAGGGAACCGTGAACACGTTGACTTGTCATGAGCATCATCGTCTGTCTCTCGACTGGGTGCCATGCCACTGGCTGCCATCTTAGTTTCCCAGTCTATGAACTGTAGACCTTAGATAACTCAGTGCAGCTGTCGCAATGATGAAGCATTCAACTAAGGCATCCTGTGGACTCACGAGTGATTGTGATTGTGTTTGTGTGTTAGGGTGGCTTATTCATACTGTATGCTCATAATGATGAAGCAGATACACTCTTTTATTCAGGTCATAGAAAATTTAGAATAGATTTTCATGTTGAAGAGAACAGAACAAGTGAGAGAATAAAAGATAAAGAATATGAAGGAGGTTGGAAGGAAAAGAGAAGGAGTTGCTGCAGCGCTTGAACCACAAAGTTTTAAAACTGTGACTTTTAGGTGTGTTGAGATTTGAGACCGGGTAAAAGCAAGTGAAGACCAGGGAAAGGTTTTATATATAT
>JBBPDA010000019.1:7709606-7765792 GCA_037974385.1 Arnoldichthys spilopterus
TTAAAGTTATTTCTGTGACCATTGTGAGTTTTTCTTTCATTGACTGAAGGGTACCAACAATTTTGTCCACGTGTGTACAAAACAAGAAACTACATAGTGAGGTGCTAGCACAAGTACAACAAAGACCAGACAACCAACAAGTGCAAACACAGGGGTATATATGCACAAGACAAAATGGCTGACACCTGGGGCTGGAAGGAGCACAAAACCCAGACACAGCTGACAATACTAACAATCAGGGGAGGGCTAAGATAACACACAAGACGCACGTGGCAATAACAAGAACAATGATACAAACAAAACAATGACATGGTTATAAAACATAAAAAAGACTGATGTTTCAGAACAGTGGAAAAACACAATATAATGAAGCAAGCAATTGTGTAATTTATCTTAGTAAACACAACTAAGCCCACTTTGTGGAGTTTTTTGTACATTTTTCAAAAAGGTGCTTAGACAATTATTAACAAGAAGATATTATTAACTGTAATTGAAAAAGTATGATTAAAGAAATGTGTCTGCTGCCAATGTGGTAAACTGACTAAAAGCACAGCCTGCTCAATCCTGTGCAACTGTGTAAAAGATCTGTGTTAAATTGAACCCTGTGCAGCCCTACCTAGCATTACAAATGAATGTACATTTAAGAGTTCAGTGATGCAAAAACCACCGACAGCGGTCTACAGAAATGTGGTGATATGGTCGGATGAGTCATTTTTCACTGCATCTGCACAAGTGGGTGAGTGCATGTGTGGCATGCACCAAGGAAGTACGGTTCTTGACTTCACAAGGCTTAAATTGTGCCGGATTCTGCCAAAACAGGATATGGGAACTCTCATATAGGGCCTAGCACCTTTTTGATTAAACCTGGCACCTCATTTGAAATTTTCAAAATTTGTAAATTAATTTTGTGTCATATTCTGATTTTATCCATTCTGTGATTTTTTTTTTCCTTTGAAGTTACTCATTAATCACTTGTTACGTTTTGCTGGCATGATCTGGCTAAAGTTATTCCAACTAATCACCTTTGTTTTATGATGTAACATTCCTATTCTGATGGTAGGATGACAATTCCCCCAATTACAAGGCAGGACAAGATCTCAACACAGTTTAAAAAGGTTTACTAGACAAATAAAATATTCTGGATCAATGGGTTAGACAGTGTTCACCACCACCATAGCTGACTTTTTAAAGAATAATGGCACACTGAAGCAATTCTGAACAAGGCACACAGAAGCTAGTCTAATAGCTTGCGTTGTACCACTACCTTACTAAGATACTTCCTGTTGGTTTTTACTTTGTCACTAGTCTGTATTTGCAAACATATATTTTTTTAAGGTTGCACTGCTCTGCAGTATTGAAAAAAAAAAGACTATATTTATTAAGATGCAGTTCCTAGATAGTGTGTGAAGATATATGAGACAAAGATAGAGAGATGGAATGAGACACATAATATACATGCATATAGTGAGAAAGACAAATAGAGAGCAGCAGCAGATGAGCAGTAATAGCTCTCTGAGTGAAGTGAATTAAATATTAAAAGCCAGTAATGAAAAATAGGAGGTTTGCTTTTTCTCTTTGCACTTTCAAATATGTTTATTAATTTATAGTTTTAAATCATAACCATTTAATTTAGGCCAATAGTGAGCAATGAGTTTAAAAGTTTAATGCATAAACAATGCCCTGCTACTGAAATATAACATGGGTCTTTGAACAATGTACTAGCGGCAATTAATCAAAAAGAAGAGAAAATTACATTTCATTTTAACCGAATATGAACTCTGCCTTAACAAATGATATCTTCCTTTGATTTTATTGGTGTCAGCTCAGATCTAGCAAACTCCTAATAAAATTTTGGATTTCCATATTTAATGATGCATACTTTTCACGGCAAATTTTTCCAGAGAAATGAACCATAGAGAATGCTTTAATAGATGTTCTCTTTAACAAATGTAATTCCCTATGTTCTAAAGGTCCTTTGGTCAGTTTTGCTGATTTAAACATATTTAGCCAATTGTAGAGGAACAAAGAGTGATAATGTAATAGATATTGTTCTTCTATTCGTGCTGCCCTATTGCCATCCCATGCATACACTTTAAAAGAGCAAAACCTTGCAAATGGAGGAAAAAAATTTGCCCATTGCACTGTCCACTGACAGCTGCATTGTTTACAAGTGTTATGCATTTCTTCAAAATAATACAAATTCTGAACGAGAAATAGGACAAAGCAAAGAAAAGAATATTTACTTTCAAAACTGCAGGCAGCACGAGTTCCCTCTTCAGCTCTGTGGTCAGGTTAAAAGGCATGGCTCATTTTAGAGAAGTCTACAGTGAAAATTGGAATAAATGGATGTCAATTTCCATTTTAAATTGGTAGTCAATGACCCATGGAGGCAGCCCTTTCCACCACAGACAGACAGAATAACTTGAATTAGAAGCGCCTGACATTTCAGTTAATTGCTGCGAGCATGCCCTGCTTTCGTTCTCACCTCCAAACCAGGTTCAATTAAGTCTTCACCTTCGCAGCCAAGGTTTAGGAGAAGAGCAAAGGCCAGAGAAAGTGAATTGTTCTCAGACAAAACCTATGGATGATGGGAACTCGCTTATAATGTCAAAAAATCACAGGAAGAGAATGCACTTCAAAGTATGGCCCAAACAGCCAAATAATTTTATTTGTTAAAGAGAGGCAAAAATAAAAGTGTGAAAAGATTAAAAAACTTTTAAGACTATGTGGGTGTTTCAATTTGTGCTGTGGTTGGCAGTCTTATAACCATTTAAATATAAGCAAACCCGGGGCAACAAGTCTTTTTTTGTTTATTTGATGTTGAGGTCAGACTTTCAATCAGATATTGGATTCTTGGGTGACCACATCAGTCAAGACCTGATGGCCAAGAAAGGTCTTCAGAGGCTCCACTTTCTGAGGAATCTGAAGAAAGCTCAGGTCTCACAACAGCTGCTGATCAACTTCTACAACCATAGAGTCCAGCATCACATACTGCATCACAGCATGGTACTCTAGCTGCACCTTTGAGAACTGGAAGACTCTCTACCGCATCATCAAAACAGCTCAGAGAATCACTGGGGCTCAGCTTCCAACACTGGAAACACTCTTCATCACCCGCTGCATCAGGAAAGCAGGAAACATGTGCAAAGACTCAACCCAACTTGGAAACTACAGAGCCCTGCATGCCTGCACAACCAGGCTGAAGAACAGTTTCTACTTAAAAGCAATCAGCCTATTGAACATACGGCAATCACTGTGCAATTTATAAGGATCCATCCCTGAACATTGTATCATTCAATCTATGTCTCTCGTGTGTAGTACTGTATTATCTATTCCACAATGCTTGTTCAGTCTTCATCCCACATGTGCAATAACATGCTATTTATTCCACATCCCTCTTTATCCTACATTTGATGTGCAATATTGTACCATTTAATTTGATATGTATTTGAATATGCAATATTCTTTTCTACCATGTACAATAACACTCATTCATGCTCATAAGTACTATACAGTTTCCTGGCATCTAAAAGGTTTTGCTCCAGGTTTTGTACTTTTATGTTATCTTACAGAGGTAAAGTTGCTCATAATTTAACATAAAAATGTAAACAAAGTCATTAATTTGGATGTTCAGTGGTGACAGAAACCAGATGTCTGACGGATATAATGCCCATTAAAGCTAACTCACATGAAGTTATATATGATAGTAATATGTACTAGGTATAAACCATGCAACCACATTGTGAATACTCTCATTGAGACTTTTTTTTTTATAACAGTTTGAGATAAAGTTTACCTAAAAATGTTTTTTAATTCATTTATGGCAGAGAGGTACATACAGGGCATTGTATAAATGTTTTTTTAGGGGGGGTCTTTTTCTAAAACCTGCCACAGGTTCTCGGATCTCATTGAACCACAGCAACAGACACAGCACAGTAACCTTTGTATTTTATCCCTTCCCACAGGCTTAAGCACACAAAATTCCTCAGTTTGTCCCTTTCCTCAAATATTATGTTCACCCACAGCAGAAATGAAAAGCATTAGGCACTCAGGGTAATTCACTGCAATATTCACTTTACACTTGTACCCTCAAGTAAGATGTTGTTGTAGAAAGGTTGCCACTTCACACACAGGGGAATCAACACATAAAAACAAAAAAGAAAAAAATCTGAAAAAAAAAACTTTCAGGCCAACACCCAATCAACCACCAAAATACAGAATAAAAATTAATTAATAAATATCAGTACCTGGCCAACAACCCACACTGGCCCACACAAACAAACCCTAAAAAAATTATTTCCCCATTTTATCTGTTACTCCAGTGATGCCACCTCCCCTCCTGCAACCTCCCTTCGTGGCAGGACATGTACAGTGAAGACCCTGGCCGATGAATAGGACTGCTAGTCCGTCAAACTCCACAGCTCCTTGCTGCCACTAGTTCCCCTCTCTGCAAACATGCTGGGCACTGTAAGACTGTGGTTTCCTTGCCACTTCTCTTGCACCTCCAAAAAGAGAAAATGGGTATTTCCTGCAGCTCTGCCAGACACAAACACGAGCCAAATACACCAACTTGCATGCATTGATCCAGTCAGCCAAGTAATCACAGTATAAAGATTTATGGCATCAATGAGGTCCCCACTTGCATGCCATCAAAACCTCAACAACCACTCTTCAGCCACCAGTGGCAACCCACGCATCTCTCAGTTCCAGCACCACTATCTTTTGCTTCCAGTATGACATTCCTGGGCAACAAGGTCCGGTAGATTTCCAACCTGTCTCTTCTTGCACCCTGACACGGTCATGTGCAGGAGCATTCCTCTGTCTGCACACAACTGGTCCCAATAGTCCGGCATCAACCAACCCACCCTGGAGAGGTCTTGCTGCACCTCCCTTGAAGACCAACCTCCTAACAACCTCCAGTATTACTATCTGTTCTTCGGAACAGACTTCACTACTGGTACCTTCAAATGCATGGGTCTGGATTGGCATAATTTTCCACCTCTTGTTCAAAGAATTTTTTTTTTTGTCATCTGGCATTGCGTTTTTTAACTACATAATTAAATGCATTTTTAAAATGTTGTGTCCTTTTTTACACACTAGTTGTGGTAGTATGCAGTTTGCGACACAGCCAGTAGTCAATATAATCAGCCCAGGAGTCATGTGAGCAACTTGACACTTCAGAACTATGGCAAAAGTACCAATCTGAAGTAAGTTTTAGCACCAGGTTTAGCTTTAAACTTTAAAGAAAGTGTGGACGCATAAAAGTAATATCGTTTAATAACAATAACATTTAATCAGATTATAGAGATCAGTTTACTAATTTAGCCTAACATTATGTTTATATCTGTGCTCATAATGAATGCTATGAGCATACAATGCAGTGCTATTACAGTACATGAGTGTTTAGCTAATGTAGCGTAACTAGTACAACTGTCAGTGTACTACTTTTAGCAATTAGAAATCTATTAATTCAGAATTTCATACTTGAACTCAAAATTATAGCAGCTTACCGCAGAGTAGGGCTAGCCATGATCTAACTAGTAATTTAGTTTATTGGAAGTTGATTTAAGGTTCAGTGATTATAAAAGGGATCTGCATTTAAGACTGGATTTTTGCACAGGGAAAACTAAAAATTAAATGAAAGGGAAAAATATCAGATTTCTTTTTAAAGAAGAACAAACAGGCAGACCAGGTGAAAACAGACCCCAGCCCTTGCATCAATACTGGATGCTAAAGAAGCTCCCTACTTGAAGCTTATCAGAGTCAGTGTGGTCAGACTTCACAGGGACCCAGGCTACCACCATTAGGTCAGAGCATGTAGTGAACCAAGTCTCCCCAGTATGTGGGTTTAATACTGTGTGCATGTGCGTGTGCGTGTGTGTGTGTGTGTGTGTAAGAATTCTAGTGAGATGACCCTAGTGGACCACACCGTCTGCCACACTGTAGAATTCTGGGTTAAGTGAATTACTACTTCTGTCTCTAATCAGCAATCATAGAACTCACACAGACTTAGGGTACAGACAGCTTAGGGTTACACACTAATTTTCAGTCATGGTCTATGGACCCCCTGATGTAGACTTGGCCAACCCCTGGTCCACCCCATGTATAAAACTCTAGTACTGCCACTGATTGCTGTCAAACATTTTTAACAAGATGTTCCTAATGCATTAATACATTTTGCATGAAACCGCCATTAGAACAAATGAGCCTATTGAAAGAGCTCATTGGCAGGTAAATCGTTCCAGTCGGATCAAAGAGGGAATTGTTGAAATTGGCTTTCATTATTCAAGGTCTGCATATTATTTCTGCCGCCCCTAATTACGAGAGGTATTGACCACTGGGAGCACTTGATTGAGGCGATGCTAAATAGGTTTACCTGCAAGAGGACTGAAGGTCAAACTGGTTACTGCCTCCCTCCCACTGCCACCCCTCCATCTCATTGCGGAATGAAGAATAAAGACAGCACAAAAGAAAGACGCCCCAGGATTCTGTTTTTGTTCATGCTTTTCATAACGTGTTGTTTTTCACTGAAAAACAGCAACATATCATCTCTGAAAAGCACATAAGCATAAAGCATAAGTCTTGTTTCATAAATGTTGTTGGGTTTTTTTGTTTGTTTTTTTGTAAATATCTTTTTGACAATTTTTTTTCTACACTTTATAAACTTTTAAGCATCTATTTGTGAGTAATAGAGAAATGTTAGGGCTTGAATGCTCTCTCTCTTTTATGTTGGGCAGTTTACTTTTAACACTGTGCTGCAATATGAAAGTGGTAGACTTTCTGAGCTACTAATTGCTGAAAAGTTTCTATACTTCAAAACAATTTTACGGATAAAAACAGGCAGATTGCAATAATAAAAATGCACTCAGTTATTAAGAACCACTGATGTTTTAGAGTGAATCTTGGGAAATATGTCAGACTGCTGTCAAGATTCTGAGATAATGGAAATTCAAGAAGGTGGCTGAATGCAAGTCACCTATTGAACATAAAATTCATGTTACATTTTGTCCCCACACCCTACACTCTGCTGTAAGCCTTTACACTTTAAAGAACATTTTTCTGAACATTTGTTTGAATACATTTGTCTGAACTTTGTCTGAATGGGGCCAGCAGAGCCCAGGTGTGATGATAATCTGTGTCTGCCTGGCTTCAGCAGGTGCTGGCTGGATGTAATATGCACTGCCCACAGTCTGAATACTCCTGCTTTGCTTGCACATTTCTTAAACCATTTACAAGTCAGCCAGGCCATTAGCTAGTAATGGAAACAGTGTTTTGTTTACTTATTCACACATTTACACAGTCTTGGACCAAGGCATCAATGAAGCATCAATGTTTATTCACCATTGAAAATGATTTTTAGTCTAAGCTACAGCATACTCTGGGAGAGGGAAATGATTTCCTGTAAGATGCATGCCTGTTTAAGATCCAAGAGTACAATTTATGAAATAATTCACCTAATTCTGTTAATGTAATATCTATCATTTGGACAGGGATGGATAAAACAGAAAAAGATTTTTTTCCACATGGGTACTGTGTTCAAAGGAATGTGGCAAATGTGGACGAATCAAAATGATAGCAACATTGAAACTTTAACATTTAAATTAAACAGAAGAGTAAAAAGTAAATGTTATAACAAATAAATTATACATCTTCTGTTTGGTAGTGTGCTGTTTGTGTTCATTGGAGCTATAAGGCTAACTTTGCTAATAAACTGTACAACAGTACTCACCCAACTTTTTACAGGAATTAAGGTGGCACAGACTTGCCAGGGTGGATCTCAGGAATACTCACTGTGAGCTGGAATAATGAAGTAAACTTTACTATTATAGAAAGTCTTTTTGGCACCACGACCAGATAGGACTGAGCTGTTAAGTGTTGCCAACTATAAGGAGTTTTCAGACTCCTCTAGCGATTCTAAAAAAAACGACTAGCGACAAATCTAGCGACTTTTAGGACAGCCAATAGCTACTCTCCTTACTAAGGAGTTAGCATCAGAGGATCTGTTAGGTTTAAAACCCAGACAGACATGGATCAAAAACTCCATCTTGAAACTGGTGAAGCAGAGTCCGACAATGCTTGTGTACTGAGTGGCCACTTGTAAAAAGTTAAGTTTAATGATAGTCATTTTGCAATATACATAGCTAGCCAAATCTGATAAAACTACAGACTACAGTTTTTTAGTTTTAGTTAGCTTGTTATCTACCAATACATAGCTAGCTAACTACAGCTGCAAAACAACTAACTCTTTCTAATGGCCAGAGCCAGTGGGGATCTAACAGTACTAACCGATCTCTGGATACGTCCCCTCCCAGCTGGCTCAGATCCGAGGACAAAACAAGCTAGCTATATGAGCCCTGGAAGAGCACACAGACTGCAGACAAAGTCTTGTGTTTTCCATTGGTTTCTAGGCCGTGTTATTGTTCTACGGTCATTTAGTGTATTAATCTTTGCCTGTTTTTTTTTTTTTTTGCTTTGCCTCATAGTCTTGCCTTTTATATTGCACATGCTGGCTTTGACATGACTTTGATTTTGGATTGCACTGTACGTTACTGTTTTGCCTCTGAACTCCGTTTGTTCGTGGAAGTCTTGCCACAACCTCTAAACTGTTCTAATAACCCTGACTTATCATCTTCTACTTGTCTGCTATACACATACATATCTTGCATATATATCTTGAATCTTGAGGTTTAAAAGACAAGATCATTTATAAGGTTGATCACCTCAGTCAGTCATGCTGTAGGAAAAATATAAATGTTCAAAATGATTTAAATTTTTAAAATAGATTTTCTGACAATACCTGTTGCATGCAGGTTCATCCGATCCTTTAATCTGCTTCCCTTCCTCCATTACCAGCTTGGACAGTATATGGAGCCTTTTTCTTGCCCTCTCCTCATTTTGTGCATCATAATAGTCATATGATTTCAAACAAGATATAGAGTGTATGCACATAATACAACAGTAGGTGGATGTCTCTGGTTTAACACCCTGAGTGGCAAATAGAGTAATTTTTTTGAGTTACAGCATTAACACTCCGCTCAAATGCTGTGAAACGCCACAAATGGGTTGTATAACTACAAACAGATGGAACAACGTTTAAGCTAGCTCTTTAAAGACGGTTAAAAACTTAAGAAAAAGAAGCAAATAGATAAATGCTATTCACAAAACAACTGCCTTTTGGAGAGGAAAATGAAATTGTGAGTAAAACAAAGAATTATCTGCTTAAATAAAAGACAATTAAAATTGACAGTGGTCAACCCACCGACAACCTACCAAAGAACGATCAAGTTTTATGACATTTATTGTATGATTTCAGGTCTTAGCTGTGTTTATTTCCCCGGTGTTTTACTCAGGTACAAATAAATGTTTGGAGAGCCGATTTCCTGGCCACACATCAATGTCCATGGACAACTGATTCTTTGGTAAGTTTAAGGACCACTGTCAAGTCCCACTGCCTTTAAGTACTAGTTTCACAATTCCTCCTACTGTAGACAGCCATGCACCATGTTTTGCCACTCAGATCGTGGAGGCACGTTCAGTGGAAAAGTGACATTAGTGCATGCTTTCTGTTCTGAAAGCAAAAAGTCTGGGAATATTTGACAGGGATGACAATTGTGTGTGAGATGCAATTGACAGATCTCATGCCATACATGCCTTTTCTAATGCTAACTTTTCATCTTTGCTTCCTCCAATCTAAAAAAGTAGTATTTATATATATTTATAATTGAAGGAACAGCAGTGCACACACCAGCAAATCATGGTGGACCAGCCAATCACAATGACTTTGACTTTTTGTATTACAGAAATACTAAGGGTGGCAGCCCTGATACTTTCAGGACAGTGCAGTCTATAAATAAATGGACAGTGACAGTTTTAGCTTTGTACTCCAGACTTGAAATGTTTAGACCTTATCTCCAAAAAGACTTTAATGCTCAGTAGGGATGCACATTATGTTGTACATAATCAAATAAATAATAAACGTGTCTCTATCCAGTTACATGTGGATTGTATTTTAACTTTTAATTTTAAAAATAAAAAATTTTAAACTACTGTCATCGTGACAGATTACTGCTAACTTTAGCCCTCAACCTGGCATGTAGGCCTATACTGAAGGTCTAATGCATTACCTTTTAACAATATCACATATATATTTGTGTGCAATCTCTGAGGAGGCTCAGAGTCCCAGAATTTCATTGCTGGTAATGATGTTTCATTGTTTCCTGTATATGACAATAAACTTGAACTTGAACTTGATATTATATGTTTAGGGTAATCCTGAATTTGGGCTAGAGTTCAGATACACAAACATCATTATTAAAGATGGAAACTAATCTGTAGCATTTGTCAGAGAGCTCAGGCAACAATTAGTAGCATTAATGCAATTTTGTCACATTTTACTACACCACATGAAATAACTCCTAAAAAGCAGCTGCAAGGATCCATATTATATTGAATACTTCAGTTAACCCCAGCATCTAATGTCATTCAGAAAAAAAAACGTTTCTCTATGACAGACTGTACGCCTGTAGGGGAAACCATGGTTTCTATAAGGGTGCTGTCACTTTCTCTTAGAAGCCCTGTCACAGGCATGTGTGCTTTCCACAGACATGCACTAATGTCTTTAAGATATTGGTTTCTGATTATCTAAGTAATATGCGTTAGCAAAGTGTTCCATTTAATTCTGCATGTGTGCTTGATTTCATGTACATGCATTAGAATATAACCAGTAATATATAAATCTCTGTTGACATAAAGGGGCTATGTATTTGTGTGTGTCTGTGTGTGTGCAAACTTCATGGTTTTACTGTATTTACTGTAGAACTTATTATTTGTGTATTTTTTTACTTAGTGTAGTGTGTGTGGTTGTGTTCACAATGACCAATAAGTCAACTTACCTAGTTACCTATATATTGAGGGGCAACTAAGTAAATGTATACATACAATATTACAAATGCTAATGTTTATAATAATGATAAAGGTTTGTGTGCTTGCAAAGAAAAAGTCGTATCAGGCTCTTCCATCATGAAAGGAAAAAAGTTTATTCATGTTTGAAATTACACATAACTACCACAAGGAAGACTTTTTCAGTCCAGGGTGTAGTCTGGTTAGAAAGAAACACGAAACATCTTTAATACATTAGAATCACTGCCACAAATAAATTTTCATGACATTTTTTAAATCAGTTTCAGAATCACATACGATACAAAAAAAAGAGAAAGAAAGTTGGAGCCCTGTCACACAGGACCTGAAATGTACAGCTCTGAATACTGAAACCTCTATGCATTACAGGTTTTTTTAATCATGATTTTTTAAGTGAATTAGTAACAAGATGAGCAACATTCAAAATGTTCTTCACTATTTACAACAGTTTAACTGTTTGGTGTTAATTTTTAGTCCCATGTCCCACATTGACCCCACCCCAGCACCCTTCTCAAAAATCCACCTCAAAACCCTCTTGCTCTCCACATTATTCATATTATTCGTATTATGGTCATTACTTTTTTCCGTATTATTTTCCTTTTTTTCTTTTTAAAAGTTGCAAGAAAGCAACTAATTTTCTTAGAAGATTAAAATATACATTAGATTACATGAAGAGAAAAAAAGTTTATTACAAGATGCAACCAAATGAAACTACATAAAAATGGAAAAATAAAGAAAAGTTAAAAGTATGGTGGTGCTGTTGTTGAGAGGTAGTCAGTGAGAGCACTCTAAGCTAGAGAAATGTTGGAAATCTATTGGTTTTTCTATGAGTCTGAATGAGGTAATAAAGCTGTGTATTGATTTGTGAGATGTATAAATACTCTTAAGCTATATTATATACAAGACCGTCTTTTTCCTGTCTGTTAATGAAGTCCCTAAATGTCAAAACAGAGTCAAGAACATGGTGGCGTAACTGTAAGACTCGTATTTTGCATAATATAAAAAAAAACATGTCTCATATAATATGAGTCTCAAATAATTTTACATGTTGTAATGCAGTGAACAATAATGTTTGAAAATGATATAAATATGGGACACTTATTTCCAAAATTTCAATGTAACCCCAAAATGGAGCAGATCTCATTTAGAGCACTTAATTTAGTACCAACACAAGGACAAATTATGTCAGAGGTTAAACCGAAAAAAGTCTGACAAAGAAATGCATTTCTAAAATTCCCCAAAGCTGCCTTCTTTAGCATATTAGCCCTGTAAACTTAATCAGTTAGGATATTTTGTACCTGTCCTTGTGTTCATGTATTCTGGCTTTATAGTAGACTTGAAATGGGTCAAGAAAAATAGTGTCTTAAATGCATTTTCACTGAAAAGACTTGTAGAAAATGTAATCCACACAAAATCTAAGAATGTATACTTCTTTATATACCAGAAGAAGCAAAAATAGTTCATGAGTATGTGCAAAGCAGAAATTAAAAGTCAAAATTGCGATGGACTGCGGAGTACAAGTGATACAATTCCTAAGAGATGTCAAAGCTTCCGATGTTCTGAAGAAATGATGTTCTGAAGAAATGTTGGAGATAATAGGTACATGAATGTGTGAGGGTTCAAAGAGGATGCAGACAGCTTATTGGTAGCAAGTTTGTTCTGCATCTCTGATTGGTCGGTCCATGGGTCTGTGGTTTGGTGATTGGTTGCCCACAGTCCGGGGAGAAGCTGTATTAATGAGTAAGAGATCAGTTCGAGGTATCAGAGTGCACACTACCAGGGCCTTCTGTAGGGGAGATCACAGAGGACGGGGTTGTAGCATCTTGCCATCCTCCATTAGCCTGCAGCAGTAGAAAAACAGACAAATTGAGATCATGCATTAAAATCAAGATCAGACTTGCAATCACTTAAATTTGCTTAGAATTTTCACAGAAGATATTAAACAATATATTTGGTAAAAAAAAATAATTTTATACAAAATTTTGAACAGCAAACAAAATGAAACAGAATTTGGTGAATATTTGTTTCAAAAAAGTTTCAGTGTAATTTGTATTAGCTGGCATTTCTTTGATTTAAAGGTCTATTTTGATTTTGGGTGGACTTGAAATATTTTTCTGCAAATTTTGGACTTCTACTTATTTGCTGAGCTAAACATACTGAAATAAATATATTAATAGACATAACTTTTGCACAGGTTACATTTTAGATTTTTCCTCCAGTCTGTTCGGTAAATGAACAGTAATTGTACATTAAAAGTAATCTCTGTTCTTTTTTAATGAAGGTAAAAAAATTTAATTTGACTGGGGTGCCCATATTTTGCACATGACTGTATACACAATTAAAAAAAAAAAAAAGCTATTGTAGTTTCAGTGGCAGCCATAATAATGATTATTGATGCACCATGTTTTAAATTAATTTAAGATCTTGTCCAACATTTGGGAAAATGAATTTGATACATAGGGATCTACACAATAAAAACAAAAACAATGTGGCTCTGACGTAAATGCTGTGTACCTTGTCTCTGCCTATGTAGAACTCTTAGAGAGATGCCTATTTGTATCTATACTAATACATTAAGAAATTAAAGGTAGGGGTGGGGGTATGTGTTCAGTCATGCTGACGGCCATCTCATTGCGTTTACACCAACATCAGCCTCTTTCTCTCTCTCTCCTGCGCGATCGACTGCCTCCCCTCTCAGAAAACAAATTCGCCTTAACGTCGCGGGCAATGGGAGCGATCTCTGAAATCAATGTCTAATCAGATTTCGGCGGTGGGCCGACAGCTTGTCGCTCCATATTTTGATGTGAGTCAGGAGGAGGGAAGGCCAGGCTGGGTGGGGTGGGGGTGGGGGGGATGCTGAGTGAAAGTGACGGTGGAGGCCTTTCCTCCACCCAGCAAGCCTGAGTGCCTCTGACTGAGGCGTGTGGCTCCCGGCGGACACTAGCCTTTGCTGGATAGTTTCTTCTTTCCTCTCCTTGCCTCCTGCCCTGCCCCCACCTCCTCCCCTCCCCTCCCCTTCTTTTTTTCCTGCTTCTCACAGTCACTACAACAAAAGGTTAGTATATGCTAATTTATTTATGAGGTGGATCATTATTAAACCAATCCGTCTGCATTAAAAATGTTGAAAGATGTGTTTTATATGTGATACGTACGATGTAAACACACACACGTCTCTATCTCTCGATCGATCTATCTACCTATCTATCTATCTATCTATCTATCTGGCTATATATGTGTAAATATGTGTAAAAACACACACACAAACAAACAAAGTGTCTATAGGTATAAAAATTGTATGTACAAAATGGGTGTGAGTGTGTGTGATGTATGTTTAGAGATGGAATGCTCGGTGGTGGAATTAGAATTTCGCTGATTTAGAGTTCCTGGAATAGGTCAATAAACAGATTGATCTGGCTTCTTCCAGCCACCGTGTCTGGGCTGAGGCTGAAATAGGAGCGTTATGAGGAAGTCTGCTCAGCACTGGTGACATGCATCATCTGCATTCAGCCACAATGTATCTCTCTCTCTTTCTCTCTCTCTCTCTCTCTCTCTCTCTCTCTTTCTTTCTCTCTCTTTCCCTCTCTTACAGTCAACCTGACACCACCTTCTTCTTTCTGTTTTTTGGGACAAACAGGAGAAAACACTGCTACAAACTCTTTCACACAAACATACACACATATACAAACATACATTCTCTTGGTGGTGTTGTTGGAGTAAGCTCCGGCTCAAGCAGTGGACCAGAGTGTGAAAGCTGGAGAGAGAGTGAGTGTGAAAGTGCAGTTTGAGCCTGCGAGAGCCTGACACTTCATCTGCACTGCTGCAGGCCACGGAGTCCGCGACAAAACCCGAGATGACACGCTGCCGCGTGAACATTCACTACGGATACAGTGCAGTGGTCACAACCCACTGTCACGGAAAACCGTGCATATGCTTTGACTCCTGACATTGATAATTATGTGGATTCCTTACCTTAATTCATGCAAATGTGCTCTAATGTTCACCAAAAGCACACATATGATGTAATGGCACTGCTTTTTTAATTACCCTATAGTTAATTATCCTTCCATCAAAATCCATCTGTTTCCTAAAGACATGCTGTATCTTTTTTTTTTTACTTCACATTTTGAATGCTAATCGAGGTTAACTGACATTCTAAATTTTATCAACAAATCATGCAGCTTTTTTAATACCTACAAGATGTTTTGTTCAGTTGTTGAATACATTATTTATTTATTTGTTTGTTTTTATTAAATTAAGTGATGATGTAAGAATATAAGTATACTGGCTTTATTTAAAAGGAATATCTCTCCTTTCTCTCTCTCTCTCTCTCTTTCCATCATCAAATGACTGAATCCTTTTCCCCTTAGATTACAGAGTATATTCAGGAATAGGCACCACTGAAACCTCATCAAGGAAGATAAAATTCATGTCTACCGACAGCTGCAGGCGATCATACTTTCATATTTCATCACATTGATAAGGATATTGCAAATTCTTTGAAGCATTTCAAAACAGCCAAACAGTGGCAGAGATAGGGCACTAGCAGCCTTTTCATCTCACTACGCTATAGGTTACTGTAATATGAAATGTTTACACAAGCTACAAACATGTTTAATATCTGTCTAGATCTCACTATGAATTCACTCTTCCTTAAGACCAGTCTGTTTGGGTTTATAGCATATGATTCTTAGTTCTCAACCTAAAAAAGTGATGCAGTATCAAGATTCTCCTCATGTCTAACGGCAGACACTGTTTTTTGTCAGCTTGGACTGAAGCTTAAACTGGCCTTTTCTTGTTATTATGTTGAATTATCATAGACAGTATCTTCACAGGGGTTTTCCACCGTATTACATTATTCTGTAGATTAATACTGCTTTGACTTAATGTACAACTTCAAAAAAAAAAGATTACATACAACAAGGTTCTACTTTTAATATTATAGCCATACACTATATGTTCATAAGATTGTAAACACCTACGTATACAGTTTTTTTTTAATCAGAGGTATTAATTGGCAGTTTGTTCCCCCTGTGCTACATGAACAATGTATCTGTCTGTAAAGTATTTACATTAGACATTGGAACATACTGTTAAGATCTGTTTGCATTCAGCCTCAAGAGCAGTTTAGCGTAAGGTTTATCATTCCAGAGTACACAATTCTACTGCTCTACACCCTTCTAGTTAACGTCTGGCGTACAGCAATTTAAGGCTTGTGTTTAGTTCTTAGCTCTAGTGACAATGGGATAATACAAGCTGTGTGTGCAACTGAATAGTGTCAGCTCTAGGTTTACCCTAAAGTAGCTGAATTCACTAATTAGAAGAGTTGTCTGGATATTTGGATTTACAGTGTATCTACAGTGGTGCTTGAATGATTTCTTGCCCTTTAGAATGTCTATATTCCTGCATGAATGTAACCTAAAACATCATCAAAATTTTACACAAGCCCTATCTAAAAGTAAATAATTAAACACATTTAAAAAAAAATTATTATACTTGGCCATTTCTTCAATGAGGAAAATGATCCAGTGTTATAAACCTGTGAGTTGCAAAAGTATGTAAACCTCTTTATTATTACAAAACCATCTCTAAAAAGTTTGGAATCCACCAGACCACAGTCAGACAGAGTGTGTACAACTGGAGGTAATTCTAGACCACTGTTAATCACCATAGAAGTGCATGACCAAAAAATATAATTCCAAAAACATGGCGTTAAATAGTCCATGGGATAACTTCTAAGCAACTAAAGGCCTCTCTCTTATTGGCTAATGTTAATGTTGGGATATATTTAATAATAAGAACATTATCCATCAGGAGAATGCTGAACAACAGTGGTGTGTGTGGCAGGGTTGCAAGAAGAAAGGCACTGCTCTTCCAAAATTTTATTTCTGCCTATCTACAGTTTGCTTTGTTAACATGAATGTTCACACATTCTAAAGGAAAATATCAGGAATCTAAAGAGAAAGTGGGTTATGCAGCAAAACAACAATCCTAAACAGAAAAAGATTATTAACATTGTAACGGTGTTGACGTTGTCTTGTGTCCTCCTGTCTACGTGTGTCACGTGTTCCCTTGTCATGTGTTTGTGCTGCGCCATGCGCATTTGTTGTGTCATGTGCTTGTGATTTAGCCACACCCCTGTCAGCTGTGTCTCGTCTTCCCTGTCAGCTGTGTGTAATCATGTTGAGCTGGGTCTGTGCATGGTGGACAGCTGGCAGTGCCAGGGAGGTGAGTGTGCTGATGGACACGAGATTACACAGTTACAAACGGCTCAGGGGATTTCGGGTGAGGCACGAGGCTGGAGGGGCTGATTTCCCTGGTACGGAGCCTCATTGCAATCGCAGATTTAACCCTCCAGGAGGGGGAAATTTCTTGGGGGGTTAGGGGCTCTGGGTTGGCTCAAAGGAGCGTTCCGTTGACGGGTCTTCCGCTGCGCCCAAGCACAGAAGGCACAAAGGGGGGGCATAGCAGGGGAGTCTGAGTCGGTCCCGATCGCCGGGTGCTCAGCTCCGTACGCCAGCGAATTAGCCCTGCTTCAGACAACACTAGCCTCAGCAGCTCCGCCTCCCGGCGAGCTAGTCGCCGCGTCCCTGTGCACGCGGGAGACCCTCTTGGAGTCAGCGCCTCGGAGGGCGCAGGGGGACGAAAGAGGTCTCCACCCAGACTTTGACGAGGGTTCTGAGGTCCACGTGCAACACAGCAATGTATCGATGCAGTGGATCGAGGCTGCGGTCCTGAGTTGCTGATGTCACCGCTGGGAGCCTCGGGGACCCTCGCCTCCAGGTACAGCCACTTCCGGGTCGAGGGCGACGCCGGAGGAAGCCACCACCTCCAAGTTGCCGAGGACGCCGGAGGGTCCAGCCTCCGGGTCGCCGAGGTCGACGCTGGAGGGTCCAGCCCCCTCCGGGTCGAGGAAGGACCTGGAGGACCCAGTCCACACGTTGGGGAAGCTGCCAAATATTTTGGGATGGCCAAGCCAAATCCTAATCTTAACCCAATAGAAATTGTGTGGGTGGACCAGCAGCTAATGTGAGGAAACATACCAATGTCCCAGAGTTGAAGCTGTTCTGATTAAAAATTATCCAAGCTGATGTGCAGGAATGTTTATTTGTAATTACTACAAAAGAGGGACCAGAAACTAAAGCAAAGTTTTACATACTTTTGCCATTTGCCATCAAATGTGTAATTCAAGTAAAAAAAAAATGTGTGTGTAAAATGTTCAGTATTGATAAGTAACACTACTTACTAACTTAATATTTACCAAACCTTCTTTCAGTCTGTGTCAACCAAAGACTAAGAAGTTGACTTTTGGCATCTAGTGTTTGTTAGTTACATTAGCCTTAAAGCTCCATTTCTATACTAAAAAGCAAAATGTGGTCACCAAACATATTATGGCTGATTAACCACAAAATTGTAAAAGTAATACATAAATATACAAACAACAAGTAACATTTTTGCTATTACTTTCATGTGAATAAAAAACTCATAATGTCAGCACTGTATATAATAGAAGATCGAAGCTGGTGCCCATGTTGGTGACACTGCATTAATTGCACCCAAAATCATGAGAGCATGAAAAAATACATACATGACAGACAATCATAAACTGAAATTAATGACATGGCTGTTTGAAACAAATGGCAAAATTTACTTACATTCAAGCCATGTGGACTGTACATGGAGTTCCCCCCAAGAGCATCATTGTATCCTGCCGTCTGACTGATAACATGGCGCAGGGTATCCACCTACAGAGGGCACAACAGGAAGTCAAGCCTGTCAACTTCCTGTGTCTCATAAGCGCATCAGCACAAAATATCATACAAACCACATTACATATTGTCAAAACAGAGTACGGATCAAGGGACCAACTCACAGATGTAAGCAAAGCTAGAGACAGTAACCAGTAATATAGAATCCTTACTGAAATTAAATAAAAGGCTCATGAAAACCATTTAAAGCACATTTTAGGAAAAACACTGTTCTTGACTAATTTGTCAATATTTTCCACATAATCTATTGTAGTCTATAGACCAAGATAACTGGAACATATTCTGGATCACATGACCTGTTTCTGCTTTGAAAATATTTGAAAGTATTGGGTCATATTGTGAAGTTTTTTTTATTATTATTCACCAAGAAAAAGGATATTTTATACAATTTCATATCCTACCGCTCTTCAACTGACTGACTAAATTATTGAACTGAAATGAGCTAAGCTGAAACTGGGTGGGTTCTAATGTTTGTTTACCACTGCAAAATTGGCCCCTGGTCCAATGTTTTCTCTCTACTAATTTGACAACATTGAGTGAAATGTTCATTGAATGAAGTAATGACATACAAGAAGTTTTATATGTAATGACTGCATGCATATTTTTATGACACTTCTTTGAAAGCAGAGAACTGATTATAATACAATAAAAAGACATTATTTCCATATGCACAAAATTATATCTACATGTGATCTGAAGACAGCAGTAAAATGTGACACTGTGTGTTATGAGTGCTACAGTGATATGGCAGAAATTATAAGTAGATGTTTAAAAATCCTTTGCGATAGTAGAATTATCATGAGTCAGAAAATCCTCTTTTGTAATCTCCCTTTCAAGAGCAATTTTCTCATGAAAATGAGATGTATCATCTTAAAATGAATAAACAATATGAAGGGACACAGGGAACAGAATGAAGCAGAGATAGTAAAGGATACAGAGGTTTAAAGAAGAGTACAGTTACAAATACCCAATACCAACCCAAGAGCTCAAGTCAGAGCCAAATGCATTCGCAACATCAAGAGCAAAACGGGGTCTGTTCCAGAGATGAGATCAATTTACTATCAGACTACACATAATGACGATTTGCTTTTATTGGCCACCCTGGGCTATGGTAACGGTAATTCATGGGGGGTCAATTTGGGATTACTCAAATAATTTGTCCATAGCCAGACATTAGTCATCAACAATTAATGTTCCATTGCTAAAATAAGAGTACTTTGGAAGGAGCACACAATTCTTTGCATGATTATCTGTAAGCTGTTGTTTTTATGCTGTACTGTGGATGACTGACTAGCTAGCAGCTTTCTGTTCTGGCACACAGCCCCAGTCCCTGTGCGTGGAGCCTACCTGTGACTGCACATTGGCTCCGACTTGTGCCCCTTGGTAAGAATCCCCATTCGGATTCTGCATGCTCATGAACATGTCCCCCGAGTTTGGGAGGTTAAAAGAACCTGACGAACCTGGAAAGGAAAGATGTAAGTGGCTGAATAACGAAAGAGAGCAAGGAAGAGAGAGAGAGGAATTCACACATACACACTCACTGACACAAGCACAAGCATACATACATCTACAAGTATGTACACACATCACCCACACAAACACAGATGCCCAGAAAGCAAGCAACCAGAGTGTAGCAAAAGCAAAGGAAGAAAAGAATTAAGATAGCCCATCTATTGTGATACCATCTAATAAATAAATAAAGATATGCATACATAAATAAATAAGTAAAGAAAAAAGTAAATTAGATGACACACAGAGATTGGATATGGGGTTGGCAGCCTAAGCTCCACAGGATTTCAAATCACCTGCTATTCTAATGTACTAGTTCAGAAGGGATCATGTGCCAACGACAATAAGAACAGGAAGAAGCTGATGGAAAAGGCCAGTACCAGTAAACATGTTGGTTAATAGAGTGTTTTTGTTCTCTGCAGAGTCCAGCTGAAATTCTTCATCTTTCATCTGGAATCCTGGGTGCAAGAAAAAGGGGAACCCTTTAAATCTCTTACCCACAAGCCCTCAGGGCTTCAGCCATGTCCATAACATAGTGACTACTGCTGTTTTTTATATATATAAATATATATTTAAAAAATAATAATAATTAAAAATAAATAAATAAATAAATAAATATAAATATTTTTTATTTAAATCTCAACACTATACATGGCATAGTGATATTAATAAAATATTCATTACTACCTTTTTTAGAGCATAATATGCTCCTAGCAAGAAAGAGAGTTCTATTAATTACATCGGGGTAACACTGTTATGCAAAAGAGGACAAAGAGAAAGGGTAGAATGGGTAGAATTCATTGTTCACTCATCTTTTGCTTTCACCAAAAACCATTCACATGGCAGGAACCCATGCACACACACACACGCACACACACTTTCTGCTTGTCTGCTTGACTTTGCTTTTCACGTTCGGCATGTACGGTCTGGGAGGCAGCAGAGTGGGGCTTATCCCCTGAGCT
Organism: Arnoldichthys spilopterus; assembly: GCA_037974385.1. Lineage (NCBI taxonomy): Eukaryota > Metazoa > Chordata > Actinopteri > Characiformes > Lepidarchidae > Arnoldichthys > Arnoldichthys spilopterus. Next base: position 7,730,761 of record JBBPDA010000019.1, read on the forward strand.
GGGACCACTCACTGTCATGACACCCAGGCAGCGTGGAGCATGGGAGAGAATGTTTCTCTTCCAAAGGGAGCAGTGTGGGTTGGTGTTGGGTGGGGTACAGGGCTCAACTGGGGCTTGGGGTAGGTGTTCACTAATGCTTACCGGAGTTGGGTGTGGTGGGCGAATTGGTCTGGCTGTTCTGCACAGCAGCGGCCACTGCATGAGCCGCATTTACAGCTGTCTTGGCAGCATACAGGTTGGCTTCCTCCTGGAACTTGCCAATGTTCTTCTTGTAGCGGATCCTCTTGTTCCCGAACCAGTTGGATACCTGGTGGAGAGAGAGAGAAAGAAAAAAAGGGTGGGGTGGGAGGGGGGTTTAGAGAAGAAAGGGAGGGTGTCAGACATCAACGTAGACAAGGCACAGTGCACTGAGCAGTGTGATTGTTTCAAGATGTCACGTTCAGGTCCATCAAGTCCACGGTCCCCAGCCTCCCGCAGTAATATCCGCTGGGCACGTAGACTAATTAAGCGATTATCAGACAGGGCTTGTGTGCTATTACGGATGAGAGCATGACATGCTCTCTGTTTGTCTCTAGACAAAAACCAACACACCAGGGGCTGCTTGTCTTGTGGCAACACCAAGCTTTAGCAGTGATCACTCGGGATCACATCGCCAGAGCAAAGTTTCAGGCACATTTGTGGCAAGGTTGCTGGTAATCCAGCTGGAAAATGTTTTCTTAGTAATAGGGCACATTTTTCTTTTTGGCAAAGCAATAAGTATATATACTTATTATAATCTATTCCTAATTTTTGTAATGATTATATGTACTGAAATTATCTTGTCTAACTGGCAGATCATTTTCTTTTTTAAAGTATTAGTTTCTAAAAACAAGCAAAATTACCTGCTTGTACTGTAAAATAATTTGACTTGATTTCTGAAATGTGCATGAATATCTATAAATCAGTCAAATAATCTTGTAATCATCTTATAACTATTTGATACCAGGACTTACTATGCATATTGCCTACATTTAAGCTTCTTTCACTTGCTAAGACAGTAATCTTTGCAGCAAAGTACTATGAAAGTGTCTCTGATTTAAACAGCATGAATTGCTTATTCAAATTGCTTATTCGATGTGTATTTAATCCAGTGTTGCTGATATAGAATAGGCTCTTAATTTAAACATCTTACATATGGAAGATATAAAGGCCACACACTGCACTTAAAGAGTATCTCTACTGATTCTCATACATTAATAATTGCAGTGATACAAAATATATAGATATATACAGTATAGAAACAATAAGATCTAGGTCACGTCAGGGGGGCAGAAGTGTGAATGCTTGCACTGCAATAATTGTGGAATAATAAAGAGATTAGGGGTTGTTTCTTAATAGCCCTATAAATTACAGTGGCCTGTCGCCGTGGCGATCTCTCCTGCCATATCCTGGCAGTGGCTGGGCCAAGCAGAAAGCCCAAGCCCTTTAATGAAGCTTTATTTAATTTCCACCTCTGCACTTCCATTTTAATATCTCCAGCAGCCGGAGCCATGCTACACCAAAGACGGCGAATTTACATGACATCAGATCAGTCCTACCCCACCATGTCACTGCGCTTCTAAATCTTTAATATCTACGCAATTAAAATTAATGACCACTCGGCCGAAGCCACCACCGTTGGCAGGCTTTTGCCTTGACATCAATTGTTTCATGGGTTTACCTAGAGGTTAAACTAACAAGCAAGGTTTAATTGGAAGCAATGAAAGCACTAGCCATCATCCTTTTTAGTTAACCTGCTTAGAGAACAGCTTTTAAGGGCAAGGGGGAAGATGCACATTCAGGCTTTAAGCTTTAGGCTGCAATGCAAATGTAAATATGCACAGCCTTAAGCTATGGTGCCATAATTCTTATATTATGCCTGGAAAATAAATACATTTGCAATTTGTATTTACTTATAAGCAAATGTTTTACCTAGTTTTTACATAGAACAACCTATTTTCTAGGACAAGCTATATTATATTATATAATTGTCTGTATGTTGTATATAACATGAGCAAAGTCTTGCACCAGACAAGATCCTGAAAATCGTCTACACTCTAATCTCCTCCATAGCACTTCTATCTTTTCTAGTCTTTTTGTGAAGTACACATTATTCTGCTATGAAATATTATGTCTTAAAATGTGACACTTTCACCTAGTTTAGCAAAACACATTAAACAATCCCAGAAAAAGTAACAGGGCTGAAAACGCAATATCCAGACTTTTTGAAAATTGCATAAAAGAAAAAAAGAAGGAAAGAGCAGAAATGCAGTCAATGAGATTCACATAAAGTAATCACATATACTAAGAGAACCTACTCTTGATACTCTTGTTACTGGCAGGATGTACAGTTCTGAGTGCACTCATTTAAAGAAGCAAAATCCTTTTGACTTCTGAGTTGCAGTCTGCAGTCTCAGTTCTCTGCCAACTGTCAATGCTAACAATTTAGTGGATTGGAGTGAACTGGCTCAGCTCCACTGAATTACACCTAACCCTAATGGACATTCATCACTTAATATATTTACTTAACACATGTATACCATATAATACAAACATTCACAATGTAAATATGCAAAGGCTTTATCCAAATGGATTTGTGACCATGTAGGTTACTGCGGTAAGATTTACTACCATATTACAAAATGTATGTAAAAAATAATACAATAAGAAATGGGATAAAACAAAGACTCCTTGGTGAAATTCTTTCTAAAAAACACTTTGCCATGCCACATTTTCCTTATGGCTGATGTGTAAGGATGGTGAAAAGAACCCTACTCTTACGTTTCACGCTTTCAATTGACTGATCAGTGCAGCATGCAGTGCTTGCCACTAGGCTGAATGACTTCGGTACACCTGACCTCTACTGAGGAACTGGAATGAAGAGAATGTTCCAGTGATGTAGTACTTCTGTGTGCCTACAACCCGACACCAGGTTTGTTTTGCCTTGCTCAGTGGAGAGGAGAGACTGTGCACTTCTAGTAAATAATTCACCACTTCTCCATCTCCAAGCCTGGGTCAATACATGGCTCGAGTCACTGTAAAGGAATAGATGATCTTCCACAGTTTTCAACAGCAACAGATTTCTGTTGCATCTCTTAAGGACAAGGGGTGTTTGGAGTTATAATTTTGTTTTCACACACACACACACGCATACACACACACACAAACACACACACTAGGCTATGTCTCACCTAAACCATAGTGCCAGTAACCATACTTCCCTGCTAGCTATTAAGCTAAACATAGCTAAAATGAACAAACAAACAAAGCTAACTAAAAAGCTAGCTAATATATGAAAATAGTGTGATCCATCTGTATAACTAGTTAGTCTGTGATTAAGATATTCATCATAGAACACATGGTCCCTCTTCATGGAAGCTATCATTTAGTGCAGTGTTGAAATAATAGCGTACTTAATCTTCAGCAATTGTTGCAGCCACAGCAAACACATGCATACTGTCATAGGTGGTTCAGTGGCCTGAAGTGCAGTACTATCAATAATGAAGCAACATGCATTAATAGTTAACACACTAACCTGAGGCCAGGGTCAGCTATACGTTTAATGAACTGAAATATTGATATCTGTCACTGGTTTGAACCTCTGGAATTAAGCCATCTAATTGGGTAATGCTCCCAGAGCCTGGGCCTGTTCATTTGGACTTCTGGCCTTGCTCACTCTTCCTCACTACATTACTATCCCTGGATGACCAGTGTGTACAGTCTCTCCTAATCAGTGCCCAAACTGTACAAAATTAAACAATTATGGTCCCAAAACACAGTACAAAAAGCCTCATATGCATCAGTGGTGGTGCTTCTTTGAGAGAGCAGGGTGTATAATGAGGATGTCTCTATGTGCCAGTGTAAACCAGTGTCTAATAAAGGGGAATACATTTCTTCAACAACACCATTAAACACAGCCACGTCACTAACAATCAGCACTCAGCTCCAAACAATGTTTTTGCATTGTTTGCCTAATTTAGCCTAGGCTAACTTGAAATATTGTGTTGTTTTCTCAGTTTGTTGGCGTTTGTTGAAACAAAGTGGAAAATAAACTTCATTATATTGTTCAAAGATGCACACTGAATAAATACTAATATAGATGTCTATAATTTAGTCTTGCTAGCACTTAAACTTTTGCTAAATTAAAAAAAGTTAACATTTGCACAAAAAAACCTGTTAAACTCATTTTTTGGAATGCTTTTTGACCAGTACATGCTTTTTGACCAATACATAAGTGTGTTGGTTGCCTAAAGTATTCCCACAGTAATAGACAATGCCACAAACAAAGACCTTGTGTTGACCTTCAGTTTTATGGCTTTTGAGAGACTGATTTGATATGAAAAATATATGTACAGCTCAGGTGTGCTGAATGCTGTTTGGGCACTTTAAGTGGACCCTACTAAGGACTCAAACTGAGTTCACGTGTGATCTGTGAGATCTGTGAGATCTTTTAAGGGCAGGAGTCCTCCAGCACATAAACCTATGTAACAAACCTATAACACAAAACTAAATCTGAGAGATACCATGCCCCAGCATACGAAAAACACAAAATGATCATGTAAATACATTTTTTCCTGCACCATATCAAACTCTGATATTCCTGTCTGTTGATATATTTTTAAATGGAATGAGCACAGGTGCTTCCTTTAACATGTATGTGAAAAACGAATAAGAAAACAAGGCACATAACATGAGACATGACCAAGGTAGTTTAGAACTTGCTGTTTGGGCTGTAGCGGGGGAGCTGACTTAATCTGGTGGGATGGAAAGTCTATGGCAAAATGGAAGGCTGAGTGTTTTGTGCTAATGAGCAATCCGTATCTGGCATATTTAACACTGCACTGATTGCCTTTGCTTAGCTCAAGAGAGTGTTTGGAGCAGTCTGTCGATGCAGGTAAGTGGATAGGGGGTGTATGCATTCTGAGGTGTCAGTGAACACACAGAAAGGGGTTTGAGGGGAAAAAAAAGAAAAAGAAAACAAAAGAGAGACCAAAACAAGAGTGGAGCAGGAGAAATCATGACATACCTGTGCCACTGTGATGGTGCTTCCCACCCCCTGAAGGCAAAAAAGAATGGCTTTTACAGTATCTGACTCCCAACAGCCCTCCACAACCCCCTCCCCACAGAAAAAAGAGACATTTACATATCACAGAGAATTCCAATGGTGTATACCGAGACCTGTAGGCTAGCATTAGACATTTAAAAAAGCCCATCTCTGTGGCTTCATGTACTAAATTTACTTTTGTCTGTGGGGAAATGAGTGAGGGGGATACTATTGCCTTCAGGTGTGTGTTAACTTAGTGCTTACAGAGTGGGAAATCACTTTGAAGGTGCCATATGCTTTTTAATTCACCCACCACTCTCTTTTGTCTCTCCACTGTTCACAGACAGCCACACACATGCAGAAACACATTCACTCTAAAACCTGGAGGCTAAGGTGGACTACAAGGAACAGCGGCACAAGAGCAGATGCAGTGGCTACAGGCTCTGGAAGGCCCTTGTCTTCCCTTAAAATTCAGTGGATGGAGGACAGTATGCATGGAAGATAGGGAGGATGAGAGGAAAGAAAGGGAAATGAGAGAAACGTGTGTAGTCGGACTCTAGTTTAGGGCCCATTCTTACACTCATATGTGGCAAACCCAGGAACATTTCACCTTTAAGCTTTGAACATTCATTTTTGCAATTCTAACTGGTTATTAGTTGATTGTATTTTTCAGATATACATTCCAATATGACAGTTGTGGTTCTCGGATTGAGCGTATGGTTCTAGGGAAATCCTTTAGTTAAATCTTTTTTTTTAACTTCACCAAAGGTTCTTTAAACTTCACACTTCACAAGATATTTAATTTACAAAATTGTTCTAGAAAGTTTCTTTAGGGGAGTGGTTCTAAAACTATTCCTTATGCATCTCAACATGACCCACACTTTAGGTTTATTTGTATGCTTTGACAATTTGGGCTGGAGCAAATATCTGGACCCTGTCATGGTTCTTGAGGACCTCTTTAAGAATGACTGCTTTAGAGCATTACTACACAGAACACTTTTTGGAAGGTTACTTTTATGAATGTATTATCCACAAGGAGCATAAACACTGTTTTTTTTAGATATTTCCTTAGTTGTTCAGGCTCTGTAATGAATTGAGACTTTGTTTTCTTGCTAAACAAAGGGAATGTGTTTTTTCAGCCAGAACTGATAAAAATGTCCAGTCTCACCTGGGATACCGTGATGCTGCACTTCTTGGCCAATTCTTCTTTGGCTTCTTCGCTGGGGTAGGGGTTGCTGAGGTGGGAGTAGAAGTACTCATTCAGGATTTCAGTGGCCTGCTTGCTGAAGTTCCGTCTTTTCCGTCTGAATAGAGGAGGAGGAAAGGAAGGCTTTTAGCATAGAGCAGTGGAAGCATGTCTGTTTTACTTGAGATAATGGCACTGGGGCAAGCACCAAGATTAGAGGGATAATGGGGGAGTAAGACTCTCACAGAGAGAAAACTGGGCATTTGAAACTGAGGAAACCCTTGTCAAAAAATACACACAGACACACAATCATGTTGTTACTTCATTGAACAAGCTCTAGCTCAAGCGTGTAATATGCAGTTTGTAGCCCAGACAAGCTCCTATCCCTTAACCACAGTGGTGCATGCCCAGTTGGGGCTGCAACTCGGGACATTAGAGAAATCATACTATGCCCAGCTGAGCACTGTTCCTCAAGTACCAGGGCCTGGCCTAAAGGAGCTGTGCTCAGTCTAGCTGACCGTAGCCTGCTCCAGAATGCTGTTCCCCACTAACCCTCCCCCACCAACTCCTTCTCTTCCATGCCGCAGGCCTATTGCTGCTGAGGCACTGGCTTCTTTCGCCTTGTTTAATGCCTTTCACACAAGCACCAGCACTGGCCCAATGACTGTGCTTCCGCTCCGTTTGAGCATTCCCCTGCAACCCTTTACTGCACCTATTTTCTCTCTCTCTCTTTCCCTCACTCTCTCCCACTCTGTAGACCTCTCTAGACCTCTTTCACCAACTGTTTGTGATTACTGTAATCTGGACCACCTGCTGATGACCTCCTACCCACCAAACACAAATGACTTCATTCCCTCACTACAGAAATCTGAAGTGCTTTCAGGTGCTTAGCATGGTGGTGCTGAATGGAAAGGCCTGCAGGCTGCAAGAAAGCTGTTCTCACTGTGCATGCCATGGTCACTAATGGCTGAATTATGGAATGGAACTTTTGTTATAGTGAAAGTCACATGTTAGAACAAACAGGTGTATGACAAAAAAATCAGAAGTGGTGCTCCTGCCAAAAGGGGAACAGATGTGACAGAGGTCAAATGAATGCCCTGATGGCTAAAATCATAGTATGTTATCAAATTTTTTTTTCAAAAGATTATATTGGCAGCTATTTTTCTTTAGAATCTGTCATTTTGAGACATTTGTAATGAACAAGAGCACAAAAACACCCAAAACAAGTACTTGGCTTAGATGTATGGTTATTGTAGTTTCTTTACATCTCTCTTTAAAAAAAAACTATGCATTCAAAAGGGGATCATCTATGGTACCACCCTTTATTTTCCCAACGAACACTTGTATTTTAGTGTACATGCAATAAATTCAATAAACAAAACACAAAAACAGACCTGGCATCAAGGAAGCGAGACCTCAGGATCATGACCGCTTCACAGGTGCTCTGTTTGAGCTGCATCTGGATGGAGCTGAACTTGCGGTGGATGATGCCAACCATGCGTTCAATCTCTTTTGGAGAGATTGGCCGCGTGCGTGACTGCTCTCTCAACAAGTTCATCACATGGGTCGTAAACTCATTACATGCCTGAGGGAAGAGATGACAATTATAAAATCAGTAGACAATTATAGAATTATGTTATTACTGTAGTTTTGTTGCATATGTAGTTAACAGGCGCCTCGTTTTAGGATAAGGGATTATGCATCCAAATGTTTAATTTTGTTGAAAGAGTTGTCTGGTCAATAGATATTTAGTTTGTTTTGTTTGTTTATGTATAATCAGTTTAAAAGATTGTATTATGCAGTTTAAGCTTTGACATAAATGCTTATATATCTGTTTACTTCTTCTAATTTGTTGCCATACTCATTGCCCTTTTTGTGCAGTACAGCATAACCTTACTACATATACATCCCATGAGCAGCTTAACCTTTTCCAGTAGGCGTGCTGACAATAATAACACTTGACATAGTTCTGTAGCTGAAACCCTATCATCTCTACGGTGCTCATTTGAACCTCTTTTAAGCCACAATCAGTGGTTTTTGAATGGAGTTCAAAGCAGGAGCCCTTGAAAGGAGAGAAACACAAAGCTCATGGCGTTTGTAGCAGAGCTGAGTACTTGAGCAGCCTAATAGGTGAAGTCATCTATGAATGCAAATGCCGATTTGCAATTTGGCACTTGCCCAGCTCCCTGAGAATTTAAACAGCTTTTCGTTAAACCAGTAGTTCATACATGATTAATTAGAATAACTCATTTAGGTAGTGCACACTTTAGCTCATTACTCAGAGTAAAATTCGTTAAGTATTTACATTTAGATAATTAAAATCAGGGGAACACCCTTAAGAAAGATGCATTTGTGCTGGGCAGAGGGGTTGAGCTCCTCTCTGCACTCCTTCCTTTTGCTTAGGGTAAATCTGACGCATTCAGCCCAGTGGCTGGCTCAGCCACCAACACTTTCAGTGGCTATTGTTTTAGCTCTGAGGGACTGTATTAAAACAATACATACCACACAGGTTTCTGCCCTTTTGTATAAAATATTAAACTGAGAAATATTTAATTCTTATCATTATTATCATCATGCAAACTACTCCAATCATGAAGAACACCTTCAGCTAGTTGAGGCTTGAGTTTCTCAAAGAAAAGCATTCAATCAACAATCATCAAGTATTCATTAAGTTGCTATTAAAAAATAGATAAGAAGGGAATAAAAAAATGAATGTCAGCTCTATTAAAAGAATCAATACAATACTCCCAGTAGAGGAGGCGGCCCTCCATAGCAACACTCTGAGATGCTCTCCATGAAGTAAGTAAAATATTCAGGTCAGTATTAATAAAGGAAGATTTGCTGTGAGGGAGGTCAGTAGAGTTCAGACCCGAAAAGTGAGAGTAGCTTACACCTATCACATCACATTTAGACCCGTGGTTTTATACAAAAGGAGGCGCTCCAGTTTTGCCTTTCACATGTATGTTAGGGGGCAGAATGCATCACAGTTCCCCAGACACATCTGGCATGAGCTTAGATCATGGTAACCCCGATTACAACAGCTATGAGATCACATACATCTAAGAATCTGTCTAGACAGTGCACCGGTTTATATTAGTGCAGGATTTATATCTAGATCCTTCATTTCTGCTTATACTCAATAGCTCTAGCAGAGAATTTTAACTGTTACAGTCTCTTAACATTAAAGACAAGTTATGTTTTTCTGTATGACTATTAATTCATCCCTCTAAACTATAAAGACCGGCTCTATGTAGGCTCTTAAGTTTATCACACTTATAACTACATAACTTACAAATATGTTTCATATTATATATGGTAGCAGTTAATAGCAATAAATAATAATGAATATCCCATGCTGAACAAGTATTTGGTTTGTTTCTGCCTGACCTGTTCATATTTCTCCAGTTCGGTGTGGTAGATTTGCCGGATCTGGGAGAGTTTGGCTCTGTAGTCTGAATGTTCAATAGAATTATCAGTGGGACTGCCAGAGGCTGCTGCTGCCGCCGCTGCTGCCGCTGATCCTCCGCCTTTCTCTGGCCCGGCCACCCCCTCTGCCAACAGCATGTTGTCCAAGCGCATAAGTTGGGGGTCTGGAGGGTCTTCTTCTTGCGCTCCGCGGATACTCAGACCTGCATAAAGACAAAAGAAGGTAGAGCATGGGGTCAACAAGGTCTGCTAGAGAACACTCAGCAACAAAATTAATTTTACAACATTACATTATTATATATCTTTGTATAGAGCCGTAGTGTAATGTTCTTTTTTAGAGTAGGAACACTTCCTTCAGCATGTTCAAGAAAGCATTTGCCAAACCTTGTGACCTTCAGCACATTTCTTTGTCTCTAATGCAATTGATTTAACTCATCACAGCATGGTGTCCTGTGGACTGGGATTTACTGTTTCAAGGCAGTCAAGAATGTGCATAGACCTGCACACTTAAGAACAGTTATCAAACCCTCATATGAACAGCAAGCAGTTTTACATGTGTGCAATCATTTTCACCACTCACAATTCAGGCAGTGTGTTAAACAGTGAGTAGACTGAGTGCCCTGTGACCGGCACTCTATGACAACAGCTCAGAGTGGCACTAGATGATATTACTGCAAAAACGTGCAGCCATCTGTGGGCCATAGCTATCTGTGAGGGAAGAGAGAGAAAAGGAGAAAGAAAGGGGTGCTTGGGGTGCTGCGGCAGTGCTGAAAGAGCCGGTAGGTATGAATTTGTTTTTGCGCTGTTTCGCAGACCTGCCTTCTCGTATTTACACACCACACTGCACACACTGTGTGTTTACTCACCACCCAACATGACAGCGATACACACCAACTGACACACACTCAATGGCGCTGTGGCACTTCCCCTCACAGAGACGATGCTAAACAGAGAGCCGTCTGCGTGCATGCATGCGTGCGTGTGTGTGTTTGCATGCGCATGTGTTTCTGGGTGCCTGCTGCTCCAGTGCCATGAGTGCAGGGGTAATAATGAGCTGAAAGTGTTCTCACAAGTGCCGTTATGTTTTGTGGTTAACAAAGTGCGTTATTATACCATGCGGTTCTGCTTGCTGCACAGAGCAGTCTGCACCAAATGTATGTAAATTTGCATAGCGATCAATATGAGGGAAAAAGATAGCTCATTGTGTTTGCTTGATATTCATAATGAACCTTGGAGCAGTAAAGAGCCATTAAGATTGATTACAGACTTCCTCATCAGTGCCTGACTCTCTCTCTCTCCCTCTCTTTTCCCCGTCTGTGTAATGAACACCATTCATGTACGAGAATAATGAACCAAAGAAGGGGGGTAGAAAAAAAGGTCTTTATTGTAAAAGATTTTAATCAAGAGCTTTAATCTTAACATGTATTTGATTATAGCGGCGCTCTAAGAAGACTGAAGACGCAGACAGATCCCGCTTTTGTTTCTGGCTAGTGCCTTCTGCCTTTGTTATCACGGCCCACCGCCTCTCGCTCGCTGTTCTTCCTTTTTCCCTTCCCTTTCTTTTCTCCAGTGCCTATCTTTCAGCGAATCCTAATTAGTCCTCATTCAACACTCGAACATGCACACCTGCTCTGGCAAAGCAGTAGCATATATGCCCTACATCTACGAGAGCACAAAGAGAGGGGGGGTCAAGAGAAATAAATTATCAAATGTAAAATACTGGCTAAATAAAAAGTGGCGTTATTTATTTAGTGAAGGCTGGGAAGTCTTCTCAGAAAATGCACAGCAGACGTGCCCATTTGTGTACACTGTGATTGACCAGGAGTTTTGTGTAAAGCTGCTTTGTGACATCTGCTGATCTGTGCAGAGTAGAAGAACTGACAAGAACACATTCTCTCTTTAAAACACAAACGTTGCTAGTATGTGATGAATATGTGTTACCTTGGACCATACGTGCACCATATTGGACCATACTTACTTTACTAAGCTCCTGTGTAAACAAACACTTCAAGACCCTGTTAGACTGTATATTAACACAGTTGCACTTATGAGCACAGCTATCAGGAGTGTCAGCCTACTATATAAGCATGTCCTTAAAGAATACAGACACACTCAATCTTTCTCTTGCTCTCTCTCACACACACTGACACACACACACACACACACACACACACACACACACACATACAGAAATACATGTACACTGGCATCTCCTGTCAAAATGAAGTTACCATATACTCTACTAACATCACAGATCTATAACAGCTCCACACCTCCAGCCTGAGCCAGTGATTGAGCCTACAGCCCATCCGGCAGTGTATTGATCAGGTGTTAGCGCATGTATGTGCTGCTGATATGAGGCCACGGGGTGTAATGGTGCGAGAGGCCGAGGATGAATGAGGTCATTTGTGGGAGACGCTCAGCTGGCTGTGCTGGACATTGCAGCGTCAGCGTATAGAGCCAAGGCCACATCAGGGGCGATATGACCCTGTTCCACTGACTCCCAGTGCACTCTTGTATACACACACAGACACAGAGTTCATTACAATAGGTGTAAATCATTCACTGTAATTACTATGTGTATGAGCACATTCACAGATTCTACCTGTCAATGAAAATGTAGTTCCCTAATAGTGACCTACATTTTATGAACGTGCCCACAGTCTTAATAGCCTTACTGTATATGTGTTTATGCATGTGCTTACTTTCTGAAGGTGACTATAGTTTTTGTTTCTGGAATTTCCCTCCTCTGTCAGGTATATTAAACATACCTGCACACTGTTTCCACACTCAAGCCTGCTTGTCACTTTCACTCTAGTCCCTTTCTCCTGAAGTATCAGCCAGGAATCAGCAGTAGGTGAGAGATGGATTCACCCTTAAACCCACATAAATCAGCACTCTTTTTTTAACCCAAACAATCAGTACATAAACACTTGTGTGTCTTTTTCGTATTTTATCGTCAAGTTCCTGTGAGCAATAATGTGGCTGTTCACAAGCTACAGGCACAGAGGCTGATGGGAGGACAGTGTGTAATGCAGTGTTGTGTTTTGTGTTGCCCATGTTGATGCAGATGCTTTTATCACGTGAGTCTGTTTCTATTTGCGAAACAGCCAGAGAAAAAATGATTACTTGTACAAGCAGAGAGAATGCTGCGGCCCTTTGGGCCATTGGCAGGATCTAGTAGCATCACTCTAGCGATCCAAAACGGCCATGCTCAAGGGCATGATAAACCCTCCCACCACCACCACCGCCCAACACCCTCTGCTCACCTCCAGCTGCCAACTGTGGACACAAATATACAGAAACATACAAACAATGACTCAGAACTCAGAATTCAGAGTCTTTTTGTATCTGTCCCATATTTGTATAACACTGTACAAAGTAAAAACTGTACGTACAGAAGTTTGTAACAACCTTATCTTTTCAGTGAAGGTTTTACATTTGGTAATGGACAGTAAGTAAGTAGCAAAGCAGCCTAAGTTCACTAATTAAAAGGGGTGTCTGGATATTTTAGACATACAGTGTATTTAGTACCTGCTACCAAATTGTTGTTTAATTTAGTTTAAGGAACTGAAGTGTGGACCCAGTGTTTCAATGGTTAATAAATAAAAAAAAACAGGTGCCAAACAAATGAATCATGGATCACAGCAGCTAGGGAGCACTTCCTGAGAAGACTTGAGAAATATGCCTCTCTAGCCCTGTAAACTTTGAATCTGTCACTTTCCCCAACCAGTATATGCCTCTCTCCCCACTCTGTCCTCCACCTTTCAGTTCCCAGAGAATTTCCTCTTGCTTCTCTACCTATTACATTTCTCTCACAGTATCTCCTATACTGTCTGATTACCCTTTTCATTATGCCAAGTGTGGCCTGAGTTATGTGGCCCGCTGATGCTGGAAACTGAATAATGCAAACTAACCAAATCATTTCTTTTGTAAAGTAACAAAACACAGTCTTATCACTCCAAATGAAATCAAATTTGTCTGGAATGAATTACTACTATCACCATGCTGCAGGAGCTTAGTCCAGCCCAAGGTCTGTAGGCCGAAAATAACAGTTTTTTCTTGTTAGGTTTACTCACACTGCAAACATCTTATCCTGAAGCCTGTAAAATAGGCTTTTCAGCTGATTAGATCTCGTGCTGGCAGAAAAGCTAAAAACACAGTCAAGACAGGCCATGTCTTTAGTCACAGATATTGGGCAGGATTTACCCAATACACCCCTATCCTGAACCTGAACCTGATGCAATGTACCATATAATCTTCAGAGCCATTTAACATATCAAAAAAATGATGTAACATCACAGGTAGCAGAACGCAGTTTTACTTTCTTTTATTTTTCTTTTTTATCTTTGCTTTTTTTTTCTTTCTCTGATGCATTTCTTAAGGAGTTAAAACTGCAGCATGACCAAAAAAAAAACCCTGATTCCAGAGCATTCACATGCCTGTGTCTGATGCAATGTTTTAGGGATTGGGGCAAATGGACAACAGTGGGACACAGCACTTGTGTAAAGGATGAAAGGTAAGCCTCACCTTTGTGGATGTGCCCTAACATAGAAAATTACAAAGCAGAGGGCTGTGGGGAGAAGAAGCATCGCTCCAATTAGACCATCTTCGGTAGGCCTGTCACTCGATTTCATCAGCATTCAACCAACAACGTTCACTGCAAAAGGAATGGCTGTTGCTTGAGTATTACACAAGGGATGAACAAAAAGGCTACATAAAACACTATATTGGCCAACTATTAAATCAAATCAGAAGCACCTCAACCAAAACTTGGCAACAGCTGTGATCCAGCTGCTATGGATTTTTTGTGTATTTTTAACAGTAACAGTGACTCTCTCTCTCTCTCTCTCTCTCGCTCGCTCACTCTCTGTATCACACACACACACTCACTCTCTCTCTCTGTCCAGCTCCAAGGAACCTTTGACCTCTGCCTTGTTTGCTCGCATCATTGAAGAGTGGCCAGGAGAGCCATAAAGACTCAACCCTGCTGTGTTAATGTGCTGTGCTTGAGACTGGGCCAAGCTGTGCACACACACACACACACACACACTGACAGAGACACTCAGTTTTAAGCAGTGCCACTGAAACAAATGAAACAGGCTGTTTATATCTATCAGAGTAATGAAAGATTTGGCATAGCTAACACATGTTTAAATATTTATAATTTTTAAAGTTATATGCCCAGAAAGCTTTCAATGGTATGTCCAAAAACAATAACAGTTTCATTGTACTACAAAAAGAAAAATGAAATGAAAATGTCTCTCTTCTGCTTTATTGTGATCTCTCACTCTCTTTCTCTGCAGGTGTTCAGAACCAATCAACAGCACAGCACATCTAACTGCATCGACTGGTGCAGGTCTCCCAAAGCTAACTAATCGAAAGGGGATTTATTTCCTGTCAATATATAACAAAGGTCATCTCTTTCAGACTAGCTCTCTGTCCACTGCAGTAAAAAAAAAAAACAGAAAGAGAGAGAGAGAGAGAGAGAGAGAGAGAGAGAGAGAGAGGGAGAGAATGAGTGAGAAAGTTGAAACAGAGGACACATAGTGACAGGGAAACACACAGACTTAAAAAAAAACAGAGAGTAAAAGAAAAAGCCAATGAGAAAGAGTGAAAGAGCAATAATGAGAGCAATAGAGTAAGAGACAATGTGCCTAAGAGAGAGAGAGAGAAACAGAATGAGGTTAGACATGTAGACATGTTAGCTGGCCATAGATTCAAAGATGGGAAGCAGAATTACATGGCAACCCTTACACAGGGGCAAGGAATAATTCCCTGGGATTACAACAAAAAAGGGAATCACTCACACATACACACACACTTGTGCTTCTCCACATTTTGGACATGTGTGTGTGTGTGTGTTTATTTGCACATACATTTGTGTATGTGTGTGTATGTGTGTGTGGGTCGAGCTGGCGGATCAAATGGCTCTTCTGCTGCTGAGCCACTCAAGTGCATCAAATTACCACTGCAAATCTTTTGTTCTGGCAAATAAAACAAAAGATCCACTCACACTGATGTCCTTAAAGTCTCTCATTCTCTCTATCTCTGTGTGCATGTGAGTGCAAGACAAAGAGAGAGAGAGAGACAGACAGAGACAGAGCCTTGGCCTACATCCACATGGCAAAAGGAAAGCCAAGGAAAATGCCTGCAGGCCTGCTCTCTCTCTCTCTCTCTCACTCTCTATCTCTCTGTCGTTCTCTCTCTCTCTCTCTCTCTCTCTCTCTCTATCTCTCTCGCATGTAGGGTAATTAACATGCCATTAACACATTAATACACATTAGCTATTCCCAATGTTAATGATAGACTCATTACTTTACCTGAGAGTGCGCCGGGGGAGGTTACAGCATGCTTGTTCTCCCTTTGCATCGACTCAACTCAGACCGCAGCCCTGAGTTCAGCTCTAAAGCCTCTCTGTTTGCTTGCAGTCAAGACAAGTACAACTCCAGCCTGACCTCTCTGCACTGTGTGCCTGCCTGCCAGTAAATGTGAGCTTAATAAAATGTTGTGAATTACTGATTTTAGAAGTTAAAAGTACCAATAACAACTGATATAAATACAATTAAATATCAGCTGTTAACTGTGAACTGTCTTAAACTCAATCACAAAAAAATGTGTATTTTTTTTGTATTTGATATCCCTTTAGGAAAGCTTCTGCTGGTTGAATTATATGGTAAATATATAAATTTGTTTTTTGACGTCACAAATATGGTGAATTCAAAACAAGCTGCTTTTGCAACTTAGTTTCCAAGTCTGGACTGCGTGGACTGGGCTGCGAATAGTGCATTTTGAAATGTTTTTTTCCATTATATGGGCCCTTTCATATAAAGAGGGTTGGTTTCATCAGTTTCATCAAAACCACTTTTGCTATACCATGTTTTGTTGCTGTGATGATAAAGGTTAAGTTTGACAGTATAAAAGAAGAAGGAAGCAGGTCACTAGATTAAATATGAAGGGCACAGTTCATTAGCACAGCATGGTGACTATATTACAGGAAGTCCCACCCCTTCGATAAAAACTCGTCACCCGTCTTGTCTGTAAAAGCATAAGCAGGAAATAGCCCCCTCTCCCATGGTTGTGGAGACATGTGCATGAATAGCTGCCAAAACAATTTGTAAAAACAAGTTTTATTTTATGTGTGTTACGTGGGCCAAATGCTATGAATAATTTATGCTGTAATTTTTGTCAGACTTTACCAATTTCAGACATTTGGTTAATGTGGCTTTCAGAGTCAAGTTTATTGGTCTCTCCTTGTTCACTTGATCACTTGCATAAAACATGGATTTTGGCCATAAGTTTAAGTTTTGCCTTTAGTGAGCTTAGTGAATCAGGGAATGTTTAAGTGAAAAGTGCTCTAATGGTATTCCTTTAGCAAGCAACTCAAGATGAATACTCATAATCTTTGATGCAAGCAGCCAGTGGTATTACATGAATGGAAAGTTTTAAAAGACTGGAGTATTCTATAAGATTTTTGTAATTTTTACCATGACAACATGTTTGTGTTTAAATGTACCAGTTCAGTCTGCATTGGTGTGGAGCGAGCCGGCAGTGATCTCTTAGTTATAGTTGGGATAGGGTTAAACACTGATTATGTGGATGTTAATTCCAATACCAATACTGATATATTTGCAAGACACCATTATCAGCCAGCTAACATATCATATATGTTAGCTAGTCGTTATTTTGCATGCTACATGCTAGTGATATGAAGCTCTGTATGTCCCAGCACACCATTGTTAATACTGTGTCTACTAAAGAGATTGACAAATAACTTTGTATTTGAAAAGGGAGTCCACACTGGAGATTAGTGTGCTGGGGAACATATGGAAGCTTATCTTGCAGATTCCTGGCAATCATTGATAAATTAGGGGGTAGGTTTTGAAACACTGAGTCCTGGAGATGAATGAGCTTTTTGATAGAGTGAAAGAACGTGAGTAAGAGAGGGTGTGTGTGTATAAAGAGAGAGAGAGAGAGAGAGAGAGAGAGAGAGAGAAAGAAAGACAGAGAGGAAGAGAGGGAGAAGCCCTGTCTGCGGTGGATGATGATGCTGATGATACACAGTATCGCGTCTCTGTGAGCTGAGTGATAAGCTAATCAGGGCCACTGACAGTGATGCGTGACAGCACACACACACACACACACACAGAAACTGATTCCCTAGAGTTGGGTCAAAACTTATCCAATCACAAACAACAAAAAAGGCGAAAAAGTGAGAGAAGAGAAAAAGAGGGAGATAGCAAGAGACAGAGGTAAGTGAGTTAGAGATAGACAAAATGAAAGTGAAAAAACACAAAAGTAGAGACAGAAAGAAAGATGCATAACAAAGATATAGAAAAAGAAAAAAGGAGAAAAAGAGAGCCAGATAAAGAGAAACGGGTAAACTGAACAATTGAGAAAAAAGACAACAAGCAAAAGAGTGAGAGGAAGGGAGGCAGAGAAAGAGAAGGTGGCAGCAGCTGTGGACAAAGGGGCTTTTCAGGTAGGCTATGTCCCTGGATGGTGATGCATTTCCTTTACCTTGGAGAGGGGTCTCTGACAGGCAGAGAGGAAGGAGGAGACAAGGAAGGGGACAGGAGACAGGGGTGGGGAAAGATAACCCAAACAAACATCATGTAGACATTTTGCCAAGCACAACAAAATTAATCACTGTCCTGTTGGGGAGCTGACATTTGTCTGCACTGACACACAGCACGGGAGTCAAGAGAGAGAGAAAGAAAGAGAGAAAGGGATAGAAAGAGTGAGAGAGAAAAAGAGCAAGGGAGAGAGAAAGAGAGTGAGAAATAGATAGTGAGAGAGTGAGAGAGAGTAGGAGTGAGTGAGTGAGAGCGAGAGAGAGAGAGAGAGAGAGAGAGAGAGAGAGGCCTCTATTGCTGTTTGTTTTGTGTGTATATACTGGGGGGTGTTCTCCCCACTTGGGCACAGAGTGGGCTTTTGGCCAGGAAACACAGTGGTCAGTGACCAGGCTGGTGTGTGTGTGGAGGCCGGCCAAACCACTGTGCAAGGCCACTGTGGCATGGATCCCCATGACACACACATACACGCACACACATAACACAAAGTGACCTGTCGGGACCTATTCAGCATGTAGCTCCTGAATTGGCTCTTATGGGGTCAGTGGCTCTTGCCAGACTCGCCATTATTCAATCATTTGTTTAGTGTGTGTGTATATAATTAGCCACAGCTCATGGATACTAAAGCCAACATGAGCCTATGTGTGTGCACAATAGAAGAAGCTGTCCATATTAGCCTCCATATTTTCTTCAAGATGGGCTCTATACGTTCTTAATCCAAACACCGGCATATTACTGTGCAGTGTAATATGTACATGAGCTTTAGGCCCTCAGTGAAAACATCCCCAGATTTTAAATTTCCAATTTCACTCTCTCAATTTACACCTTTTTTTAGTCCCCATATTTCATGTTAATATCTGGCTCGGTTATTTGTTCTTGTCCTATTAAGCTGCTGGCCTTCATTTGTGGCCAAGGTACTGCGCTTCTTAATGCACACCCCGAGCAAATAATGCAAATGTGGCATTGAAAGCCACTTATGAAATACCCAAAGGCAACTAATCTACGCTAGCCGCTTCACCCTCCTCCACTACTGCCTAATTAGGCAACGGGAAAGTGTGTAAAACCAGGTCACACACACCCACACCCACACACTTATAGAAGGCAGGTTGTACACTATTACTGTCATTAAACAGCACACATATTCACTCTCATATGGACACACACACACACTCCATAGACAAAGGCCTGATTGAGACGGGCCTGTAATAAGCACATATTAATCTGCCAAAACCTGGCGTCTGTTTTTTCAATTTGTATTTCTTGCAACATTATACGGGCTGAAGGCACAGAGCCCTCCATGCATGCTGGGCATGTGTGTGGCTGCATGTCTGCACACGCATGCGCAGAGAGTGTGTTGATGAACAACAAAAGCAGCATCGGAAATGTACAGCCGGGCCACGATCCAGTGCCAAAGAAATTACTTTTTGTGGTGGCGTCCTCCGCGCCAGACTTGACAGTCCATCATTTAGATTTGGCTGCAGTGAATCCACGGCAAACACTCCACTGCCTCGAGCATAAAGAGAGGGAGAGAAAAAGGGAAGAAGAGAGAGAGAGAGAGAGAGGAAGAGAGAGAAAGAGAGACAGAGAGATGAGAGAGAGAAAGATAGAGAGAGAGCGAGGGGGAGGAGAGAGAGCGAGGGAGAGAGAGAGAGAGACATATTCCTTCTCCCTCTGAAAACTGTGTCTTTTTCTCTGTGAGAAGAGAATAACACTCCAAATTACAGATTAACATCGTCTTGTCTTGCGCATCCTAAGGCAGGGAACCTACAGGGCCCCAATTAGAGAGGGAAGACAAAGGCACTCACTGACACTCAAACTGACAAAGACATGGGGGCTGTCTTTCACACATACACAAGCCTCACTTTCCCACTTTCTTCAGGGCACTTGCACACTCTAAATCTACTGCTAATGCTCTTCAGGAACACTCGCCAAGGGTTGGGGTAACAAAACACTGTAGCTTGTCCTAAAAGGGTCAGAGTCTGCCATTTCTGTACCTGGGTGCTGCCCAGTGAGTGTCCGCTATAGCATTCTTCTCTTCTGCCAGGCGCTACAGGGGATCAAAGCCAAGCAGGCTACTAGAGCTGACACAAACAGGCCAGTGCTGACGAAGACTAATGCCTTTCATCGTGTATAGAATGTGCATGCACATTATCTATACCCTTACATTTGCCATTGGAGAGCATAGCATATTAAAGGTTGTCCAAACGTGAGTTTATTTACCTATAACATTTTGGCCAGAATTAAGCTGTTATTTAAATTAGAAGATATTTATGCATATGTTAAGCATGACACAGGAAGTATACACATTATGTCATAACACTTTTTAAACCCAGGCTACACCATATCAAATACAGAATAGGGTTGCATGTGATGGCAATACAAGCCTTTGCAATACCTATAAACAGTAGTAGAAATCTTGTCAAATCAAAGTTTTAGATGGGTTTCTATGGGTGTTTTGATGAATCAATGTGTTTATGTTATCCAAGGTAAATTATTTTGATCAAAGTAAGGCAGGCCAGTCTTTGACATTGTTGATTGATCAATGTGTCTTTAAAAAATTGCAAGGTGAACTGCATTACAACAGCAATATAATGACAGCATTAAACACATTGTCCATTTTATGCAGCCCTGTCATAGACAAAAAAAGATCTCTTCAGACAGAGCGGATGTTAGAGTAGGGGGAGGTCTTCTTTAGCTAATTACAGTAATTAACAGTTGCATCTTTAATTGGAGGGGAGGGCATTAGATGAGTGAGCGTTTTATGCTTTGTGGTCAGGGTGGACCTACTGTTCTCTCTGTGCTTTTGTCTGGAGCATGGTTTGGGGCTCGTTGACATGACACACGTCAGGGTTGAGCCGTCTGGGCTCATCACCCACATGCAATGGTCAGCACTAATGAGCCGGCGGGTTAATGAGAGCATGCATGCTCCACAACAATTAACCATTAGCCTAGCCTAGACAAGCCTGCTTCTTTTCTTTCACTCCTCCTGTTCTCTTTCATGCACTGCTGGTTCTCGATCTAGAAAGACAGTGAACTTCATCACTCTTCATCCCATAAATTACATGAAGTCCTTTGCACCTGTGATACTTCTGTGAATTTCCATTCCAAAGTCATTTAGCTCATTGTTAAATGACCAGCTTCATTATTAAATAGTGTACTTTTGTTACTGTGACAACAGATATGATGTGTAAATGATATCATTTCAGATGTTGTTTTTGCAGCTTAATCTCCATATATGGACTGTATGGCCAGGACAGTGAATGGTCTTGAAACTTTTCCAAACTAAACCATCCATCCATCCATCCATTTTCTAAACCGATTCTTCCATTTCCAGATCGCGGGGAAGCTGGAGCCAATCCCAGCTGACTGCAGGCCTAAGGCAGGATACACCCAGGACAAGAGGCCAACCCATCGCAGGGCGACACACAGACAGACAACCATTCATACACACTTTCACACCTATGGGCAAGATTAGAATTCAAATTCTAAATTTTAATAAAACACCTAAACATTCATTCTGGTATTCTCCAAAATATTTCAATTTTTAATGTTTAGGCAAACAAATACAACTATGAATATGACAAATGACCGCAAACATTTGAATAGTAGTGTACATTTAAATTTCTTTCTCTTTTTCCTTCTCTTTTTCACACAGTGACTTTTGCTCACAAACAGCATAGACCCCTAACTGCATATCTGAGGACTACAGTCAGTATTTTTCGCAGAAAAAAAAGAGGAATGGGAACATACATTTCATCTCCATTTTCATGCCGACTGCAGAGACGAGTGACCTTTTCGGATTGTATTGCCTTACTTTTACCGTTCCACATGTACAGTATATCATTTCCACAAAAGACCAGCCAGACGGTGCAACTCTAGGTCAAACATGAGGCACTACATCCTCCAAAAGCTAGCTCTACTCCCGCCTCCCCTTTTTTCTTTCTCTCTCCCTCTTTCCCCTCATTCAAAGAAGGTGGCACTTAGGCTGCAAAGTGCTCACTCGTTTCACTGGCTTGTCTTTCTAAATGTATTTTTGAAACCCCACACCCCTTTGAAATGTAAGGGGATTTATAGGAACATGGTCCATTGAGAGATTCTAACACAGACACACACACACACACACACATACACAAACACGCACACACTCTTCTCTCTCTCTCTCTCTACCCCTCTACACTGTCATTTTTTCTTTCTGTCTCTTCTGAAGCTCCTTGCTTCTTCTCCTTCCCTTCTGCTGGCTCTGTTGGTCCCTGCCTTGTGTTGGGCAATTACATGGCAACCTTGGAAAATTAAGCTCGACCACACTCGACCCGTCTTTTTAATAAGCTTTGGTTAAGATGGTACGTGTGAATAGGTTCACTATTGTCATGCTGGGGTAGAGGGGGAAGAGGGTGATGCTAAAATATGAGACACAGTAGAATAAATAGCGTTTAGGGTGCTATCTCTGTGACTTGGGCGTTCTGTTTCATCACGCCACTTTCTTTCATTCCTGTGCACATTCCACAGCTTTGCTAGATATAAGCTCACAAGCTTTTGGAGGGAAGGGCAACTTTGGAGACATGCTTTTCTGCTTCTTTGCAAAAGCTACATAGTGTAGCCTCAAGTTTGCAGATTTAAATATGAATGCACACTGAGAGCGGTCATATGAATAAGTCAAAAAAGAACATTACTAATGGATCAACTCTTCACACAGATCCGAGCGGCCTTGAGTTTGTGTAAAATAGGCCATATTTTTGTGGCTAATGCTAACTGAATGAAATAATAAGTACCCATTCAAATGATACTGCTTTTAAATCCAACGAGTAAGGTTTAAAGCAATATTAATATATTTTTGTGTCTGAGATATGCTTTTGTGTGAATGTGTGTGTGTGTGTGTGTGTGTGTGTGTGTGTGTGTGTGTGTGTGTGTGTGTGTGTGTGTGTTACTGAGCTGTGGTGTACTTCTCCTGCACTTGCTTCCTCCTCTCTCTCTTTCACATATGCAAATAACTCAAAAGAGGAATAATGCAAATCTCTGGCCATCGTCGAGCTGGAGCAGACGGGTGTAAAAGTGCCATGTTTTGAAGCCAGTAAAATGAGTCAATAAATACAGTGGGTGGCTAGTGCTGAGCTCAGTCCTCTGTTTGAGGGGATATGGAGGTGAACTGCTTTTTCTCACCCTCAGCACACACAGATGACAGCCACATTATTGGCCCATAGGTCCGTCCAGGCCAGCCGCTCGCCTGCCAGCTATATCTGTCAGTGTTAAATACGCCCGCATTAGCCATGTAAACAAAAGCATCCGCAGCAACTAGAGCACACCACAACTGGCAGTCAGAGTGTGGTGGCCAAAGAAGCTGGTCAGTTTACTTGTGAATTCTCCTTAACCTTCAGAGTAAGTTCAGCCTATAGCTTTCTGTAGTACTGCTGGGGGATATACTGTCAATGCTACCAGGCTAAATTGACTGTTTTGTTATAGCAGTATTAATTGATTTTTAAAAAATCTTAATATACATTTTGCTTAGTGTAGTTTAAAAAAACACAAAAAGACAAATAAATTTTACTTGTAATAATGTAGTTTCTGTATGGTTAAAGTTTACAACACTGTGTAACTAGCAAGGTTTTTTTTAACCCAGAGCGCCACTGCTCATGAATCATGGATCCATTAACTTTATAACGGCAAATTGTTGACTAACATCAATCAAGAGAACAGGTAATAACAAGGGGTATTGAAACGTTCATGCACAACTGCATATTAGATGTATCTGAAAATAACTTTTAAATCTGGAAAAAACAATACGATACTGATTTTATCAATCCACCTGGTACTACTTTCTAGCTTCTCTCTCCCCTTCTAGCACTCTGTCTCTCTTGCTCTGTTACATGTTAGCCACCTAAATGGAAAGGCGATGACACTCAGAGCCTTCAAAATGGAAAGGCCATTAAATAAGTAAACATTAGAGTTAGAAAAAAAACCTCATCTTATTTCAGGTGCCTCTCCGTCACAAGCTTTTTCCTTTTCTTTCTTTTCTTTTCTTTTTAATGCTAAAACAACATCACTTCAACAAAGCAAACACATTTTAGTGACCATGCCATGAGCAACTAGAATCTGTTTGTTTTGTCAATCTCTACTTCCATGGTTCCAGCTCCATAAAATGTGTTTACAAATGGGAAAATTTCCACAGCAAAATTGGAGACAGCAGGGGCTTTGAATATGTTCAGGCGATACTCCATACTTCTTTTACTGACACTGCATTTTCGACTTTCAGTCACAGCATAGGAGCCTGGCACTATGTCAGCCTCTCTCGCCCCTTTTTCTGTCACAGACACTCCTTTACTGAGGCAGTACATATTAGCCTTTTATCCACTGTGCTCTCCACTGCATACATCCCTATAGAAATCTGTACAGTCTAAATATATCAAAATATGATCCTAAAGTGGGAAACAAAATCAGGTATATATTCAGGAAGGTTCCCTTTTCACTTTGTCTATCCCTCCTCTCAGTCCTCAGACATTACTGGCAGTAGCTGAATATGGACTGTATGCATCAGCAGGTCCTGGAGAGAAAAAAAGAGTGCAGTAAGCGGTACAAATCCCCAGGACCAAATGAAATGTATTAAACATGTGGAGTTCATAAATCCACACTGGCTAAGGACAGGTCAGTGTGTGTGTGTGTGTTTCCCTCAGGAGCACACTCCCAGGAGTGCATACAGGCTAAGACAGCCATCCTAAAGATAACAGAAAAAAACTAATACTTGACCATAAAGTAATAAAACAGCAGAAGAGTACTGGTACAAAGACACTAAATATCATAGATCTACAGGATGACAAATTAGTAGTAAGTAAACTTTAAAAAGGTACAATCAATTAATTTATGTAAATCTAAATTTGAAAAAACACTGGATAGTGTTGAGGGTCAGTGAGTTGGCACTTTAACCTTGAGCCCTGAATAAAAGAGTGAAAGAGCTTCTGCCAACTGCTGTTGCAGTCAGCTTGTGGAGGCATATCATGGCATTTACAACTAAAATACACACATACAAAAGGACTTTTAACATCTTTTGTACCAGTTCTACAACAAAAGGGGAACTGCATCAATTTTTGAAACATTTCTCATTATTATATCAATAAGATGTGAACAGTCATTCAGACTAGTTAATTTCAAAAGAAGCTTACACAGTCAAAACTGTTCAAAGAACATTATTACACAAAATAGTTATGAACTTCCTGTCTGATGCCTGAGACATTGTTTTATCATAGCTTTGGGATCAGTTTTTGGCCTAAAAATAAGCCATTTTTACCTTGAAGGTGAAAGGTCAAATATTGCTCTTTATAATTATTTTTCACTCTACTATTCTATTATTTAGCTTTTCATTACCAACATTACACAGACAAATTCAGAATGTTTTTATATATAGGCGTATTGTTGTATTCCCAGATCTCATGTGTGCAAACTGAACAACCCTAAAAAGTTCTTTAGGAAACCAAACATGGTTCTTCTGTTAGTTTTATTTCTGAAAGGGTATGCTCATTACAACAGACGTGGGTTGGTTTTCTGCATCCCATCAAGCTGAGGACCATCAAACTGCATCAAACAGAGGTGCTTATGAATAAGCTAATCTACTGATCAGAGTGGCCAAAACTACTCTGCAAACACATTCATTAAAGAAACAAGGAAACTACCTGAGCTGGATTAGGGATTTTGTAAGTGGTATAAGCTGTTTTGTCACCTCCACAAGAAAGATGGGAAGTAATTATGTGTTTTTTTTGTGATGGCTAATCTGCTTGGATCAGAGGAGATCAGACAGTAAAAAAGGGCAGTTTAGTCATCATCAGGAATTCAAGAGCCAGGCTCTTTCCAAAAAGGCCTGTGTGAGGTTCAGCCTCAAACAGCAACAATGCTTATTTTTGCTGGTCTGTGAAATCTAAGCAAAACCAAGGTCAACTGTGCAAGCATAGGTTTTAAAAGCACTCATGGAGCACCATCCGTCAAGTACTGTAGAGCGGCGCTCTGTGGAGTGTGCTGTACCATGTGTGCATGTGGGTGTGTTGCAGACCTATGAACTCCATTAGTATGGGCCATGGTTTCTAACCCCTGCCAGCTTCTATAGAGAAACAGCAGCCCTACATTGCATGTGTTAGCTACAAAAAACACCAGGGATTTCACCTTTGCATTATGGAGGGTTTCGTATTAGTCCATGAAAATCTGAACAAAGTCGTCTCTTTTAGCGTGAACCCATTTTATTACTAGAAGTAAAACAAATAAGACCCAGGCACATTTTAAATCGCTTCCTGTCACATTTCAAAGTATAATTTAATCTTTCTCTTTCTCTCTCTTTCTCTCTATCTCGCTCTCTCTCACATGTTCTCTTTCTTTTGCCCCCCCCCCCACCCCCACAGGCACGTGACAATTACTTTATCACCGTCTAGTGACGGATTAAAAAGTTGTCAAATTAAATATTAAAAGGGTTTGGCGGATGGCTGGGAATTTGTTTAAGGAATAACAGAGATTGGTGC
This sequence comes from Arnoldichthys spilopterus, assembly GCA_037974385.1. Lineage (NCBI taxonomy): Eukaryota > Metazoa > Chordata > Actinopteri > Characiformes > Lepidarchidae > Arnoldichthys > Arnoldichthys spilopterus. The sequence continues at coordinate 7,757,500 of JBBPDA010000019.1, forward strand.
GGAAATGTAGAACCTATATGCATATTTTATACCTTAGGGATTGCATCCATATATTTTCCTCCAGGCCACCTACTTAGAAATAAAGTGATGCAGAGTCCATGGATGTAGCTTCACGCTGCGTTGGAGTGTTAACATTGGTGAGAGTTGCTTTTGTGCTTTGCTGTCAAAAGGAATACGGCTACGTATGATCAAGCTGAATAAAGATATGAATCCATTCACTATGCATGAAAATTTTGTTAATGGATTCTATTGTGCGCACAAAGAATAAAGCGACCAGTTTCTTTTTCATGCAGCTTGAATCAGAACCCGCTGAAACAGTAGTTAACAGCATTTAATTTTCAATAACAGTGGAGATCTAGGGAGAGGAGGAGAAGAAAGGGGAAGAGTGGAGAAACACCCGGCGGAATATGCTGCAATACAAGAAGCACTCTTTTGTGTCGGCAGAAAACGGAAGTGACAGGTGACAGTTACGGAACGGCGCTTTTCCTGAGATCAAAATTGTGTGAGCTACAAAGAGGATGCGTCTGGATCTAGCACTTTTAGGTCTTTATAAAAAGCTGCGTTTTTGTTGCAGAATCACAGTACAGACAACATTGATTCTCTAAAACAATGACTAATCAATAGAACAAAAGTTTCCCATGTACATGTTTAACTTCTGACTCAATTAAAAGTGTCTGCCTTGTAATGTATTTCAGGATTACTTAAATGAAGTTTTTTCAAAGAACCGAAGAAAAATACCTCATACCCTATACCCCACTTTTAAGAATAATTTTGGTATTTCTGAACTGAGACAGACTGCAAAAGCTAACCTATATTTAAGCTATTAAGCCAACAGGTAAACAATGATTTTATGCCAAAATGTTCCTGAAAATGACATAATTCTTAGTCACAATACATAATTCCTTGAGAATATGATTTCGTACTGTGCTTTTTTACTTGTGCTTGTATTTTGAACCTTAAGCTGGATGCAGCTTCATGTCTTTTTACTATAGCTTATAATTACACACTCCTGCAATGAGAATTCTTTTCATAACGTGGACTTGTTGCATATATATGACCATCTGTGTCTGCTTGTGTTGGAGGGTCTCTCATTGTCTACAACACTGACTCACAGTTAAGAGGCTAAGGACAGTCATAGTGCTGCAGACTGATGGAATAAAACAGTGCAACATTCTTATGTGATATCATCACATATCAGGATTGAATGATTGTGGTGTTGGCATGATAGGACTGGCAAAGATAAGACTCAGCATGGTGCGCATGTGTGCATGCCGACCTACTGTGTGTGTGTGTCTGTATGTGTCCGTATGTGTCCGTGTGTGTGTGTGTGTGTGTGTGTGCATAAGAGTGAACGTGTGCACTGTAAGAAAGTGCTGTGCTGTGCTATACTAAATCTAGGACATGAGCTAAAATTAGCGTCTTGCTGAGAGACCTAGTGGACCACACCATAGTGATTTGGGCAAATTAGCAGTCCACTTCAGCATGTTTCGTACAAAATAGCAGGATCTGAAACACAGATGTCACTTTCCCCCACCAGGACCACAGAAATAAATAAGATGGGCACAGTGCATGTGCTCTTTGCAACTGTAGCCACTCCTCTGACACTACAGATTATGCTATAGAAATGTTAGTGATCTTTTATATAGCAACAGCGCAAATAAATATCAAAGATCCAGCAAATAAGGTAAAGTAGCTTATCCATGGTCCATGCAAGCTTTGGACAAGCTTTATAGGTCTTTAAAAAATATTACTAAATTTAAAAAATAATATATTAAGAGTTTAATGTTGAAATTCTTTTTTTGTTGAATTATTATATTGTAGACCTGTGCAAGGATACACTGGCAGATAACAGATTAACATTTTGTGAAGCGTTTTCAACAGTAACTGCAAAATAATGCATTTGTGCACAGAACATGGAGAGGTCAGTTATATACTTTCAGACATTAATATTTCATTGAACACAGTTTCAATTGCATTTTAATGGTAAGATTCTATTTTCCTTTTCCACCTCCACTCTACTCCTGTAAATAAGCTCTGCTACCAGAGCTATTCCCCCACTGTTAGTCCTGTCACACACCTCTTTCCATATTTGTTCTTTTCTCTCCTATCTTCCTTCCTCTCTTTCCTCCTCTCTTACTCCATACCTCTACCGTTCGGTCTTTCTCCCTCCTTCTCTCTTTGCAGTTTCAGACTGCATAATTAATAACCCCGCTACGCTGTCAGTGGCGTCACGTGCTGGTTGAGTATTCGGTCGGCTCTCCGCACCATGAGCCGCCCTTTACCCGGCAACATTAACTAGAGAGAGCAGCTCTACTCAGCACAGCTACAGTGCCAGGCTGCCTCTCGTCCACCCTGCACCTTTTGTTTCATCACCGTGATCGAGAAGGGGGAGCGGAGGCAAGCACAGCAGCGGCGGCTCGCGCTCCGGAGGGCCCCTGCCTAACCTCATCTATTATGCATTCGAAGCCTCTGAACGGATCGCTGACTGATCCTCAAATATTTCTCGAGGCTCCGGCGTCTTTTAGCTATATTCTTTTCGCATCAGCCTCGCCAGGCTATTAGCCTACGAGAGCTTGCTGTTGTGTGACATGGAGCTGAAATTATGAATTGCCACTATGGAGAGTGGAAGTCGTTGTAGGCTGATGGGAGCGAGCTGGTGATTGGTGGGTGATAGGAACGCTATTTTGCAAGCGGAGTTGTATCTGCGGGGACCGCTCCCTCTGGAGCACTGCTACACGAGAGAAGGCTGCAAAGCATTCCCCCTGCTCTAGTCGAAACTCATACATTTCAATAGGGAGCCATTTCAAACCGAAGACCCGGCGATTAGGCTTAGAAGCCTGCCATTTTGTTCGAATTCATCAAATTCCCATGGCAATTTCGTCGCTGTTTTACTTGTCAAAAACAATTGGCGGAGGACAGTGTGGGAGAGGGAAATAATACATACCGCCTATGACTGAAAACTGGGTTTTTCACAACGTACAGTGCAAAGCGAATCTTGTTGAACTTCTTCTCTTTCACCTTTCTCATATTTCCCTCTCTACCTACCCTCATATCTTCTTCCTCTGTTTCTCTCTAACTCTCACCCCTTCTCTCCCTTTCTTGGAGGTCTTGTGTGTTGGAGCTTGGGCCGAGACACAGATTAAGTGACTTGATCCTGCAAACATCCGAGGAATTCAGGCTCGCAAAGGGGTCAGCGCGAGGCCGAGGGGATAGCCTTACACACGCACACATAGACACACACACACACAACCTCTTCCATTAGCCTGCCAGAGGTGCTGTCACCAACGTGGCCCATAGGGAGAAAAAGCCTCAACAAGCTGGCTCCATGTTCTTGCAAATATATATATATATATATATATAAAGCCAGCATAAGATCAAAATAAAATAAAATAAAGTTTAGGTAAGTAGGTAAAAATAGTTTTCAAATAAAGGTTAATGTATCTGAAAGGGATTCTAAGTAAACATTTGAGATATGTTTACAATAAAAGGCACACCCTTTAAATTGCACTTTTCAAATATGGTCTGATTGGAATTAGCTTTCTGCATGCCTCCCCCTCTCTGGGTGCTATGAACAGGTGATTGGTTGCTTAATTGCGAGACGGTTTCATGGAGGGAGGGAGAAAGAGAAGGAGAGAGAGAGAAAGGGCCTAGACTCAGGGCATGGGCAATTTTTACAAATGGCTTCTTTATTGGATTACTGCTGCATTTTAAGGCCCAGTGTCCAGCCATAATGCCATGTCTTCCACTAAAGTTCACTTGTTTGGGAATGCCACATTAGGTAAACACAAACACAGACCGCAGTCTCCTGCTCTTTTGCCCAATTGGATTTCTGTTGTTTTGCCAGGGCATGAGACAGTCAAATGAAAATGTAAAATGCTGAACTTTAACAGTGGCTTTGGAGCCCTATTGAAAGTTTGGTGGATTTATCAGTGATCATGCAGACACATGGTTTTTGGATGAACAATATTTTTTTGGATAGTCTCTAATTATAGCTAATACCAATCAAATCTAACTTTATAGCTAACAAAATATTCTTAGATTGTACAAACAGCTTGATATAGCAAGACTAACAAGATAATCTAATAAGACAAACAGTATTTGTTGTGACACATTAAACACACTAAACTGTGTAAAGGCACAAAATATTTTTTTTCCATAATGACATTAAGGGCTACCCCTGAATCAAGTAGCTTGCATTATCCTTCATGTTTATCTCTGCTAGCAATGCAGTTTCCATTAACTACTTAGCAGAAGACCCAGTCTGATGTTAAGACCCTGCAGGAGATGTGAAGACAGACTGGCCAGCAGTTAGAGTGCAGCATAACAACGGCACACGGAGTGTTAGCAGCTAACACCGCCTCATTTATTTTACTTATCCTGACGATTTCTAGCACTGATGAGGAAACATGCTGACCTTGTAAATTTTTCTCTGCTGGTGTAATTTCTGTGGTGTAATTTGTGTGTATTTTCTTACTGTCTTAGGCATTTTTGGGGCATTTTAGAACACTTGACTGTTGCCATTGACTGATCTATCGTATGGTAAAAATGGTGTAATCTTGTTAATACAAGACAATATTTAAATGTATTACTGTATGCTGTAAGTGTTTACCCTGGATATAAAAATGGTACTTAAGCAGTGTGTTTATCTTAAAGGGATTGTCTACACTGACTGAAGTGCAGCTGCTTAGCCATTAGTGCTTATGTACTGTTTTTCCACTTGAGCTTTGGCATGCTTACTGCAGTAGGTTGTGGAAAAGGGACGAAAAAAGGGGGATGGGAGGTAATGAAGGAGAGAGAGGAGCATCTTTTAGCTCACCGATAAATCCTCATTATTTGAAATGGCGTCTTTGAGCGCTAAGAGCGTTGTGGTGTGTGTTCTCTTAATCTTACAGTTGGTGGTAGTCTCTGCGAGACAGCCTGGGTTAATGCAATATCACAGTTGGGCGCCTCACCATGACACTTAAACCCCCTATTAGTAAAACACTCCCTCTCCACATTGTAAAAATCAGCTTCGGCCGCCACTTCCACTAGCAAACTGGCAGAGTCAGAGAATTTATAATGGCCAAATAAAAAAAGCAACATCCAGTATACCTTACATCAAAATTGTGCTATGCTGCCATACCATCAGGTTAAAAAACATTAGATGGCATTAATATGAGTGATATGTATGGGATGTATGAGTGCGGTTGCTTAAAATGCATATAAATTATAAAAACAGGAAAAGTGCAGCACTCATATTGTGTTTGCAGATAGATGAAGATAGATAAAGTCTATGGCTGGTACATAAATGAATATTCCAAATAGCAGCGTAATTGGAAGCTACAGTAGCGGAAAGCTGAGAAAATTCATACAGGCAGGCATGAAAAGCCACAGATGAGCTTCAAACAACACAGAATGCAAAGCACCATCTACCCACCATGGGTTTCATAAAGTGATCCTCGCATATTTCAGAACATCACTTATTTGCAAGAAAATGAGCAAATAGCCACTCATTGGCAAGCAGTCAGACCGCAAAAAAGGTTCTAAATTTCTGAGAAGAAATTTATGGTCTAGTTTTCTTTTTTTTATCTCAGTTGATGGATTAAAAGAGCATAATGAACTTGTTGTTACAGTTACGTTACAGTGCACTGCAGCTGGGCGTTCCATGCCTAAGTCTTCCTCACAGACCTGGCACACATGCTTTATAGCTCAGGTGCTCCAACTGCTGTAAATTTGACTTTACTTAAAGGAGAATTAAAAATAAGGATGAATCAAAAGGCTGTCTTGTATTTGATACATCTTGACCCTGGGAAATGATTGATAACTTTCCTGTATTTTGGTTTGACTGATACAGGTAGGATGTAATGGGTCTGAGAGATTTACATCAAGTTTAGGTCAGCAAATGGCAGCAGCATAAAAGGGTTAGACAAGGGATAAAACGCAGAAGAGAGACAAAGAAAAATATGCTACAAAGAGCACCGCAGATGAGTATCTCTCGCTGTTGTTAAGGACTTATGCTTGCTAAGGCTCTCCATGCCTGCTGAGCATCTGTGCTTATGAGCCATGCCCACGGCTGCCAGGCTTGCCCGGGCGTGCGTGCCCAGGCTAGCCGCGCCATGCCACCATCGTGCCACGTTTGCCCGCACGCGTCCTCCTGTCTCCTCCTCCCCCGACGTGCCGGGTCTCTCCAGCTGCAGCTTAATTTCCTGTGACTTGCCTAATTACTGTAATTAAGGATTAATTGCCATTAATTATTCACACATAAGCTCATCGCAAATCATGGGGTAAATGTCTTCTGAAAGCTGCCATACTAGCCATGGATAAACACACTGGGATGCTTCAGGCAGCTGAATCTATCACTCAAGCCTGCAGCGAAAGAAGCCTCCTGGCCCGCCTACCTTACCAAAACAGCCATAAGTCTCCAGAAGAGAAACTGCTCCAGCCCAGCTGGTCCAATCAAGCCCAGCTCACCTTGCGTTCTCCCATATCACATAAAAGGATGGCTCGGTGAAAACCACCGTACACCGTTATCCACTTACCCCGCATTTGTTCGAACAGCCAGGATGTTTAGAGTCCAAATTTTCCTTTTTCAGTTTAGCACTGGAGCTACAAGACTACAAAAACAAATGCTAGAAGTAAATAGTCACACATTGTAAAAGTACTTCCTCAAAACTTTTCTCAATCTGCTAAAACAACCATCAGCTTTTCATTAAGGTGACACAGTCAGTGTGGTTGACAATCCAGTATGACTAATGATCAGATTTCTCCACATTTATGATGGTCATTGTCACAAGAACCAATTTTAGGTCAGCACTCATAATGTTGTCTACATTGTGTAGTTTTTTATTGTATTGCTCATGGTAATTAATACTGTGACCTTAGCTACATTAAAAAGTCTACACCACCTTAATAAAGAGTGGATTCGTATTGAGCAGGTTGAGAGAACTTTTTGGGATGTATTTACAGGAAAGATCTGGGTAAGTACTGAGTGCTAAACTAAAGAAATCAAATTTACTAAACATGTATTGACTGATCAGTTACACTTGGGGTGAGTATATGAAATTGTGTAAATTAGATTACTAACCCTAACCCTAACCCTAACCCTCAACTTCTGGGAGACATGAAATGGCACAGTATGTTTGAAAGAATGGCAGGATTTTCTGCTTTCAGTCCTCCAGAAGGTTCTTTGCCTTGAAGTGGGTTCGAATTATTGGTCTTATACACAAGTTATTCGTCATGGGGAAGCATCTAAGACTAGACTAAATAAAAAAAAGTTCAGCAGCTTTCAGTATCTTACTATCCTGCTGTCTAATTTTTTAAACATGACTTTCTACCAGTCAGATAAGTGAGATCCAGCTGTGACCATGACTAAAGGACCCCTTTCACCGTATGCTTGATCTATTTGAATTCTACACAAACTAGCCAAAGGTCTGGAGCTGGGGTTCTTCAGCTCACTGCTGGAGGTCACAAAGCTTCTCAGCAAAAAGCCTTAGTGTTTGGAGGCAATAGTTTTAAAGCTCACGCTTCATAAAATCATAACAATAATGGCCATCATGTAAATCTGCTGAATATGAAATGTCTGCTGGGAGGTGGCATGCAAATAGTATTTAAAAAGCCGACACTTTTACAGGGTGCTAAATCAGCCCTGCTTCAGTTTAGAGAGAGAGGGAGAGAGAGAGAGAGAGAGAGAAAGAGAGAAAGAGGCTGACGCTTTACAGCTGGTCTGTGAAACTTCACAGTACCCTGACAAACTCAGTCATAATAGACCGAGCTGACAATTACTCTCCGACTCTTGAGGCAGTGTTGCAAAAGCGTCTGCTCGCCCAGCACTGACGAGAGACTGCAGAAGTGCTGCCCTAGGTCTTTTAAACATAAGAGAGAGATAGAGAGAGAGAGAGAGAGAGAGAGAGAGAGAGAGAGAGAGGCACTAATTGTTCTGCTGGAGCCTTCTGCTTTAGATTAATGCAGGGAAACATTTTCATTTGGGTACATAAGTTTGTTTGTCTGATTTAAACATTTATGCTAATGGCCCTTCTGCTGGCTCTTTAATGCTTTACACACTGTTGTAAACAGCTCCTGAGCATATCCATCACACCAAGCCATTCTTTCTGTCTGTCTGTCTCTCTCTCTCTCTCTTTCTCTCTCTCTCTCTCTCTCTCTCTCTCTCACTCTCTATCTGAAATCCTAGACAGAAGTGGAAAGAGCACATGCACATAATGCACATACAAACATGCATGCACACACTCGCACACACTCGCACACACACACACACACACACACACACACACACACACACACACACACACACACACAC
>JBBPDA010000019.1:7788103-7799065 GCA_037974385.1 Arnoldichthys spilopterus
GGCCAGGACTCGAACCTGTGACCTTCAGGTCCCAAAGGCAGTGTCCGAACCACTAGGCCACCACTGCCCAAACAAAGAGCTTCTCCTTCCACCCGAACAGGGACTTGAACCCTGGACCCTCAGATTAAAAGTCTGATGCTCTACCGACTTAAACTACACTCTTAAATAAGGTATACCAAAAAGGGTTCTTTGCGGTGATGAAGAAGAGCCACATTTGGTTTAACTTTCCATCCCTAAAACACTTTCACTGAAGATTAAATAATCTCCCCATAATATAAATGATCTATAATGGTCACAAGGTTGTCTTGGAACACTATGTGCAAGCAAAGAATATTTTAGGATCCTTTATGGGTGTCGGCTACACTATAAAAAGTGGAACAAGGCAGAAGCAGATTCAAAATGCGATTGATTAAGTTTATTAACTTATAAAGTGTGTTATTAATGTGTTACTGTTTTCATTCAAAGAATTTTGAAAATTGAATATTTTGAGAATATTTGATTACTGAATTTCTTTACCTTTTTTACTTTTCAGGTCTGAATTTAGGGCTGCATTTATGGCAGTCACAATAATTCATTTAAATTGATAATTTAACACTTAAAGCACCCAATCATTTACTCTTGTTTACTGTATTAGTACAATTTGATGCCTTTCTAAAATCTGCAACATTCTTTAATTTAATGATTTTTTTCTTTTGATTGTCATCACATTTATTATTCTTGAGGTAAAAAGTAGAGGTTTCTTTGATCAGAGTATGAGCATTAAATGCCCTGAAAAAAACTTTTTTACTATTTTTTTATTTTAAAACAAGGAAAAGAAATTAATTAAAAAAAAGTTTAAATGAATACTACATTACTACCACAAGGGAAAGTCTGGTAAGCAGTTTACAAGTCACATTTTTCTCTGTTGGTGTTAACGTTTTCTCTTGTCATATGACAGTATTCATTTAAAAATATTTTAAAGCTACCAAATCACCGAAAAATGAGAATGTCCCTAAATGTATACCAGAGGTTAAAATACAAAATACTAATACTAAAAAATACAAAAATAAAATAAAACTTCATCTCTGTTAACTGTAACAGTTTTTTCCCCATTAAAGATGTTACTGATTTACTCCAAGCAGACTCTTTTATTCTCTTGCTCCCCTGATACCCCACAAGAGGAAGAACCCCCAAACTTTGCCACGTAAAAAAAACATATCAATCATTCTGACAGAGCCGCAGCTTATTTCGGAGGTAGGAGTGAGCAAAATACTCTTTGTCAGCAGAATGGCCGCTGTCAGAAGCTGCTTTTTACACACCCGTAACCATGTGCAGAGACAAATGTCCCCTGAAATTCTACGCAAAGTGGCAGGCAGAGTTCCAACACAGGGTTTCAATCTGTTCTGACTCAGAGATAGAACAAGTGTGCACATGGTTAAATGGACAAAAGGTATAGATTCACCATGGCCTTGATTATTAAAAATTCATGCCATGCCAAAACTTCATCTCATAGGACACAACAGATAATGGTATCATAGCTACAGTGTATCACTGAATTTTGTTCACCTATTTCACCAATGTCTGTTGCAAAATGAAACCAACCACGGGTGATTTTATGTGCAACTGGATATTTAGTTGCATGTTTAATTTATTCCTTAAGATAATGGAGCTCTTTATCAAATTTAAAAACACATACTACCTACTGCTAAATGTTGGAGAAAAATTCAGAACAAGGAATTCAAATTGCTGAGTTTTGACAGGAAGCTGATGATACAAAAAATACAGTAATATATATATATACACACACAGCAGTCAGCCATAAAACCACCTGCCTACTACTGTGTGGTCCTCCTCATGTTACCAAAACAGCTCTGACTGGGGTGTGTTCTGACAACTTTCAATCAAAGACAGCATTCACTTTTTGTACTACGTTAGCTTTTCTAGCTGATCAGAATGGTCAGTATGTGTATAAATGTATATACTTACTGTTCATCCACAACATTAAAACCACTGACAGATAAAGTATTAACACATTATGTCATTGTGTCGTTATCTCATTATGTCATTACAGAGTTGCATATCGGCTTAGAAAGACCAAATTTTTATGGCTAGACGACTGGGTCAGAGCATTTCAAAAATCACAGATATTGTTCCCAGTATGACGTGGCTAGTATCTATTGAAAGCAGACCAAGACAACCTGTGAACCGGTGAGAGGCTCATAGTAACCCAAAGCTTATTGATGCATGTGAGGAGCAACTCTTTTTGATGGTCAAAAAAGTTTAGTTTTTTTTTTAAATATCACAGTAACTTTACAGTATTGCAATGCATTGTATTTTAGCTCTTTTTTAAATGCCTTCTAACCACAAGCAGCTATTGAACTTGGGCCATTAGTAGTAACGCATTAGGCCGCGTCAAGCTGAGGCATGCTGAGCAGAGAGGGGTGTTGTGTATTGACGGGGCAGGAACTCTCAGGCCGTGGACATGCGGTTTTCTCTGCATCTCGCCCTCAATAAGATTACTGCAGCAAAGCCATGAGACAAGCAGAGTGCCAAGAAGCCTGATTAAATGAATTAACAAGTAACTGACACGCTGTCTCTGGGACCCTGCCACTGCCAGGGGGGTGGGTGGTGGTGGTGGGGGGTTGAGAGCAAAAGAAAGACAGAGAGAGAGAGGGAGAGAACGAGAGAGAGAGAGAGAGAGAGAGAGAGAGAGAGAGAGAGAGAGAGAGAGAGAGATTGAGGAAAAGCTGTCCAGTAGAAAGAAAACTGCTTTAATTTAAAAAAACAAAAAAATTTAAGACAGCACTGGTTTTTGTTGTTAAAACCCCTTTTTACAGTATGGCTTTAAAAATGTAATTAATAAACAAATAAATATACACACACACACACATGGCACCTTTTTGCTGCTTTTCAATCCCCATCAAAGCAGTGCAGAGTGTAAGGACAGCTTTTTCTGCTCTCCCCTATTAATCACAGCTTTCTGGGAGCAGCAGTAGGATTAATTTCTGTCAACCCAAACACTGTGCATATTGTTATGGCGCTGTTCGCTCCTCATTCAACTCTTACAGGAGCCAGGATTCTGTCCCAAAGAGAAGGGAAAGGAAGAGAAGAGAAGAGAAGAGAAGAGAAGAGAAGAGAAGAGAAGAGAAGAGAAGAGAAGAGAAGAGAAGAGAAGAGAAAAGAAAAGAAAAGAAAAGAAAAGGAGAAGGAAAAGAGAGGAGAGTAGTAGCAGTTTGAACAAACAAGGAACCATAGTAGCAGGAGCGAGACGTAGAGACTGTATCCCTGGGGCTCTGACACCAATTAAGCCATTTCACCAGAGGCCCAAAACTGAATATGCCCCCTTTCCCTGAAACCTGAGACAGCATCTAGATCTGGCTGGCCCCGTGCCATCTTCCCGTTGCTACAGCTTACAAAAATGAACTTCAAGGGCTTAAGTTGGGGGAGCAGAGAGAGATGTTGGAGGGGGCTGCATTTTAAGAGTGAGCTTTTGTGTAGTTTAAGTGATAGGATTTATAAAGATGGTGGAGTGGGGAAAGGAGAGTAGTCCCTCTAGTACAGTTAGGTGTACAGGTTGTAAATTCCACTAGTTCAGTTGGGAATTAAAGGCTTTCTCTGTATGAGACACACTCCACTAAGATATTGTGCACCCCTTGTTTCTGAACTCGTTTTCTAAATCCACCTCTGTTACAGTAAAGCGGTAGTTCTCATCAGTGCAGTGTTTCATGTGTGCAAGAGCAGGTCAAGCCAGAAATGTTAGGGTCAAATATGTAAGCATCATTTATTAAATGGAGTATATGTTTAAGGGGGGAAAAGGGAGCGTATTAAATGTGTGAACATTAAATGAAAACACTGAAGTCAAATTGAGCGATGGCATCAGGAGGCTTTCTTGATATTAAATAAATAATTGGAAAATCGATCAATATGTAATCCCTCTAGCGATTAAACTTAAAGAACGCAGAGCTGTCAGTTTCAAACTCGGCTGCTCTGGCTGGCCACTACTTTTCGGATGCTTACATCTGCATCTTTTATGGTTCCTTTTGGCACATGGTAAAGAGGAGCTTGTCAAGGTTGTGGGAGAGTTTCACAAGTTTTGCTATGAATTAAATATTAGAAATCTTAACACAGCAGCCAATAAGAATTATTTCCCTTATTAAGGCAGCAAAGGACGCTGATTAAAATTTCATTGCATTGCAGTCTTTTCCCCATTTCTGCTTTCAATAGATCATTCTTATATGTGAAAAGCAGGAGGAAACAGTGGCATGGGGATTTAATTTGAGCAATGCAAACAGGAAGAAGAGGGCATTTAGGAGTGATATTTGGTGAAATTTTGTTAAACAAGTGTTTTGCATTATAATTATTATTTTTTTTTAATACAGCCCTTCACCCCCTACTAAATCTCTTAATTTTCCGTCGGTACAAAATGCTGACATTGCTGACTTTTTTTAAGTTAAAACAATATATACAGTACCATGCAAAAGTTGCTAACGTCTCAGGCATTGGAGAAAATATTATGCAAAGCAATTTAACTTGGCAAAAAGTATTTACTGTTACAAATAAAAAAACAATAAATACTAAAAAGATGAAATAGTAAATACAATAAATATTGTGATTTTATGTCTGTTAGTTTCATTCCCACATTCTCCCCATGGAAACCCATATGAAAGTTACTACGTCATACCTAGTTTGGTGACCCTTTAAACTTAATCAGGTGTACTGCTGATAATATATAAGCTATGTATGCTCTTGATGGAGTTCACTTGAAAGTCTTGTTTTTTTTTCTTTATTCTTCTAACTAAAATGCTGATAACATTTTTAAAACACAAGAATATTTATATTTATTCTAATATTTCAAAATATATTTGCAAGCATAAATACATTATGCACACACACACACACACACACACACACAAACAAATAATATATACAAGGATATACAGAGATATACAGGGATCTCAGAAATTTAATTCTAAAATAACCCCAGTCTGTTGAGTTTTAAATATGTGATCAGGGCCATTTCTATGTTTTTGTCCTGACAGCGGCAATATATAAACAGCAAATATAAATGATCTTCAAGAAGTTTTTATGTTAGATGTCTCCCCCAAGGAATTGATTTAATTCTGTCCCAGAAAAGCCATCATGGCTTCACTAGAATAGTGAAGTGCACACATATATTCAGTGAAAAAGTAAATGAACTTGGAATATCCACTGGTCCTAGAGGAAATATTTTCCCTGAAACAGTGAGCCTAATGAAATGTAGATCTATAAATAGTACTGTCATTGCGGTCGAGAGTGGTCCTCTCACTGCCTTACCATCTGACCCTCTTTGCACTAATAAGTGTTCCACTAGTGATGCGCTTTCTATCAGACGTCCTCACTGCACTAAGGAAGGAGAGCAGGATGCAAATAATAATGGTGACCCAAGAAAACCCTGGTGAATTGCAAATTAACAAACCACCAGGTGAGACTATTATTATCCTGAAATAATAAGGAAATGGATGTTTCAGTTAATAGGTCATGTAATAAAAATATATAATACTAATTACAAATCATGTAAAAAAAATACTAACTATGGTGCAACTCTGAACACAAAATAGGAAATATAAAGATCTAATAGCATTGTTTTCATTGGTCACAAAACAACTGCCCAAGTTCATATAAACCTTCTTATGAAAAATATGAAATAATACAAAGTACAAATACCAACCATAAAGCTTTGTACCATTATATGGATTTCGTTTTACAAATAGTATAATATATAGATGATAGATGTAAACATTGCCAATAGTTCTTTTTTCCCTATGTGGTGAGGCGTAAACACTGCTGCTCGGCAGAGGAAATTCTGAAGCTTTTATACTGAATGACAAAATTATTGATGACAACACATCACAAATTGCACTTATTCCATATACACACGTCAGGGAGGGGGAAGATGTAAAATATTAAAACAGCAGCGGCAGGCGAGAACATTTACTTTTTTAAATGAAAATTTAATGTTTCAATACAGCGTACAATTTGGTTAACCCACAAAGAATAGCTGACAAGTGAGAGGTGATGTGAGATTCATCAGATTTCCTCCCCTAACAGTTCCATAGAGCATGTGTGTGTGTGTGTGTATGTGTGTGTGTGTGTGTGTGTGTGTTTGTGTGTGTGCGTGTGTGTGTGTGTGTGTGTGTGTGTGTGCGTGAGGGTGCGTGAGGGTGTGTGTGTGTGTGCTGTTTAGAGCCAGTGTCTTTAGTCAGAGTGACCTTTGACCTTGAGAAAAGGTCAGTTTTGTTTTAGGGTAATTGACAAGCTGACAAGATTACATGCAAAGAAAATATAATGTAATATTAACTGTATACGACTAAGCGTAATAAATGTTCAAACAAATGTTACTCAAAGTGTTGACTGCAAAAACTCACTTTTGGGACAAGGGTCCCAACTAAACTAAAAATCACAATACATTTGCACATTTGAAAGGCAAGTTTGCGCTTCATCAATTTCATGGTCACTTTGTCATAAATAGGCTAAAAGACCAATGCGAACTCAGACATAATTAAATGAAACATGAGCTCATCTCATGCTGGGCTGCAGGGGGATGGGCTCTCTGCTTGGGGGGGCATTTATTAAATGAGATTAGTAAATAAACAACAATGTCACTGATAGCCATGCACATGCTGGGGGGACTGGGTTGGATGGAAAGACAGCAGAGAGAAATAAAGAAACAGTTACAGGAACATTTGTATTTTTGCACCGTCGTACTGCCATATTAGCTAACTAGAGGCATGCATGGTTATCTACACTGCAGACAACACCCTGCAGCTTATGTCTCTTCAGCTGGGAAACATGAAAGTCTCAATGTAGGACCTGCTTTTAGCTGTACTGATGCATCCTATGCATCCTATGTCCACTTAACATCTTAATCTAGCGATCTCACAATTGCCCTGCTTAAATTCTGTTGCTAATTGTGCTAAAGATGCTAATTGTTTTTCCAGTTATCATGAAGGCAACTGAGTAAAGAACTGTAGTTTTTATATGTGTGGAATTATGCTGAAGCCAGCAGAGGCAGTGAGAAGCTATGGACTTAGCTCATAGAAAATATGTTTGTAATTATTATAAGGTGTGGAGCAAAAAATACGCAAATACACTGAGCATAAGAAAGAATAAGATTACAGATTTTTGGGGGTTTTTTTTGGGTGAGTCCTTCCTTTCCTTCCTCTTCTCGCTTCTCCCTCTCATTTTCTTTCACACTTCCCCTCTTTATTGCCACCCTCGGCTGGTGGAAGGCGAAGGGATTTGGAGAGCTGTGGAGGAGATAGCCAAGTCTTCTTCCCCAATCCCTCACTCGCCCAGCAAATGAGAGGGAGAAAAGGAGAGAGAGAGAGAGAGAGGGAGCCATGCTGAGAGAGAGCCATTCTGCCTCACACTATCTTGTCAGTGCAGACGCATCACTGGGGCAGACGCGAACAAAAAGCAGCCCAAAGTCAATTGTCTACTTGGCTGAATGGCTTTCTATTGTGGCCCGCATATATTTACCCTGGCATTCGGTGGGGGAAAAGAACTGGTTCCACACAATTGTGACGAAAGGCAAGTGAGGAAGGCAGTGCTCAATAATATTTACCTTTCATCTCTCATCTCAGAATCAGTGCTCTCACCATAAAGTGAAAGTTTGGGATGCTTCTCTGACAAAATGCTGAAACATGGATTATGACCTGGAATTTCTATTTCATAGTTGCATGGTTAACAGCACATTTATTATTCTGTAATTACCAAACAATTATTGAGTGTGTTTGCTCATGAATTAATAAATACATTAGAACAAAAAAAATGTAATCAGATCAAATTTAATTTAATTAACAATTATATCTATAGTAATGATAATGCAGCAGATGTCAATCCAACTTCAGGGCAGATTTAGATGGCTCACTACCGTTTTGTAGAGGAACCTCAAAATAAATGTTCCCTAAGGGTTTAAGAAATGCTTACTCTCACTGTCGCTGCATTCCATTTATTCAAGGTAATGCTTTTAGCTAGCCTCTTATGTGGTTAATTACAACCGTGAGTACAGAATAATTCAGCCGGTTCGGAGTGCGTGAATCGGGGGGCTCATCCTAGATGAGTGAAACACAACACACACAGCCACTTATGTGCGTGTAGGGGGTGGATGGGGGGCAGCTCTTTGCCCCTATATCTATCTCATGGTGGGAGTGTTATTGTGTATGTGTGTGTTTGTGTGAGAGAGAAAGAGAGAAAGGGGCACAGCACAGCAGGGGCCACACTGCTAGCTTCCTGTGGTCTCTCTCTCTCTCCTCCAGACCGCCCGTTCCTGAACTTGATGAGTCAAAGGTCATAAAAACAACAAGTCAATAGGCAGGCAGCCTCTGAGCCAGTGATGAAGTGAAGGAAGAGCGGGAGAGAGAGACAGAGTGGGAGAGAAAGAGAGAGAGAGTGAGAGAGAAAGAGAGAGAGAGAGAGAGAGAGAGAGAGAGAGAGAGAGAGAGAGAGAGAGAGCTTGTGATTTTGGCACTGTAATAGTTTTCTGTAATCTCTCTCTATTGATTAAACCTCACTTCAGAAAGGAGAGGTCTTTCAAAACACCCCCCTCTCTCACTCGGTCAGAAATGCCATATGGAGGTAATCTTTCACCTTTGTTATTCCTTGCTGCTCCTGCTGCTTCTGCCACTGCTGCCGCTAACCCCACTCTCAAATGGAGCGAGAGCAAACAAACCGAGCACAAGCCTTAACACAAAAAAACGCACACACAAGTTCTCAGTGTCTGATCAACCAGGTAGAGGTCTTTCTTAACCTGACGCTGTAGTTCTGTATTCCCTCTTGAAATAAAATAAACAAGTTTATTTTCCTTCCTGCGCTGCTCTTCTCCAGTGTGTTTCCAGGACTCTATATCTGGGCACAGATAAGACATCCTATGTACAACACTGTCTAGTTGGACAGTAGACAGTATTGGGACATAATAAAACGCATGGTGGCAAAGCATATTGCCTATATATACTATGAAACTTTTGGTGTGAAATGAGTGACTTCAGTTATGATTATGATTATGCCTCCTGTAATCAGGGAGCAAAAGACCCTCTACAGCATCCTTTTAAAAGGCATATTCAGCCATTATTAACCTGCTGCTTCTCAAACATTCTCCTCACATCCTCAGAAAACCTTGAAAAAACAGAGGGGTGGGAGGTATGAAAAAAGAAAACGCACACACAAATGCTAAAAATTCAAGGAAAGCTGGACGGAAGCAAAATAATTTCAAGCATTTCTGCCACATCCCCTTCATTCAATTCATTTAAATGCAAAAAGCGAGAGAAAGTGGAGGGAGAGGGAAAAAAAAACAAACCCCTCCTGCTAAAAACACTCAATTTACTGACAGGCAAATGACTTCATGCTGCCACTTAATCTCATTTCTTGCATAATGCCCTCTAATTAGCATATCAAAGTGAATTAATACTTCTAGGGCTTTAGCAATGGGGAAATCTGCTCAGGGCCTCCAATAGCAGTTAGTGGAGTGCCAAGAAAGCTCCCCTACACTACATACAGCTTTGCATTGCAAAATGCTTTCCCCCATTTATCTGCTCTATTGCTCTTTTTTAACCCCCCCCCCCCACACACACACACACACACACAAAAGAAAAACATGGACTACTGCTTGAAATGGAAAAAATAAACTACAGATTTTACATACCCAGTCTCCATAGTGCCCTGGGTTTCATATAACATCCTGAACCAAGAACCCTGGAATCCTGCTGACAACAATGTGAAAACACATTTTTCCACATTTTGGCAATTTTAGCAATAAACAACTACTAATCAAGATGAATGTTTCTTTATATACAGCACTGTCTACATTTTATGTCTACCTGGCCTGTGGTGAACGTGCAGTATTTTCCTAGCTTAAGCCACCATGGCTTATTGTACTGCTACACACTGAAATGTAGGAGCTGGAAATAGTGAAAATAGGGCTGCACTAGAGGGATTGTGGCAAGCTTAGAGCTGCTGGACTGTGAGCTGTGGTGTGTGAAGCAAGGGTGGATGATGCCACTGAGAGGGTCACAGTCGTATCCTATATAGGCTGATCAAGAAGTGTCATCAAAACAGCTGAATGCTGACAGACACAGATAAGTGAGAAGAGGAGGTGGATCCACTGAACTCCAAGACCCCCCACCCCAACCAAGTTACAGGCTGTAATTTGTGAGCCTTACATGCATTCTCACACAGCTAACTATAGTGACATTACAATAACAGATGTTTAATATCAACAATCAAGATGAATACTTAAAAAAACAAAACATGCTCCCTTATACTTTTTAAGATTGTAAGCAAGGAAGTAGAAAGGACTAGACACCCTCACATACAGTACAAAGAACCTAAAAAAAACCCACCCAAACACACACACACAAACCATCCGTCTTCTTCTCTTCTCCAAACAGAAGTACATACATAGCTTTCTATTTTCACTGTTTACATAGCTATAATGCAAACACTTCAGGTTTGATTTAACCGTTTCATCTTCTAGTTACCATTACAACGGATCCAAGACCAACACAAAATTCTCATCTTTTCAAAGCCTGCCTAGGCCATATTAAATCACACACACACACACACACACATATATATATATATATGAACATGTAATTTAAATACAAATGCAAAAAAAAAATTAAGGAATAGATTTCAATAATTTATGAAAGTCAATGTAAAAAGTTATTACTAACTCAGACCATTTTATTGCTTCACTCATTATGAAATTTCCACACAAAGACAGCAGCTATCGCTTTTAAGTTATTTTAAAATAATTAATAAAAATTATTAGAATTAAAATACAAGGTTCTATTCAACAATAATGCATATAACATAAAAATATACTGTCTATATAATAACATATAGAGTATAAGCAAATGATACATACGAATGTGTGCGTGTGTGTGTGTGTGTGTGTGTGTGTGTGTGTGTGTGTGTGTGTGTGTGTGTGTGTGTGTGTGTGTGTGT
>JBBPDA010000019.1:7799165-7822561 GCA_037974385.1 Arnoldichthys spilopterus
TGTGTGTGTGTGTGTGTGTGTGTGTGTGTGTGTGTGTGTGTGTGTGTGTGTGTGTGTGTGTGTGTGTGTGTGCGAACGCGTGTGTATAAACAATGACATATGCAACAAAATCTTAATGTTAGCAAAGAAAAAAACATGGCATAACAACCCTAAATTCACATGACCTACAAGCCAAACTGTCATAACCAAAAGTGTTCATCATGTTTACGCTTTAGCATGTTTACGCTTTCTACAGAAAAAGCCTATATATGCCACAATTTTCCTTTTTTACAGATCTAGTCCGACACACGCACAAATCCACAGGCCAGATTAGAGACCCACATCATACGGCAACTGTTCAAGTCTTGTTTCAACAAACTGATAAGCACAAATGTAAACACAACTTTGACAGTACATTTGTGAGTGAGTGTGTGACAAAGAGCAAGACGATGAGAAAAACTAAAGACTGAATAAAAATGCATTGCCAAAAAAGCAAAGTGCGAGCAGAATGCTTATCTGCAAAGGCCTACATTTTCACCCTGATGAGACAATGTCCATCAAGTTGACGAAGAAAGAGATCACAAGCTCTCAGTTTGGAAAGAAAGGGCTTTTCTCATCTCCTAAACCAATACAGCCCTGATCCACTGCAGCAGGAAGATCACAGCACTCTCAGAAGCAGTAACCTCTGATTTTGTTATTAATTTAAAGTATCCTAAAAGTCTAAACCTGAACAAAAACCAACGCTATGTGTTTCAACTCCTTCTTTAAGTATTCCTCAAATATAAGCGGCAAGCTATTCCTCATAACAAGGGCCTATTACTATAAATTGTGAGACAATGCTAAATATGAAGCATATGTTTACTCGTGGGTTTGCAAAGAAATTAGCAGAAAGAAGCTTGTTAGTGAATTAGCCTGGATGTGCTGGGGAGAAAAAAGGAACCTTTCAAAACAGGCTGCATCAAAAGGATTACCCAAGATTACAGCAACTGAGCTGGTAAACAAGCTCATTTAAATAATTAGCATACTTAGGGACTCTATTCTGTATGTATATTTAATTAGAGATATAATACAATATGGAACATAATTGTATTAAACATAACACGACACACAAGAAAGTGCACCTCATAACCACAGGTGGGTTTAAAATATTGAAAATGCATAAATAGAGGATGACAAATGTTGATTGTAAATACAATTATGTAGGGATCATGGTGTTAAAGTAGGTTACATTTGATTTATTTAGAAAGAAAACCTTGGAACACTACTAAAAATATGCATTAATAAAATCACAAGCTGCACTTGGAAGGGAGCACAGCTCTCTTGTCTTTGAAAGAAATAATAAAAAAAAAAAAGCTTTAAAGATACACTTGAAACATTTAGCCTCACCATTCGTGCTCTCTTCTATCTCTGGACAGGCATAAAGAACAGCTCAAGCAGGCTGGGCAGCCAAGTGGGGCCTTGCCCTCCCCTGGCGGAGAGCTCCAGCGGCCTAGAAGTTCATTAAGTTTTATGATCTTCCCCGAGTCACTTCTGCTTATAAGCCACACAAAGGCCACAAATCTGGTAAGGCACAATTCTGCTAAAAACCACACTGTGACAAATTGATACACACAGTCAGAAGATGCATGAGGATATTTGGATCTGGAGTGACAAATTCTTTTCCTAATTTAAGCTACTTTGGATTATAGAATATGTAAAAATAAAGCATGTTAACAAATGTAATAGTGTAATAATTTGAGAAATAAAAGCACCAAAGTTTTCAGGACAATTATCCCAGTGTGTCCAGAACATGCTCTGACAAAATGCATTTTTGCTAAATTCACACAGTCCAGCCACAAGACAGCTTTCTTGAAGTCAAACACTAGTTTTCATTACATTCTGTTAGGTACTTTGGCTTACCTTATTCAACTACAATTTCTCTCCCATGCCAAACACCTTTCCGGGTAATATGGCAATTCTTTTAAAAATGATTTCCTTACTGCACACAAAACATGCCTTTTTTAACGCATTCTTGCTGCATTATGTGCAAGCTGACAGCCACTTTAATAGTACCAGACACAGAAAGGTTAAGGAGAAGTACATTAAATAACATACCCTTGCCTTCGGATATATTACTGAACTGATTCGGCAATGCTCAATAGTGTGTTGAGTCCCCCCTCAAATCTGTCTTTTGTGAGACAGTGACATATGTTAATATATGACACTAGGGCATGCAGTATAGCCTTGGTAACAAATGTGCTGAATTGATGCTGAATCTGTCACTGAACTCCATTTACAACGCGACAACGCAGGCTGAGTGAATGGTTGACTGAAAAATAAGAACAGAATATTTTGGCAGATGCAAGACATGAATGGTTGACTGTCAGAGAAATAAGGACAGAATATTTTAGCAGATACAAGACGGGGGTGGAGAGGGTGCATACCTTGCATACCGTGCTATGACAAAAAGTAAATTGCCGTTTTTAATTAAGCAATAAATCATGTGTAATCAAAATGGTTATTTTTTCTCAATGGTCAGTTGATAGACTGTTATCAACAGGTTTAGTTTCTTCACAACACACAGTACTAAAATAATAACCAGAAACTCACAGCACTGATCACTAACCAGCCACATTAACCAAAACTAAAAATCTTAACTCTAAGACTGTGACATTATCTTGTTGGCTTCTATTTACTAGTTAGATTACTAATATATTCACTGTGGAGGTAACGTTTCAGTGTCGATGTCCGGTATAAATAAATCGCTTTAAATAATCTGCTGACGCTCTGCCAATAATGCCAACAATTAGCCAATAAATTTTACACATAATTAGGCTAAGGACCACAGGAAAGACTGCCCCCCGACCACATTTCAACACACGCAAAGGAGGAATCGGTGATTATAATTAAGCAAACAGACTAGAGCGGACCACTATCACCGGACATGTGAAAGCTTAAACACCAACACACAGACAAACAAACAGACACACACTAACACCTAAATCCGTATTGTACCCCAGCAAAATTCTGATTCATTCATTTTCAGTTGGGATAAAGTGAGACTGAGGCGATGTAAACAAACGACTAACAACTGCGTGCCTTGGAATCTAGGAACTAGCCTCCATGAGACAACGGAAGCATGCCCTCGCTCTCCGCCAGTAGCAGCCAGTCTTCAGCCGCAAACTGGCGCTTTCCTTCGCGCGTTGGGCTTAGCAGCGACTGATCGGGGCACAGCGACGAGCAAGGATAAGGGGAAAAGGAGACTAGTAAAGATGGCGGTGTGTGAAGGTTGAGTGACACATGAGTTGCCTTTTTTGGCTTAAGCAGTGCGGGTGGAATAGTGGCATTTTTTCTTTCTTTTTTACGGAATGCACACTCTCTTACCTGTTTTCTCTTTGATTTCGCAGAGCACGCTGAAGAGGGCAGGCTTCATTCTGTGGCAGTTCAGTCCGTGTTTCCTGTTTCAGTTTGGAACAAGACACAAGATTGGTATATAGTCACTTAAAATGATAAATGGATTTTTTTGGTTTGTTTTCTTCAGTTTACATTTGCCTTACCATCAAAGACATATCTGATTGCAGGTAATTTAAAATAATTAATAGCTTATTATTATTATCATTATTATTATTAGTAGGTAACAGCCTATAGACCTACAACATTAGAAATGCCGTGGGGGGGGGGGGGGGGCACAATAGGGCAAAAGTTCTAAAGCACACGATTAGGCCTCTGTGGTCCACAGGACAGTGGTGCTGAAACTTTTCTTGAATGGCCCACAAGTGTTTTAGAGAAATAAATACTGAATAAGTATGGGGCTGATGTATGGAGTGTTGATTAAAAAACTTTTAGATATGATGATAATTATTTCAGAGTAACAATTTATTTTATGACGTTTTATAAATATATAAAATAGTGTTTTGCTATGCCAGAATATCAGTCAAAAGTTCTTCCCATAACAGCGTGAACTCAAATCAGTAAAGTGAAGCCAGCGTAACCCCCTGCATTAAAGAACCGAATGGGATTTTATCTACAGTGCAGTCACTCAATGATGTAAAGAAATCCACCAACTTTGCTTGCGCCTCGTCCAGACTTTGATCTGTTATGGTCATGATCTGATGCAGAATGTCACCGATGTCTTGTTTCCTGCCGTCCCCATCGGTCCCGTCGTGTCCATGTGGAGGCGGCAGTGCCATGCCTCCCTGCACCGAGTGAGCAGCCAAATTCACACCGCCGAGCGTCTGCATGATCCGCGCCTGCTCCGCGTCCATAGTCCTCCGCAACCCGATCAATGTGGTTCTTACTCAGCCGAGGAAGCTAAAGAAACGCGAAATGAGTACATGCAAAAAAGACTACGTGACTATATGAGGAGCATCTGCGGGGATGGTGTCGTCTCCGAAGCGTTTGACGGTGAAGCGGCTTCGCGGCAACAAGGCGAATAGCATGAACCGTGACCACCACTCAGACGGAACTGTTCGGCCAAAGGTTTCACTTTCTCACAGCAAAAAAATCAGTGGTCCCCCAGTTCCTTATTGAACATGTCCTTTAGAGAAATCTCAGCTTCAACATCGAGCTGACAGCGGTTGCCCTTTGGATACTTTCCGAGCCTTCATGCCAAGCTGGCTTTATCTTCTCCCCAAAAAAAACTGAAATGTTGAAGCTCCTTGGAGATGCCTTGATATTTTGCATGTGTTTTACAGTCTTCTTTATTTCTCCGTTGCCACTTCTTCAAAACTTGTTCGAATCCGCACTGCAAATCTGACGGAAACAAATTCCAGGAAAAAAAGAAAAACAATAATTGCACAAATTGAATGAATGAAAGATTTAAAAAGAAAGCAAAAGTAACGTTACCAAAATGCTGCCTTTTAAAAGTGTCTCCAAAAATGTGAACTAGAAACAAAACAAATTAGTTTATCGGCACCAACAGTAAAAATATAGCGCTCAGGTAAAAATATAAAATATACAAAAAAGTTTTCTTAGAATGAGTGGGGGCTAGGAAATTAGCAAAAAAAATTAATTACACGCCATAAAGCGATGCGCAAAAATATCTGCTTGCTCAAATTTATGAGGCCAGCTCTTGGGCCGTGTGTGCTTTATGTTGTTTGATGGCAGCGGTAGTGAGCGATTGACAATGTGCCAATGCCACTCACTCAGTGTGGACGTGTCAGAGCTGAAGCTGAGCAGAAAAAAAGCTACAGAAAACGACATAAAAATGCACGCTCCGCCCTGCAGAGGAGGGGTCTGGATTCTTGTCACTTCTCGCCAGAACCCCGAAAACAAAATGCCAGCCCGCTACTAATGATACTAGTGATAATAATGATGAAAGAAGAACATCGGAAAAGAAGGCTGAAGTCCCACTTTGCATGTGTCTCATTTAAAGCGCACCCGTGCCGCGAAATGCCGTCACATTAACAGATGCGGATAGCATTTTGCAATAAAACACGCGAAAGACATACCCCAAGTTTTATGTTGGCTGATACTAAACTGATAATGGATTGCTCTAGCTCCTCGTTCTCCACACCATATCACGGTATGGTCGCCTCTACCAAGCCTGGCTAGCAGGGTAGGCGAGCGGAGGACATGTTTATAATATTGGGGCTGAAACGCTTTGAGCCAATCCTCGGGTCGCATTTGTTTGAGCGAGCGTATGAACGTCGAATCCGCGGCCTCGACAGCGCGTAAACGCCCGCCCACACAGCGCGGTACTGTGCTGCGCGTTAGCAACTTCTGATTGGTCGTTGCCACGGGTGACACCTACCGCCCAAGCAGGCGGCGCTGCGCAGTGCTCCACTGCAGTTGCTATGGTAGCAGACAGCGAGGAGATACAGTGACGTTTCCGCGCTTGCTGCTGGCGCGCGCATAATAAGGCTGTGCTGGGTTTCCTACATTAAGAGCCGACGACTTTTTTGAACGTCCAGGAAGAGAAATGCTGAGATATTGACGTTTTTGCTTTATTCATTCACTATCGTCCTGTTTTAGTTATTTCTCTCCGTTTTTGGGCCTTTTTATTAAAGTATTAAATCTTATAGCACACTAGCACAGTGTGAAAAGCATGGCTTAGCATATGGATATACAACATGCATATACAATATGGATGTATTTTATTAAGTGCATTGTATTCTATAAACATACACTATTAATCTCACTTATACTCGCTATAATCTTTGATCCCACAATTAATTTTAATTATTATTGCTAAGTGAATTTAATGCTGTAACTACATGAGTTTGCACAAAAAATACTGGCTAGATGTTGGAAGAAAAAAGTCACTTTGTCAAAAGAAACTGTAACCGATGTCCTCCTACCTAGTTTTACTACTCAAATGACGAAGCTTTTGGTGCCAGAGCTAAACTTGTGCACTTCAGAGGCAGCAAGTCTTGCACTTGTGACATGACAGACTCTGCTGTGATGGGACTAATTACCAGGAATGAGAGACGCATATAGACTGAGGAAATAGAGCTGTTAATTTGGGTGCAGTTAGAAAGTCAATCAGACACCTCTCCAAATGCAGCAGCATGTGACAGGGCTATACTGCAAATCTGTAAAAGCAGCAGCAGCATTCACCAAGCACACTACAACACTGAGGCCCTGTAGGCCTGCCATCATCATGCACTCACTCAACAAGGGGAATTAACACTGAGTAATTAAAGAGCAAAAAAGCACATATGCAGAAAATCAAAACTTACTCTGGGATTAGCCATAGGAGGATAAAATAAACAAAGAAAACATTTCAAATGAAAATGCAACAAAGCCAGAATCTTTAGAAGACTTGTTTTCTATTCATTACTTCATCACCAGTGGATTCCAAAAAACACTATATACACTGTGAACTGGGTGAAGGACAGATAAAGAAAATAGACTCCCTTACCTAAAAACAATTTGCATTTTACTATATGAAATACAGGGCTTTGAAATACAGCCTGTTAATTAAAAACAAATCATAATTTAAAAACATTTATCTCCTAAATAATAAACAGCTATTCACATGGGCAATGGCAATACATTGGCAACACTAACTGCTCAGTATAAATCTTTTGAATGTACAGTGTGGAAGATGAACATAAAACGAATGATAATGTTACAGTAGTCACCTTAAAAATACATAAACAATAACACTTATCTTAAACTGCATGCCATATAACAAGATATTGTTTCACATATCCTAAATTGTGTGAATCAGAGAAAGAAAGATAAAGAGAGCACTAGAGAGGCATGATCAGAATTGGCCAATATGGAACAATACAGTACAAAATAGAATGTATTGTCTACTATGCAGTGTACCATGTGTGTAGTGTATTGTATTGTACTGTACTGTCTGTATCATATATGTATATTGTCTTATTTGTTTATTACTAGGGAGACACCATCAGCAGGAAACAAATTCCTTTTGTGTGCAAATATACTAAATTAAACTGATTCTGATTCTTACCAAAGTAAGTGTATTTATGTTGCATTTACATACTGCTGCTACACCTGAACCAAGATGCTAAGAGATCTTATCATAATTATGTATGACTCATTGTGTAAGATAACCAATAAGCTTTCAATGTAGCTGTTTATTTTATGTTATGTTTAAATTACATAAATTAAATTAAAATGTATTACTAGTTGTTATAGCTATTATAGTTATAGTTATTTTTTTTCTTAATAATGTCTTCTTACTGTTCCTAAAACATTAAATATTACAATATTACTTAAAATAGTATTTCAGTCTATACTGTAGTGGCTTCTGATGAAAAAAATAACAACAATTAGCAATCCTTCAACAGCTTCAACAGTTGACAATTGACAACTGCCCCCCCCCCTCTCTCTCTCTCTCTTTCTCTCTCTCTCTCTTTCTCTCTGTCTCTCTTTCTCTCTCTCTTTCTCACTCCATGTCTATCTATCTCTCATGCTCTCTTTATCGAGGTGTGTGGTTTGGCTTGTTCTTATTCACTTGACCTTGAAGTATCAACCCAACACACTCCTGAGTTTAGTGAATGGGAGTCCCAGACCTACTGCATTTATCATTGCAATACTGAGCTGTCAAGTCGCACTGCATAGCTGTCAGACAGGGCTCAAAGGAACAGCTCCACATCCTCTCCTCTGGTGCAGTGCATGATTCTTCATTGCATTACATTGCATGCCTTTTCACCATTGTTTCCAGCCATGTGTCAACATAATTCATTTCCAGCACCATGACAGTAAATCTTTGGGAATAAGAAAAAAGACCTCAATTTAATTTCACGATATGTTTGCATAATGGTATAATTACTAGCATTATTAACTGCTTATAACTCATTACTCCAAATTATCTTTGAAAGCTGCTGAGAAGACAGGAAGAAGTGTTGGTGTAGAAGAAGGTGCATGTTGTTTTATGACCATCACATTCAAGTTTCAGCTGATTTGAGTTTGCTTAGTTTGGAAGTAATTGTTAACTGGACTGAGGTACATCCAATGTTCTCTTAAGTCACCATATGGCTGTGCTATTATTACTTATGATATAGACATATAATAACAAGAGAACATTGTGTGTATGTGTGCGTGTGTGTGTGTAAATGAAAAATAAGCTTATTGAAAATAAATCAAAAATGCACATTCCAAAGTTACAGGGGCATATGTTTCTGTATGTTGCTATTATCTTTTTTGTTTATCAGAAAACCTGTAAATTACTTAGAGTAGCATTTGAAAATGTATGGAGCATAACCATGCTTAATGAATTCACTCTTAATTATGCAGCACCTCTGCATGTACATGTGCACCAATTACTGATCAAATCTTCCATTTATGACAGATTTAAATGACAGTTCCAGAATAAACAGCCACTCCTCCCATCCCAATAATATGCTCATCTTTTCTGAAAGAATTAAGTGTTTGAAGAGTGAATGTGTTGTCAACCCTGAACACCCCTCTGCAGACTGTACATGAAAGTGGAAAGATAACACTTTGTCATCTGTTGGAATTGATATTGCTCTTTTTTGTGGTGACAGCCAAAAACGACCCACAGGTGTCTCAGAAACCAGTGACTGTGTTGTCATATTTCATTTAGGCATCCTACTGCAAAGCCATAATTACTTAATTAGCTTGTTAATTAGGAGATTAGCATTTACTGATAGAGTGGCTTGTTCAGTTGTGAGGGGAGGAGCGGAGTTTAAGTAGGGGGAAGTTCTGAACGTCTCACCTTAAAGGGTGCGTCCCAGTGCATTTCCAACAGTCTCCTTATGTCAGGAATCAGCAAATGTAATTAAAGGTGCTGAACAAATGAAAACATTAAAAATAAGGATTTTAATGTTGCACTGCATCAATACAAAGAGAAACTCTGTTTGCATGTAATTTCATTAATTTAAACAAAATGTCTACAATGTTGTTGAAACTGCATATATATAGGCTTAGTAGACAAGTAGATTGTGTATGAAAATTTAATAACTAAAGTGAATGGAATGTTTGTCTTAAATATAATATTTAATATAATAATACAATCTTTATTTAAATATTCAAATGTTAGTTTTAAAAAACAAGATGTTTAGGACATAGATACTTAGATAAGACCTTAGAATTTGAATGTGTGAATTAAATAAGTAGTTATGTATATAAGTAATATATCTATAAGACTTTTAAGGAGCTTACAGTGTGTAACCAAAGTTTGATTAAAGTTGTTTTGACTTTATTGTCTTTAAATGGTTTAAATGTTATTATTTTTAAGTAATATATTGATTTAGATGGATACATATAGATTTTCTTAATTGCATTTATTTATTTATTTATTTATTTATTTATTACAACCTATTTACTTACTATTAAGAAATATCAACAAGCTGAAAAAATTTTCTTTGTTTGCAATGCACACTCTAGGAGATTTGGTGAATTACTTGGAAGTAGTAGCTGCTTCAAAAATGATCCTTAAGAGAGGGAACTACAAAAAAAGAAAAACATATTAACTGTCAGTTACCATTCTCAAAATAGATTAAACCAACTCAGGGCAACAAATTTTGTTATACTTTTAGCCAGGGGTGAGGGAGAGATAATCTGTGCTAATTGGTTTAACATTCAGCAAGTCATGAAGAAATACTGACTTTTTAAAACACCATTCACAAACAAGTATCAACACTGGTCCCCATAGGCCTACATGACCAGTGTTTAATAAGATAAGATAAGGTCAGATAAGGAAGCTATAAGCTATAAAAGCTATAAAAATGAACAAAACTTTGCCACAACAGGCAGGTATTTCAGACAATGCGTCATGAGTAGGGGTCCCCCTAGATCAGATTTCTACTCTGGAGGTGATTTGTGAAAACAGACCCTGTTGCCTAAAATAGCTGCCTACATGATGACATTTTTTATTTTTTATAGTTTACAGTTTGTCATACTGTGTCCTAAACCACATCAATGTGCTATCTCAAAAAAGAAGTTAATGTGGTTTGAGTGGGTTGAGAGACATTTTGGGGATGTGTTCATGGCAAAGATTCAGCTATTTACCTAAGGTGTTGTTAACAATGTGTGTGAAAATGTGTGCAAATTAAATTTTTCACCAAACAATTCCTATTCGTTGATAAAAATGCTATTTGCCAGCAGCATTTCCCTGTTTAATATCATTTTAGAAATATATATGACTTTTCCAAAAAGTTGGTCATCTGCTGTAAGTGAGATTTCATTCCTAAGTGTATAAAAAAGAACAAATGCATTACATTCGCCATGTTTTTATGAGTGTTGTTACTGCCAATGTAAATGAAACATGATGCTGACATCACAACACACAATTCCACTGTGCATAAAATTCAGAATACTCAGACAACCTCTAGTGTCACTCCCAGCTAGGATGATGGCATGTAGTTTAAAGTCTGGTTGCAAAATGATCATGTTTAGGCCTTTTGCATCCATACCAAATTATTAAATAACTTTGTGTGTTACTTAAATATTGAATTACTATTAAATATCATTTTGAAAACGCTGTTATGCTATATGTATTGAATAAGCCCCTGTGTTAGAAGATGATAAGCTGAGCAGCATTATATACTCTCATCACCGTGGTTACATCAGAAGCAGTCTGGTCACTCTGGTCCCTCGTCTGGGTGTCGCCAAGCCATGTCCTGTTGCTGAGGGAGATTGTAGGAAATGACTTAGGCGGGCAGTGCCAGAGACAGTACTAACCACGTTAGCACCAGCCTCTCATGTGGTTTACATACACCGTTTCCCGATACTTCTTTCCTGATATTCACTTTATGCAGGCAGTATATCATTATTACTGTTTAATTCAAAACATGTTAAAGACAAGCCAGAAGTAGTCTATGCTGTCCATCCCTGATTTACAGACGTTTCCTTGACTTCCTGCTTCCTAAAATGTCTGCATAATGAAAGTAATTCAGAGTACATTTATAGTTTAGTACAGTGGTAATAGAACCCGGACATTCAGAAAATGTGTTGCCTCTTTATGATACTTCAAAAAAGTTATTACAGAGGTTATGCAATGACTCCATTCACCACTACCTTTATTTGAAAAGAATGGCAAAATATGCTGCTAAATGATAGTTTGTTTAATAGTGAAAACTGCGAAAAGGAGAGCAAAACAAGTGATTGTTAGCTTAAATTAAAGGCAGTTTGACAGTGATCCATACAGTTTAGCAAGGAGTCAGTGGTCCATGGATACTGATGTGTGGCTAGGAATTGGGTTTCTTGACATTTATAAGTACTAAGTTTGAAAGCAGGGAAATACAAAAAGCAAGTCTGTGTGCATACAAAAGCTTTGACAGTTGGTAATACTTAAAGATGGGATTTGTTGGTGAAATTACAGCAAAAACAAACTCAGTGATATCCTGATTGTACATTGCCACAGAATTTGTTGTGGATATTTGATTAGTTTCATATGATCAAAGGCTGTGTGTTCTGTGGGTGTGTGGAGCTAGCTGCTGTTAACTGGTAGCAGGATGTGAACACACACCAAAAGTCCCTTTTCTCTAGTGTGATGCTTAATTTATATAAGAGAATTTGTTGTAAATATTTGGTTTTGAAGGGTTATGTGTTCTCTGTGTGTGTGCAGACAAAAAGAGAGTAATATATATAGTAGTATATGATAAAATACAACTAGAGACTAAATAACACAGGTGAAACTATTTGTGCAATCAAACCTACAACAGCTCTTTCTTAGGTGTTTAGATATATTGTTTTGTTTGTATGTTTTGTCTGTGTGTGTGTGTGTGTGTGTGTGTTTGTATGTGTGTTAACAATACTTTAGTGGGTGTAATTGTTGCCTATCATGACATCATGTGCATCATATCTGTATAAAATGAGTACTCTGCCTGAAGTCTGAAAATTCCACATTTTTCATATTTACCAACATTTTCTTACTGCTATTAATGAATATAAACTGAATATAAGACATTTGTAGGCTCACTGGTCATTTTGGACAGCAAATACAATGGTAAAATTTACATTATGTCGACTGGTTTCTCTCATTTACATTTACATTTATTCATTTGGCTGATGCTTTTATCCAAAGCGACTTCCAAGACACAGGAACAGCTCACCACCTCACTTCTCTCACCACCACTATTTGAAATATGTTTGAGTCTGTTACTTTCATTTTAACTGTCAAAACAAAAAAACTTTTTCTTAAGAGTTACATTTTTCTGTGACTAAAAATCTGTTAAATATCCTGTTAAACACTGCAAGAAAAAATTGAAGTTTTAGGTCACTATAAATGTATATGATTTCTATTGTCTCTTTTCCAGTAATATTTAAAAAATTAGACACATCTCTGAGGTTAAGTTCGATTTTTTTGTGCCTTCAATTATTTGCTGGTATGACAAGAATGAAGAATAAGTTTTAGAAAAGTATAAAAATAATGTAAAAATTAGATATTAAGTCAGTAAAAAGGTTTTACTTTTTATGAGGCTGTTATGCTACTGCTCCCTAAACTACTGACTCAAAATTAAATATATATTATTACATAAAAAAAACCAAATATGTATAATATGTATTTATGTGTCTTTCTCCACTACCAGCTGTGTGTTCTTTTTTAAGTTAACACATGCTGATTTGTAATGGTGGAATAGTTAGGGTGATAATACAGTAGAGGGCAGTCTGCATGAGGCAGAGCAGAACCTGCAGCATCTCATCCACAGTTTCCTGGGTCGATTGTAATAGGGTCATAAGCTAGTCTGGATCATATTTTAGCATTTAGCCCCAGGTTATTACAGCAAGCCCACTTGATAGTCTCTGATATGAGATTACTGCTAAATCAATGAGCTAATGAAACCATAATGGTGTATTTCAATCAAATATCAAATAAATGTTTTTTATGAAGTTTCGCTTCATTTAAGCAGGTTAGTAACAATGTCTCGTTGAAGAAAAATGGCCCCCTGAGGTTATAAAAAGAAGATCTTTAACATTTATGATATCATCAGTGGCACCCTGATTGAGACTTTACAGTACCCTTTTTGCAGGTTCTAAGTTCAGTGTTGTGTCTGTAAAATGGACTTATGTTCTAGGTTGCATCATACAAGTGGGCAGATTTTGTCCTGGAGCTGTGTTTATATGTAGTTTTTTAAACATATTAAATGATTCTTTTTATACATGGAAAGATTGCAAGATGTGCTTGATTTATACAACTTTATTGTTTACTTTAATTGTATGTTTTAAGCATATTTTGCAAAAGCTAATTTGGCCCATTCTTTGCTCTTTAGACCTGGTATTGTCTAAAACCAGTAATGTTGAATTTGTAGGTTTACTCCAATGTCCTGTGATCTTCAAGCCATCTTCAGAGCAGATGCATGCAGGGATCTCCACTGTGAGACAGCTCGGCAAAGGCCAAGGCAGATGTGAGGGATCAGGGGTAGCCATGAAATCTCGCAGGGAGAAGGTGAGAGGTACACTGGCTCTCTGCACCCTACTATCAATCATCCTCCACTTGTCCTCCTCTATAGCCCACAGCTGTTCCTCCACTGTCTCAAGTGGAAACACACTCCACACTTTGCTTAAAATTATTACACAGGCTATAAACCCACAGAGGCAATGCACTGTTAACGTTCCAACACTAAGTAACCGTTAAAATTAAACAGTGATGCCTTGTACAAAGGCCATATATTCCAGTCAATGTTGGATCATGGGTTTGGTTAGGGTTTCCGCTGCCCTGCCCATTGGCGTGTTCATTGTTCTTGGATTTAATTGCTACTTGCAGGCCAGTCTCAGGAGGTTCATTGATCTCGTTTATGATTGGTTTGGGCCGAGACCTTGATTCCAAGGTTGCCCTACCAGGAATGCTTGTCAAATCATGAGGCCTGCAGACCTGTTGTGACAGCACTGTAAAACAAAAGGTCACTGGCACTTGTTGACCACCTACAATGGCATATACAGTCGTATGGAAAGGTTTGGGCTTCCCTGGTCAAATGACATGTTAAGTAAATATAAGGATACATCCTTTGCAGAGAACCCACTTCTGCACATTTCACTGCACAATTATTGCTTATCTGTTTAATATAAAGGCTTGGGGGAAAAAAATATGTTAAGCTCAACATTATTAACAAAGAAAGTTTTTAGATATGTAGTAAATTTGGTTAATTTGTAGCAGCAGTTGTGTCTCAAACATAGTTTTCTTACTTTGTTCAACATAAAGTGTATTTTCTTTCATGAACTTGGCAAAAAAGTGACTTCTACTTTGGTATCTAGGTGTACTGCCAGTTCAGCTGTATTGATTTTAGCCTGCCAGAATGGAGGGTGTTTATCTGACCCAGCTAGAGATAAGTCATTCACAGTTCTTTTTTCACACCTGTTTATCATCCATCCTAAAGTTTCCTAGGAAGCCAGCTCTTAGCCCATATTTGAATGTGCTTTAAAAATAGATAACTGAAGACACCTTATTTCTTCAGTATGATAAGGTTCTTGTTTTACATGGATTCATCACTGTCTTACAGCATGCAGTTACAGGAACTGTTTGCCATAACAATAAATATTCTATTTGCATACACATAGATGCTGCATAGTATGAAATGGTTGAATCATTTGCATATTAAATTCAGATTTTTTATTCGAGCTGATCAGGAACCAGCAACCCCTCTATTATTGCCCATCCAGTATGAATTACACATGGCCACAGGTCAGGCCCGAGTGAATCTAAATCACTGCAGTCCAACTGCCCTAAGCTCAACTTCTGTATTGACATAATGCCAGATATGACACTATTAGTCACCATGCTGCAATGGTCTTTTGATAAATAGTACTATAAATTGTTGACAAAACAATTTGTGATGTATTATGTTAGCGATGGGTTGCACTGCTTATCAAATCAAGTAATCTGGTGGCAGACTCCATTCATCAAAAAATGTGCATAAGTCACTGATGGCACAAAATGTGCAGTCAGTAAGATTCTAATTGGCCCTCAGCATAATAAACTTTGTAAAATACATAGAAATATTTACTCTTGCTTTTAAAGGATCAATTAGAGCCCAGAGTATTAAAAACAGTGATATACACAGAAGGTAAATTTGACCATTGCCTATATTTCTTGATTTACCATACATTGCAAAACAATAGACTATAGTTGATGACTATATTTTTACATAAATTAAATATTTTACTCTTATGCATTCTAACCCTGTAACATGTAACCTAATTTTTCTAGTTATGTTTTTTGCTTCTTAAATAAATTATGAACTTTGAACCAACATTCATCAGGACTACCTATTAATATTCTCTTTTAAAATAATTTAAAATCACAAACACTGCTATACAGACTTGAAATAAATTAATTAAAAGTTTACATTAACCTTTAAATTTTATGTGAGTATTTTTGTCTTTACAGTGTGTGCTTCTCAATGCACACTACAGGTAACATCTGTCAGTGTTTTAAAATAGTTTAAATGAATCTTGTTTCTCCATGAACCTTTATTCAGTGCTCAAGGAGAATTTTACATTAGTAGTACAGAGAGAGAGAGTGTGTGTCTGATGTACAGTATATTTCTATCTGATCAGCACTGAGTGTGACTTAGATAAAAGAATATAAACATAATATTGCTTATTTGTAAAGCAGTTATCTGCCAACACACATATGATTCCAACATCATTGTGTATCCCTGGTTGTATATTTTCCCTTTATTATGTATATTTATATAATGCTGTGTATTAATACTCATTTGTTTTACATAATATACCTCAACATTTGCCAATAAAGAATGTTTTGCTTTCGAATTCTGTGTTCCCAGTCTATAAAGTGTGGATAGAAGGTATATGCTGCTATCTCAGCATTGAACTTTCTTGTCTTTCTGTCTGACAGGTGAGTATTGCTTTTGAAACCTTGTACCAGACAAGAGGTGCTGTTTAATGTGTGACAGTACTCTGTGATCATTCTTTTGTGTTTATATGTTTATATGTGCAGTCCTTTAAATGCCTTTCTGAAAAGGCTCAAAGACAGCACAGAGCAACAGACACAGGCACAGTGTGGGGAAGACTTCTAGTAAGATTTCTAATTACATATGTATGTTTTCATATCTTGATAAAAGTTGAAAGTGTTGCCTTTGTTTCTTCTAGGTGCATCAACCGTAATTGAAAAGATGTCCCTTGGTCATTTCCTCCTTAAAGGCTGTCTATTTATCAGTACTGTAGTGTATATGTTTTTGCTTTAGTGTCTTTTTTATACATAAAATTTGCTGCACACATGACACCTGAAAAACTGCCTCAAAATCATGCTTTAAAGTTTAGAGAAAGTGCTTATCAGTCATTGAGTAGATGGGAAGAAAGTGAGTATATAAAAATTAAAACAATCACACCAATAAATAATAATAATAGGAAAAAAAAGAAGAAAGAAGAGTAATACCTTTTAACGACTGCATAAAGGCTGGAATCTGATGCATGGTTGGCCAACACTGAGAGATTATAATGTCCTCAAGTGAGTTGAAAGGCTATTCCTGATCTGCTATTGCCTTACATCACCTGTTCCACTTTTTTCCATTGTTTTAATGCAGCCCTGGTTGAAAAAGTGATCAGATGACCTCCTGCCCTTTACTAATTAGTATGTAGCAAAAAAGGACAGCAGATTTATGAATGCGACAGCCCTCATGCTCATACGTCTTTCAAAGGTTGAGACTTAAAGTCAGGCAACCTTGAGACGGAGCAAAAAGGATTGCCTTTAAAAAATGTTGGTATGGTGGAGTTCAAGTGGTGATTAATTAAAATGGCAATTACAATACATATTTTTAAAAAGACAAATCAGAAAGAGTTTTTTTGTGACACACACTTTCCACTATCGTAACCATTAAGCATTAAGCATTAAGCATTTCCACTTTAGTCATGAAGAATATTTGTCATTTTTAACACTGGCGATATCATCATGGCTATTATTATTTTTCTTCTGGTGTTATGCGAATGAGGGAAAATTGCTGATTTGAAAGCTTGACTGCTCTCTGCTGAGTGCATCTTTAAAATGCAGTAATTAAGCCTGGCTGTCAATCATATGGGATAGGGTGTGAGCGTGTGTGTGTGTGTGTATGTGTGCAAGTGTTGGCTGGCTATGGACGTACCAATATATATATATATATTTGGTATATATATATACCAAACACAGAAGAAACCTTTGTATATATACAGTTATATGCAATTGTTTGGGTTACACTAATCAAATGACGTGTTGCTGATTTTCCAAGTGAAAATAAATGAACCCATCCTCAACAAATAAATCATTTCAACCCGTTTGAATGCACAATTACTGTTTATTTAGTGACTTTAACATACAGTATAACATACAGTTTACAATATGTTGAACTCAGCAATTAAATCAAAATTGTACACTAAAACTTGCAGACAAATGTTTTTTTCAGTGAAGCATGTGCTCACTTATTTTAAAAAAACAAAACATGTATCAGGGGTGTCCAACTGCATATTCTAAATAACTGTAAGTATCTTGACAATAAGTAAGTAATTTAAACTGACTGAAAAACAGAAATGACCTCCACCGATGAAATATAATAGTTGTTACTTTTGCCAGACCTTCTCTTGATTATAGTGAATTTATAGCTGAACACTGTGCAGTATAATTGAAGTTTGCTGTGCTTCTAATAACTCATTCAATGTAGTGGAATCCGTTTTTATTTTTCAGAAAACACTAATTAAAACAGCTTTTTCGAATCCTTATAAGAAGCTTGTTTTCCCTTTTACAATAGAGAAAGAAGAAAACATGAATATGCATGTTAACACAAGTCATTTCAACCATAAGGTGCTGCTTGCATCTCTCAGATGAATCTGCTTTTTCAGCATTGTTGCTGTCATTAACAGCCCCTCTGGTTTAATGAGTGAATTGAGTTGAATTTAATTCACACTCACTGCCCCAGTTTCGTTTTAAGTGCTCCTGTACCAACATGAAAAGCTATGGGTGAATTACATTTTTGAATGCAAAATAACACAAGTAAACAGTAAAAAATAGCACAAGAATAGCACAAATAATTATTCTTTGCATGCTTTTGTACACTTTAATTAAAGTATTGCCTACATTCTTAAAGAAATGTATGTGATGAAAGACACTGGACATGAAAAATCTAAGCAGCCCGATCAAAAAATCGTATGATATTTAATGTTAATTCTGAGTCAAAATATGTGCTCATCATTCATGTTCTGTTGTTGTTTAATAGACAAACTATTTAAACTACTTATTTTTCCCATTGTCACTATGCACAGAGGCAAGTCATTGCATTTTGAATAAGACACAGAGAGAGAATAAGAGCAAGAGAGAGCTTGTACACCAAAGTATGAGTGTTAATCTGGTTTGTCCTGTACGTTTTAGCCACAATTAATTTAAATTGTGGATATGAAGTTCAAATGTATTAGTGTCAGATAAGGATTCATTGCTGTTGTTTGATTTAAAGGTGGCCTAATCACAAGCAACCATGTGTTCTGGCAGCTGTTTACATAAGCCTCACTTGCTCTCTGACAGGAGTTAAAAAGTACAGTTGTGGTAATCAAATTGTGGAGTGGCAAGTCAGATGCAGGAAGCAGATTGAATTAAGCACAGCTGCAAATGTATGCATGAGGAGGCTGTGCCGATGAGGGATGCTGCGCTTATCTGAGTCAGGGAATCCTTTCTTCCACTCACTCTTAAAAATAAAAGTGTAAAGAAAGGGTTAATTGTTGAAATAGGTTCTGTTGTCTGCAAAATGTTTCAGCGGAAAATTATTTTTGGAAATGAGATGTCTCTGTGTCAGAACTCTCTTTTTAAATGCAATAGGATATTTTGCCAGTTTTTTTTTTATCTCTGCTTGATTCAATTGTTTTAATTGTTAATAAGTTTTTCTGTGTGGTTTGACTTTTGTTACAACTATGGTGATAGGAACCAGGGGTCACCATCCCTATAGTACATAACCATTTTATTTTCAAACATAATTTCTAAGATATTTTTCCTAAATCTGTGATAACAAAATCTGTGATCTGTTAATTCTTTATTTAACTGACTAATGTGCAAAGAAAAAAAATTAATAGTTTTACTGACCATTTGTATTTTGTAAATATGCACAAATTTAAAATCTGGATGCAATACACTCAACACAAAATGGGACAGTTAAAATAAAAGTGCACAGAATATTTAAGCAACACTGGTTGGGGAGACCCCACATTGATCAGGCTAATTGGTAGCAGGTAAGGTATCCTAACAGGGTATAAAAGTAGCATCCATCAAAGGATGACACCAAAATTCATATGAGAAATGTAAGTCAGTTCAAAAGAACATTCCTCAACAAAGGATTGTAGAGAGTTTTGGACTTTAAACACCTACAGTATTTAATACTGTGTAAAATATTTAGGAAATTCAGAGACATTTAAGTGCATAAAGGGCAAGGTCAGAATATGTTGTTTGTGCATGATTTTCATCATGAGCCCTCAGGCGGCACTGCCTAAGAAACCATCATACTACTGTGACATCCAGGCACAGGAGTACCTCAGAAAACTGTTTTCACTGAACACAGTCCATTGCTGTATCATGAAATGCTGTTTGAAACTGTATTACACAAGGAACTGTCCATACATTGACTCAATGCAGAAACACTGGTGAGTTCTCTGGGCCTGAGGTAATCTCAGATGGACTGAAAGACTGTGGGACTGTGAGCTAGGGTCATATGAGTATACATATCAGCATATTTTTTTTGACAAAACTGGCATTGAGTTGTCTGTGTCAAAGATGAAAAAGGCTATCCAAATTATTATTGGTGAAAAGTGCATCTGAGTTGGTATAGGGGTGCATCAGTGCCCATGGCATGGGTGAGTTGCATGTTTGTGAAGGTACCATTGACTCTGAGCTGTATATTAAAATTTTAGTGAGGCATATGTTGCCATCAAGGTGATGCTCATCCCAGGATATTTATCTTTAATTCAGTAGGACAATGCCAATTATTGCATTTTAGAAAATATTCCAGCTTTTTGAAAATGGGGTTTGTATTAATCATGACAGCAGAACCAACACATACCTTCTGTTTTATATGGAATATTATTAATGATGAAATAGTGGTATCTGAATATTTCTTCAGGCATTATTTTGCCTTTCCTGCGTGTGCTACTCCGCAATTAACTATTTAAGAATTTTTAGAAGTTTTAGGTCAAACATAGAATGGTGTACTTCAGTTGTGCTTATGGTCTCCTAGAAGCTGCCTGTATCTGGTAAGTTTAGCTTATTTTATCTGTGTGCTGTCTTCTAAGATTATTCTTGTTGTGGAGTTACTACCTTGTGGAATTAGCTTTGCTATTGTATGTCAAGGTTTTGCATGAGCTCAGGTATAATCTAGATTGACTAGCAGCTCTTAAACCGAGTCTGAGTTTACTGGTATAGGAAGTCTTTCTTTGTTGACAAAAAAGCACCATGTAAGTTGCTCTGGACAAGAGCGTCTGCCAAATGCCGTAAATGTAAATGTAAATATCAAATCACTCTGAATGGCTTTATTTTAATCTTGTTTGCATCATTTGATTATGCAGAAATATTGTCAAAGTATACCTTTAAAGAACTCCAGTGTGCTTGGATGGTTGACACTGTGCTTGTAATGTTAGTGATGAAATAAACATGTGTATAAAAAACTGCTGGACAAGAAGAAAAGCTGTATGTTCTTCTTATTCATCTCTCCCTCTCTCACACAGACGGCGGGCAACACTCTTCTTCACACTCTACAGAGAGACAGTGTGAAAGCTATGGAAAGATGAAAACTATTGAAGTCAGATTGTGTCTAGATCTTTGACAATGAGCCTGAAAAGGGAAACATGAGTGAAGGGGGAGAGAATGAGAATGGAAAATCATTAACTCTCTCTCTCTTTCATGCTGATTGCAGGAGCCTAATATGATTGATACAGAAAGAACATCTAACACAATTGTTTGATTGTTTAAAAATAGTTCTTCTCATATCCATTTCCTAATGGCCCGTATGAAAGTATGTGAACATCTAGTGTCTCAATGCCAGTCTGAAAGATAGGCTTTTCTTTGTTGTAGGGGTGGCAGGGGGGTATTAACCCATTCGAAATGAGCTGACAGAAATAGGTCTGTTGACCATGAATAATATTTTTGTCAATTCTGTCACCTCAACATATTCTTCAGTGGGGCTGTTTGGCATTAGATTAAAGCTCACCCAGATTCCGATACTAATTAACTGGAGTGTATCTGTGTGCTATTATTCACATTTAAGTAACCTTTTAATAGCATCGCTCCTTAAACCCCAGTGCAGGTAATGACTTTAAAGAGCTCTTATTAAAAGAGAAATGCTAATGAGCTTTAATAAAGCAGAACAACTCAGAAATGAAGAAGCATTTTGTACGGCAGGCGAGGGTGTACAGGCTTCATTAAAGAGAATGATGAGCCCAACAGATCCTTGTCAATTTGTACATGAAGTTAACATTAGCCATGATGGAGAGCACATCTGTATGACTCTGTGTGTGTGTGTGTGTGTGTGTGTGTGTGTGTGTGTGTGTGTTTGTGTGGTTATGAGTTGTGGACGGGGGTCATGCATATATGGTTGAAGGGGTGTGGGTGTGTTTTTTTGTAAGAGAGAGACAGAGAGAGAAATAGATTCCAGCGATTGAGAAGACAAGTACATTTAATAAAGGCATTCCGATAGCACCGTTTATGTTAGACGTTAGGACAGATGGATTTTTGGAAAACAAAGTGAATTTTGTCATTGCAGAATAATCTCAATTAAGACTGTCATGATTACACAGTTAAACAAATTTTAATCATCAGTTAAATTATTCATTTTGAATAGTTGGCAGTACTCATATATGGACACACCCATATGTATTTTTGCAGAGCAGGAGATTAAATATGCAATCACAAAAAATGGAACTTTGGATTTACATGATTAAAGGCAGCACAATTTCTCATTGAAGCTCATACACCTT
Organism: Arnoldichthys spilopterus; assembly: GCA_037974385.1. Lineage (NCBI taxonomy): Eukaryota > Metazoa > Chordata > Actinopteri > Characiformes > Lepidarchidae > Arnoldichthys > Arnoldichthys spilopterus. The sequence goes on from JBBPDA010000019.1 coordinate 7,821,441, forward strand.
TTTTTGGGGTTGGGGGCAGGGCAATCACTCCCATTAGTGCATCACCATGCAAATCTCAACCAAAAAAATGCATCTATCCATCCATCCATCCATTTTCCAACCGCTTCTTCCGTTTCCGTGTCATGGGGAAGCTGGAGCCAATCCCAGCTGACTGCGGGCCTAAGGCGGAGTACACCCAGGACAGGAGGCCAACCCATCGCAGGGCAAAAAAATGCATCTTTATTCACAAATTTTGAATTGATAATTTTATTTATAAATCAATCAGTAATTATGGTGAATTTAATTGTAAAGATAAACACTGATAAGCTTTTAACATTAGTTACTGGGTTTTACTGATTATCTGAATTCCATCAAATGAATAGGATCACTTTATTTCTTTAGTAATTGTTCTAACAGCTCATTTATTTTGTAAGCTCTTATTTATGTTATTTTTTGACTAGCCAGTGTTGACCAGAGGAGCATGAATTTTCCCTTTGATTGTAGGTTCCTTTTTTGTTTCTTTACCTACTTAAAAATGATTCTTTTTTAGGGATGTGCTTGGTTTGCTCACTAGTAGCTTGGACCTAAACTTCTGTAAAGCTGCTCTCTGGCAGTATGGCAGTATAAAAAAACATTATACAAAGACATTTGAAAGAAGTGAATAGAATTGGAGCAAACTGAACTATACTGAACTAAACTGAACTGAATTAAATAGAATACTAATAAAGACTGACTGTCCTTGTCCTGACATAGCTAAGTACTAAATAAGAAAAACAGCAAATAGAGTGTTGTCGTTTGAAAAACTTGCCTTTTTTCAGACTCTCTGTCCAAACAGAAACACATTAATTGCACCTGAAATCCACACTAAATACCTAAATGATCCATGCTAAATTGATCCATGATAAATGTTAAAAAGAAATACAGGAGGAAGGCAGAAAACAAAGAAAATTAATCATCCGCAAACAGCTGGAGTTGAATTCCAACTGACACCAGCACCTGGAAATGCTGCTGGGCACCCACTGCAGGCATGGAGAAAGCATACACATGGCTCACACACATACAAATACTCTCTCTCTCTCTCTCTCTCTCTCTCTCTCTCTCGCTCTCTCTCTCTCTCTCTCTCTCTCTCTCTCTCTCTCTCT
>JBBPDA010000019.1:7826340-7839029 GCA_037974385.1 Arnoldichthys spilopterus
ATAATATAATATAATATAATATAATATAATATAATATAATATAATATAATATAATATAATATAATATAATATATAATGCAAAAATGATAATTTAATGCTGGTACACCTGAAAATGTTCTATATGGACATTTGAAGCTTGTAAAAGACATTCTAGCTTGAAAAGACTTGGCCTATGGAATCAATAGCTTGCCTGTATTTACCCAACTTTTGACCAACAATTCTTTTTTTTAAGACAGTATTCTTCCTGGCCTTACCATCCATAGCCATGTGAGTGACATGTTATTACATGGCTTCAGCTGTGGAGGGGACCACTGCCTCTCCACATTACAAGGTAAATAAACGTAGCTGCACTAGAGACCTGCCATTGTGTGGTGCTGCCTATAATTAAGCACTACATTAGAAAAGAGGGCTGGAATAAAACATGAGTATGTAAATGCTGCCCGGAGCTGATGTTGTAGTGATTATTACAATGCAGATAAAGCATTTCTCATAACTGCCTGTGTCTACTGAAGCCTCTGAAAACATCTGGACCTTTTAATTGAAAAATAGCTAGCTGCTCTGTCGTGCTGCAGCACCCACACTAAGTGAAGTCAACAATTAAGACAAAAGCATAATTGATAAAATTGCATTACTTGCTTATTTGGCTTTCCAGTGAGATGAAACATTTGATTTATCATTATTTACGGGCCAGTGGTGGAGGGGAGACTATTTTGTTTTGCCAGCCTTATTAAAAAATAATAAACGTAGATTTTAAAAAATGACCATGCTCAACAGGGAGCATGTTGCATGAATAAATGATTATTATTAAGATTCTCTTTTTTGCATACAACTGCCCGTTTAAGTTATGACTCTTTCATTGGGTGTTGCAGTTCTTTTGTGCAAATTTACTGGAGTTGCCATTTTCTCTCACTTTAATCTTCAGGATTTTTTAAACTAAATATGAGAAAATAACACCTTTGCCCTCTTCTGTGTATCTAATCATATTTATATCTGATATTATGAGTTATTGCACAAGTTAAGTATGTGTTTTATATTAAAATAAAAAAGATTTCTGAGACATAATAAAATATTATTTCTGTAGTAAAAACAATGAGAAATACAAATTGTATTTTCCTGTCTGGTGTACTGCTATTGACTCTTCTAAAGTCCACACACCATGTACTCTTATAACTTATTCTCATTTCCCATCCATGTCTGCCCCAGCAAGATTTGTGGTCCATGAGAACAAATGTGTGTGTAGGGGCTGTTCATCTGCCAATATGGCGTTGGGCTGAGTGATATGTGCTCGCTGTTGTCACTAATGATCAGAGCTGTAATGATGTGCAGACAGGAGGCTGAGAGGGGATGGATTGTGGCACACCCTGTCTTTCTGTATGTGTGTGTGTGTGTTCACAATTGGTCTGGTAATGATCAACTGAGACAGACACAGCCTAAGGTAGAGGGAGCAGAAAAGGTGGGAGGGTTTGATCTCAATTCATCCTCAACCTATAGCCACACTACCCTCATAGCTGAGTGAATGATGGTATCTTGACTTAACAGAATAGCTTTTTTTTTAAATTAAGCAACATGTTTTAGGTGTTATACTATCATAGGTTAAATGTTTTAATCTGTGGGTATGCAACTGGGGTGCCCAACCTTTTGCAGCATGACAACTTTTCATTGAATGATTCTTAAAAGCAATATTCCAACATTTGTTCAAGTAATCAAGAGCACAGAAAGTGCTTAGAAAAGAGTACTAGTCTCTTGCCTACTGACATCTACTATAAAAGCGTTCACAACTTTTCTTCTCTTTTACTTATTACAGGGAAAGGTCCATGACAGACAACCTTACAATACAGATGTTAAGGGCCCCTTTTATAGAACCATTAACTGAAATGTTAAATGTTAAGCTCCAAAAAAAACAACAGTTTGACTGCATTTTCAAGTTTGCTGTTTCGATCATCAAAGCATCCTGTGTGTAACAGGCAGGTTCATTTGCAAAATCACTTTTAATGTTTACTTCTAGACAAGGCTGCTTGGCAACTCAGAAGCCACAGCAGAGCTTCACTCCTGCTGGTGTGACTTTTCATTGGAGGACAGAACCTAGTCATAATCATTGGGTCATGTGGTGGTGTTTTAGCAGAGTGTGTCCTATATTCCCATGTCCCCAGTGGGTTTGTTTTCTGTAGCACTCAGCAGAGAGTAGAATTAGATGCAGCAGGCTCTAGCATGACCTCTATTTTTAAACATTCCACCAAAAAAGCTGTGGCTTAGGGTCCGTGCTCTCTTTCTGTTGGTCGCTGACCATGTAACACATGGTATATTTTCCTGTATCATTTTCTCATTCTGAGCTTCCTTGTCCATTTGAACTCTTCTAATTCTTAAAAAAACATTAGCATTGCCATAAAGCCCTTATTAGCCACTATTATAAGGAGCACTCTGAGCTCCCCCTAGAGGTCGTGAATGATCGGCATCTCCGTAATTCTAGGAATGGCCACCCCCCTCCCAGGTGGGACTCATTGAGGAACTCAGGACAGGCAAAAAAAGGGACAGACACTCGCACCACGTTGCGAGGTTTCGTTAGCTTGTCTGCGACTCTGAGCGTTTTTGGATTGTTATTTGGATTTTTTGGATTTTACCTGTTCTGTCTTTGGATTATGTCTCTTGCCTAGCCCTTGTTATATCTGTTTCCCATGTTTTTGACCTTGCTTGTTTTTTGACTACGTTTTTGCCTTTTCCTTGTTATTCCTGTTTGCCATTCTCTCGACCTTTTGCACGAACTCTGACTTGGATTTTGGATTTCCTTGGACATTTCTGATTGTCGGTTTTGTGACCTAGTTCTGGACGTTGTGATTTGTTCAATAAACCCTTTCCTTTTTTTACCTGCACTTCCCCTTGGGAATCTACAGAAACATAACAACTATTTTGTTTTTAAAAGATAAATCTGCAAACTACAAACCTTAAAGCTGGTATTTTAAAAATAAAATGTAATAAAACAAGAATATATGATTTGTTACTTATTTTGAACTTTTATTTAACGGATAAAAGGTTAGAGAAACGATTTCCAGTGTTTTCACTAATTATTAAATTTTTTTTTATAAATATAAACTATTTTTACATTTGACACCTGCAACACACTCAAAGAAAGTTGGGACAAGACCACTGTGTTACATTACCTTTCCTTTTAATTACATTAAATTACATTGTTTAATCATTTGGGTACTGATGAGACTAACTGTTGCAATTCTGCAAGTGGAATTTTTTCCCATACTTGCTTAATACAAGACTTCAGCTGTCTTTGGTGGCCGTTATCTGATTTTCCTCTTCATGAGGCTCCAAACATTATAAGTAGAAGACAGATCTTTATCGCTGGCAGGCAAGTCAAGCACATACACTCTATGTCTACAATGCCACTTTACTGTAGTGTGTGCAGAATAAGGTATGGGATTGTTTTGCTGAAATAACTATGGAATTGAAAAATGCCACCTTAATGGCAGAATGTGCCTCTCTAAAATCCCCAAATATGCCTCTGCGTCAACCTCCGTATCCATGATGTGGGCACAGATGTACACCTCTCACCATGACAGATGTTGGGCCCTCCACTGAACATATTTTGGATGTCTGTATGAGATTTCAACCATAGCATTTTTTTTCAAATTGATGTTCTAGGTATACTGCCTATACATCATACCTCATGCCTTTTTTTTAGTACACCCCAATAATAATTTATATGTGTATATATTTTAAAACACATATTATTTCATCTGAATCATTATCATATTGAAAGCAAGGGGTATGAATGAGATTCAAGACAGTATGCTCTCTTAGAGAGCCCATTAATATAATTCTACATCAAATATACCCTGGGACATTTACATATTCAGACATACACCTTTATTATGGTCCAGGATCATCTCTATAACAGTATGTAAAAATAGATATGTAATAAAAAGAAAAGGTGTGTCATGAACAGAGGTGAGTCTGGAAACCAGTGCAGTTAACAAAGAATCTTTATTTGCAAAACCAGCAACAGAGAAACTAGTGCTCTGCTGTCCGAGAGGAGAAAGCTACACGAGGTGCTCGGTTGCAAGTGCCCTCGCTGGAGCTAGGCTCAGCTCAGTTCGTCCAAAGTTTGATACCGTATCCTACAATGATACTGCTTAACTAAGCGCTTTCTGAGCAGCACCAACGTGGTCCTGCGTGTTCAATACTGACCCTACAATCGTTGCTTTTCAACGAGTATCCTCCGTGCTCTACCCGCATCCCGGCCCTGCCTATATTGCCAGGTGATGAGGGGCCTAACCAGCCGCACCTGGATTTGGTTAGGCCAGTTAGTACTCGGGGGACGGAGACCAGCGCCGGCCCCTGGGTGGCGGTAGCCCCCCCTCAACTGTAGGGGGTCTTACCTGTTCCCTTACAAGGTGATATATGCATATGAGTTTGTTTTAATTCTTTTCTTGCACAACCCAAAAAGATGGTTCGTCTAGGGTTTCTTAGTAAAGGCAGTGGTACTATATATAACCATGAACATGCAAATAACTATAATCACTATTTTATGTGAATGGTTCTTTAAAGTTCCTTATTAAAATTAAACTGAATTAAAATTTAAATAGTGATTTACAGCAAAACTTATAAATACATAAATAAATAAATAAAGTATTATTAAAAATTAAATTACCTTTTTGGTACTATGTAAAATCATTTTGCTAATAGTGTATAGAAAGCCATGTAATAGAATTTAGTTATACAAACAAATAGAACAGCTGCAGTGATATTATTATTATGTTTATATTACTGGTAAGTCAGCATTTTCATTTGGCAAGCCAAAGTGTTTGTCAAGGGAGGTGCACATGGTAGTTTTTAATTCACAGCAACTTTTCCTGCCACCTCTGCCAGGGAAGCCCTTTTATCCCATCAGTGATTTTAATTACACACAGAGCCAATTGAACACCCCTCCCCTCAACATTATTTCATCTTATTTCAGAGGGAGAGAGTGAGAGTGAGAGAGAGAGATACACAAAGAGAGACAAAGGTACTTTAGTAATTTAAAAGAGTGTTAATGAGTGTCTGCTAACCTTTCTCTGTTATCCATCATGCGGTAATGGAGAAGAGGATATCTTTTCCAATCCCGCTTCATTAAAAACTTTCTATTAAATCTAAATATGACGCCATGTACCAGTGAAATTAATAGAGTTTCCTAACGTGTAATTCATCCTTATGGTGTTAAAATCCTCATGGAACATTTTAATGGCATTGATTTTATTATATAAATGTGATTTAATGAGACAGGGATCCCTAAAAGTGTGTTTGAACAATAAAAATGGGCAAAATCAATTGGCACTGATGTTAAATCATTAATATAGAATTTGGCAACTGTGATACAGATGCTGTTTTTAAGAGATTTTCACGATAATTCTTAAGTAAATTGCATACTGTAACGATCTGTAATGATTGGATGGATTGGAAGTAAGCATGAGGCAAAATCCTTGAAGTTCAAGGTTTTAATATAACAGGGAAAAAAAAAAGTTGACAACACAGACAAAGTGGTTACAAAGATTTCAGTAGTGCAAATTACAAGACAAGGGTGTGTAATGAAACACTGAACTTCTGGGACAGGGCAGAGACATAATGCAGGACTGAATACAATCAGGGGCAGGGCTAGGGCAGGAACCCAGGAGCACATGGCTAAGGTAAACAAGAACAAGAAGCAAGACAGGGACAGTGTTACACAAACATGATATGTCATGAAAACATTATTGCTACTGTTAACTCATTTTCCTAGTTTGACCCTTCAGACCATCTGAAACAGTAAATGCTAAAGTCTAAATGCTTGTGTGATGTTGCAGTAATAGAATCTGCAATTGTAGCCCTCTTATTCATATACAGTTTTTTAAATTGCTTTATTAAATTGACTATTTCTATTGGTTCATTCATTATAAAACAATGTACATACACAATGTAACAGTCAACTGCTGTAGTAAAATTTTGGAAATTTGATACAAATTGAAACTATTATCATATAACAGTGATGATATTATTAATATACATGTTGGTTGGAACATGCAGCCATAGTGTTGTTCCAACTGGCCATCTGTGAAAAAAAGTGAAGAAATTTGAAATTCCAAAGTTTTCATGTGCAGTGGTTAGTGGTGTCACGTCACAGCAAGAGGGTTTGATTCTTGTCCATGAGGAAAGGGTCCTTTATATGTGGAGTGGCATATTCTTTACAAAAGCTCCAGTTTTGTCCCACAGTCCAAAGACTTCCCCTAGATGTTTCTCTGCTTGTTTGCCTTGTGATAGACTGGCAACCTGTCCAGGGGGGTTCTCTCACCCCATGAGCACTGGGATACGCTCTATAGCACCTTCTAAGACCTTAGTGTTGAATGAATGATTTTCTTTTTCTGTTACATCTGAACCATGTGTGGGCAAAAGCAAAATGCAAATTTTATAACAACCAAAAGTAATAAATACATATTACTGTAACTTGTTTTGTCTCATATAGCTTTAACAAAATGCACATATTTTAAAAGCGAAGAATCTTTTAGGGTCAAATTTGAGCACATAAAACAAATACAATTACTCATGATTGACAATAAAAAATATGCAATTATTTGATGGATAGCTGTAATTACCATACTCTACAAACCCCAATTTCCAGAAAAGCTAGGACTTTAAAGCTAGGAATGAAAAAAAATAGTGATTAGTGACCCTTTTAACTAACAAAATAACCACTTATGTTTTGGCCAACCAGCTTCATAATACTTTGTAAATACAAAGCACAATAAAAAAAAAGTTGGAATAGAAGTATGTTTACCCCATCTCCCCTTTTATTTACTCATTTTAATTGTTTAAGAACTGAAGATACACATATTTGCAATTTTGAAGTGATTTTTTCCCCATTCAGCTGAATTACAATTAGCAGATTCAAAATTCTGTGATCACTGCTATGTGATTATCCTTTTAATGATACACCAACAGTTGCAGGCCAGTCAAGCACACCCATGTGGTGTCTACAAAGTCATGCTGTTGTAGCATGTGCAGAATGAGGCCTGAAATAACCATAAACTTCCCAATAATAGATGTTGCCTTGATGGCAGCATAGAGTCATGTGAAAAAAAAGCTGCTTCTCATGGAAACTTTTGCTAAATATTTAAAGCAGGACACATTTCATCATCTAATCATCATTTAATTTTGTGTGCCTTTTTAGTTTAGCAGAGTTAGAGTTAGAGTTTAGTTTGTATTTTTTTTGTTAGAAAATAAGGAATCTACCTCATAACAAGTCTATTTACTTTTGAATAAATCAGTGAATCTTCTCCAATTTTTATTATGTTCATCCCACATGTGTCATCTGTATGCATTTATAATTTCAAAGTGATAGAGTAACTAGTTTATAGTTTTATATAATATAAAGTAAAAATTTGCAAGGTCTTTTTGGGGCACTGAAATGGTGCAACTGTGAGGTTTTGTCTTGTCCTGTTCTGGTTCTGTTTTCCTTAGCTGTGTGCTTATGTCCATGTTGGTTTTGGTTTCCCCACATGCTCATGTTTTGACTTAGCTCCACCTTGTCTCCACCCTCGTCACCTGTCCCTCGTTCCTGTCTCCTCCCTGCGTCAGGTGTTCCTCGTTTTGTGTGCCTATTTTGTCTTGTGTGTTTGTCTTAGTCATTGTCGGATATTAAGCTTCATCTGATCCTGTTGTCCGTGTTCTAGTTTCCTGTCGTGTTTAGTGTTCCTTCGTGTTGCCCTAGACCCTGTTTGGAATCCCCTGTCATGTGTAGCCTAAGTTGTAACTTCTGTTCATTCTTGTTTTGTTTTCTTAGTCTGTCTAGTTGTTAGTGTGCATTTGTTTATTTAAAAATAAATCAAAAAAGCCTTATACCCACACTTACTTCCTATAACCCCTCGACCCAATATGTGACAGCCACCATGTTTATGTAAAAACACATTTTTACAGATTACTAAAGAATAAAAACACATAGAATCTCCAAATTTGGCAGACATGTGCTCTGGAGGTCAGAGAATAAATGCCAAAGTTGGTGTTTAAAGTTCAAGGTTTTTTTCTACATTAACTGCCATATTCAAATGCCACACATTTCATTTGGGTTCAACAAATCCTCCTTTCTTCTTTTTGGGCTCTTCCATGGTATAAATGCTAGTGTGCTTAGGATCATTATCCTGTTGAAAGGCCTACCTCTGGTTTAACTTTAGCTTTTGGACAGATGATCTCACAATTTCAACCACTCTTTCATATGATGATAATTGATACAGAATTAGTAATTGCAAGCAGGCAACAGAGCAATCCCAATTCAAACCATTTCGACCACCACACTGATCCTGTAATGAAAGTCTGGTGTTACTTATTTCTGCATCAAACAGTTAGTATGCTGAATTTGCTGAGGCTGGTGGCCCTGGACAAACTGGGAGTAATTTGAAATATTTTGACAACGTAACGCAAAGCTTAAAGCACAAGGTGCAACTAAAATTTATGGGTGAGTCCAAATCCATTTTTCTGTTATGACATATTATCTTAATTTTTCAGAGGTGTGTTTTGAGCTTAATATACAATAAACATATCAGAATGATGGACTGTCATTTTAATGGCGAGTTTACTAGTCAAAACTAATCTGTTTTGGGCGAGGAAAGGACCTGCTCACATGCAAAGTGAAAATAATTAATGGGAGTAGCACTGTTCTGTGTAATAGCGCATATTTGTCACCTTAAGGAGTGTTATGCAGCCTCATTTTACTAAAACATGCTTAAATATCATTTAATAATATGCCACTGACCTTAGACTGACTTTGGTTTTTGTTGGTTGTCACAATTGTGATGTGATGGAAGCAAATGCAGGCTGAAATATTTTGAGGCTTTGAATAAAAATGAAAAACAAACACAACTATGAATTACAACTAAGAAAACAATACAAGAACAGACATAGCATCAATACACAGCAGCAATGACTTCATGATCTTTTTTAATGATAAAATCCAAAATATTAGACACAATATTCAGTCCAAAAGTCCAATCCAAGTCCAGACAGTTTGATACTTAACTCTTCAAAAAATTCAATTATATCAGATCAACAATTAGATTCAAGAAAAAGAACTCACTAATTTCTTCCTCAAATTCATCAACTTGCATCCTAGAATCCCTACCTACGGACTTTTTAAAACAAATACTACCAACAGTAATGGAACTTTGTAAGGGAAGAGGTAGGACCCCCTGCAGTTGAGGGGGGGCTACCGCCACCCAGCAGCCGGCACCGGTCTCCATCCCCCGAGTACTAACTGGCCCAACCAAATCCAGGTGCGGCTGGTTAGTCCCCTAATCACCTGGCAACATAGGCAGGGCCGGGATGTGGGGGGAGGACGGAGGATACTCGTTGTGTGCTGTCAAAAAGGCAACGATTGTAGGGTCAGTATTGAACACACAACACCAGGTTGGTGCTACTCAGAAAGTACTTAGTTAAGCACTATCATTGTAGGATACGGTATCGAACTTTGGGCGAACTGAGCTGAGCCTAGCTCCAGCAAGGGCAGTTGCTACCGAGTGCCCCTTGTAGCTTTCTCCTCCTGGACGCTGAAGCACCGATTCCTCTGTTGCTGGTTTTGCAAATAAAGACTCTTTGCTAACCACACTGGTTTCCAGACTCACCTCCATTCGTGACAGAATCCTCCGTCTCCCACAGAAACCGCGGGACAAATCAACACCAGCAACCCTCTGGATCTTGTTCGGGCCATCATGGACCAAGGGAGATTGCTTGGCGAACACCAGCAAGCCATTGAGGCCATCCAAGCCAGCCTGGAGGAGATTTCCAAGGTTCTGGTGCAGCTGCCAGCTCGGCAAGCCCCTCAAGCCGTAGCAATGGTGAATCCAGTCCCAGAATCCAGTGCAGGATCTGGCTCTCGTTCCCGCTCCATCACTTCCGCCCTAGCGACTTCTAAAGGGCAGCGAGAGTAGACCGGAGAAGTATGCCGGAAATCTGGACATGTGTGGCAGCTTCTTGTTCCAGTGTGATCTGTATTTTGGCCATCAGCCGGTGGAGATAGAATACAAGAAGACTGCCATCACAATCTCTCTACTCACGGGCAAAGTGATGGACCCGGCGACGTGCCGCTACGAGGAGTTCATCTCCCAGCTCCGATGCGTCTTTGACCACCCACATGAGGGCGCAGACCATGGTGAGCGACACCTCAAACTCCACCAAGGGGGCCGCAAAGCCTATGTGTTTGTGCTGAAGTTTCGGACGGTGGCGGCGCTCAGCGGCTGGAATAATGTACTAGGAGGGGCTAACTGAGAAACTGAAAACCGAGCTGGCATGCCGTAATGAAAACCTGAGCCTGGACGCGCTCATCTGCCTGTCCATACGGTTGGACAATCTCATTCGCGAGCGGAAGCCCTGGAGGGTGGCGGCGCGTTTGCAGCCCAAACCAGCGACCCCCACGGAGGAGCTGATGGAGATCGAGGCAGCGGCGCCCACAGAGGGAACGGAAGCCGAGGCGCGAGTGCTGCAGGGGGGTCAGACACAGAGCGAGTGTGTGCCCTTCCAACCCACGTGATAGCAGGGAAGTAAAGAGAGAGGTAAGTGCGGAGCCTTTGCACTTGGCTAAACCCCTTATGGTCCCGGTTCAGTTTGTCATTCACCACACTCCTTTTGTCCTTTCAGCTTTGGTAGACTTTGGAGCCGCAGCCAATATAATCGAGTTCGCGTATTTTGAGTGACTCGTTTCTGTGCTGGCACTAGATGGGGGTTGATTGGCCAAGGCAAGCAAAGTAAGTGCATGAAGCCGGCCGCCGTAACCATGGAGGTGGTGCACAGGGAAATGCTGAGTTTTTTTTGTCATCTCAGCGGCGGAGCCTAGGATTGTGCTGGGGTTGCCCTGGTTGAAAAAACACAACCCACGCATCTTGTGGCTCTGCCCTGAGATCATCGGGTGGTCACCATTTTGCCAAAAAAATTGCATTTCCCTACCTTGCGCCGCCCCCCAGCATGGAGGGCGCTGGGACTGTCGTGAAAACTGACATTCCTGCTGAATACCAAGACCTAGCTGAGGTATTCAGCAAGAAGAAAGCTACCCATCTGCCGCCACACAGAAGCTGGGATTGCGCCATTTGTTTAAAAACGGGCTGCATGCCCCCTCATCTGCCTTCTTACCCCCTCTCGAGAGCTGAGAAGGAGGCCATGGAGCGTTACATTCAAGAAGCCCTTGACATAGGCTACATTCGACACTCCTCCTCCCAGGCGTCAGCTGGTTTCTTCTTCGTTCAGAAGAAGGACGGGGGTTACGACCCTGTATAGATTATAGTGGGCTGAACGAGGTGATCACGCCATTTCACTATCCGTTGCCACTGGTGCCTGCAGCATTGGAGCAGGTACGAGGGGCAACAATCTTCACAAAGCTAGATTTAAGATCAGCTTATTATTTTGTGCGCATTAAAGAGGGAGACGAATGGAAAACTGCCTTCTCTACAACCAACGGCCACAACGAGTACCTGGTGGTACCATATGGCATCTCGTTGGCACAGGTGGTTTTCCAGTCATTTATTAACAAAGTATTTCGAGACATGCTAGGAAAGACGGTCATAACTTACATCGACGACATTCTTATTTACTCAAGAAATCGTGCTGAGCACGTAAAGCATGTACGGGCAGTGTTATGTCGGTTATTAGATAACCAGCTGTACGTCAAGGTGGAGAAGTGCAAATTTCATGCATCTATGGTTCCATTCTTGGGGTACATCATCAGCCCGGAGGGGGTGAGAATGGACGGGGAGAAGGTGAGCGCAGTACTAAATTGGCCCAGGCCTACCACAGTAAAAGAACTGCAAAGGTTCTTGGGGTTTGCAAACTTTTACCGGAAGTTTATAAGGGGATTTAGCTCAGTTGCTGTTCCACTGACCTCTGTCCTTAAGAAAACAGGTGATGCACAACAAACTGCTGGGGTGGAATGAGGAGGCTGAGTGAGCCTTTTGGGACCTGAAGGAGAGGTTCACCCAGGCCCCGATCCTCAAGCACCCCGATCCAGAAAGACCCTTCGTCCTGGAAGTGGACACATCAAGTAATGGGGTAGGGGCAGTTTTGTCACAAAAGGATGTCGCCAGTAACAAGTAGTTTTCTTTTCCAGGAAGACGATGCCTGTGGAAAAAAACTACCACGTCAGGGACAGGGAATTGTTGGCCATGAAGTTGGCTTTTGAGGAGTGGTGGTACTGGTTGGAGGGAAAAGATCTAGGTGTGATCATATAATAGATATGTTGTAGCTAATATTACTAGGATTGCCTTCTTTCATCTCAGAAATATTGTTAAGATAAGAAGTATAATGTCAATGCATGATGCAGAAAAATTAGTTCATGACTTTGTTACCTCTCAGTTAGATTACTGTAATGCTTTACTGTCATAAACAAGCTCCAGTTAGTTCAGAATGCAGCAGCAAGAGTTCTTACTAGAACCTGAAGATATGATCACACCACCCCCGTTTTATCTAATTTGCATTCGCTCCCAAACAAATTTCGCATTGACTATAAAATACTGTTTTTGACCTATAAAGCACTGAACGAACTTGCACCACAGTATCTAAGTGAAATCTTGAGCTCTTATGATCCACCACGTCTACTTTGATCAAAAGGTACAGGTCTTCTGCTGGTTCCCCATGTTGCAAAGGTCACAGCAGGGGCTAGAGCTTTCTCTTATAAAGCCCCACAGTTATGAAATAAT
>JBBPDA010000019.1:7844959-7856439 GCA_037974385.1 Arnoldichthys spilopterus
TGTTGCCTCTGTCCTGGAAGTCGCTTTGGATAAAAGCGTCAGCCAAATGATTAAATGTAAATGTAAATGTAAATGGGCTGCAGCAGTTCCTTGTGTACAGGTGCTGCGATGACTTTAGATCAGGTCTTTGGTGGATAGGGCATGTGTGTGTGTGTGTTTGGTGAGAAAAGGAGAGAGAAAAGAGAGCGAGTCTTAGCTCTTATAATGTTACATGTAAAAGTCCATGTAAAAACTCCTAATTCCAAGTAATTTTAGAATATTTCTCTTTGTCCATTCATCACAAAACTTTCACAAAGTGGAAAAGGTAGCTGTTGTGTTCAAATAATGTAGTAAAATAAAAATATATATAAATGGAGACACTTATATATAAATATATAAATGTGATAATATGACACTGCTAGGTTAAGTTGAAGTTAAGAACCTGGAACTTAATTTTGCAGTGATGGTATTATTTCTTGGTTGTGCATTTTCCTCCTAATCAAATAAAAGGTAAGTGACAACTAGCTAGCCTGCTGAGCTGTCCACACTTGTTTTAAAAGAACACAAAGTGTTGACTTGAGCCACATGTGGAAGTGTTTAAGTGTATGTTCGGAGGGTGAGTGTGTGTTGTGACAGACTAATAGTCTGCTCAGGTGTTCCATGTGTTTGGCTAGCATAAATATGGGTGGCCCCGTTCTCATTGGGCCAGGGGTCATGTTTTTATGAGGTGGGCTAATCAGCTTCTCTGACAGCACAAACATGATAATTACCCCACCGGCTGTGCACACACACTGCTGTTTCTTCATCTGAAAGATAATATTTTGAGCCTCGTCAAAGAAGAGGGCTGTGTGAGGAACACAGGTGAGTTGGCAATGGCAGGCTGACAGGTAGCAATTAGCCTGTATGGAGGAGCCTGATCTTCAGAGATGTTGTAAATTCATGGCAAAGACTGCTGCTGTTTATTTATGAATATTTATTTGTTACTTTATTTCACATTTGGGCATACTTCCTGTCTGTGAAAAAGAGGCTTCTAGATCAATCCCTAACCCTCATATAGGAATTTGTAAAACATTGATAATTTGATTATAAATCCGATGTTCTACAGCAGGGAAAATACTGAACTATGCAGTGTAGCGATGATTACAATCGGCCAGCAATTACACTAAGGGTGTACAACTATATGTAGTTGCTTTATCAGTTGGAAGAACACACCCCACTTTTTGTGGTCTATGGTGTTGTGGATCAGAGGGCAGAATGGCAAATGGTAAAGTGTATGCAGTGCCCTCACTGTGCCATTAATCACATGCAGGCAGGTCTGAACAAGCTCCTCCTGCAGCCCTCCGCTACTGGCACCACCCATCACCATTCATCAACCCCCTCCCTTTCAAAAACCCCAAAGGAAAAATTGCATACTACACTAGCACCTCTGCGACCCTATACTATCAGCCCCACGCTGAGAATATTCCTCCTGGTTTCCATGCCATCTTCACTTCCCACCTCACCAGTCCTCAAGTGAAAACCAGGGCGATAGATAATAAATCCACAGATGGTCATAGACTTGTTGAATGACCCAAGTGATTACAATTAATCTTCTTATGTTCTTTGGTTTTTATAATATGTTATGGCCACACCATATACACCAGAGTCAAAAAATATATACTTATATAAAATATATAAGCACCTTAAATGTAGTCAGCTTTATCTTTTAATCACAAATTTTTGTAATTATTCATCATTATTCAAAGCTGCATTATCTGTCAATGCAATGTAATGATTTTATTAGATGTGTAAGACTGAACAATAGTTTTTCTATCTAAATCTAGATTTAAAAGAGTACAACTTTAAAAACCACAAGGGCTGCAGTTTTAATTATAACATATACTATCCAACATTATTGACAGCTTTTAATTTAGAGAGTTTAATAATAATGTCTGGGCATATTAAATTCAGTACTCAAGCCTCAAGTCTAAAAACAAGTTTGATTAAAACTAATAAGGAAATAATTTTTTGTTACATTTTAAAAATAAAGTGAAATTCTAAATATTAGTTAAAAATGCTCAGCCCTAGATATGAGCCAGTATCAGTGCATATATACATTACAATGACACTATGTCAATCCAATTCCTTTACTAAACCAAACCACCAAAGAATAGCAACATGTGGTTTTAGGAGATCTCGGCACATAAGGCAGAATTATACAGGGGGCAGGGGGGGACAAGAGAGAGAAAGAGTATTTTTGCTTCTCAATGTAAATGAGCTAACCTTTAGTTCACATCTAAAATGGCCATTGTTTTTCATTTAGCCTGAAGAAAAGTGACAGGGCCATGGCAGTAATGGAGCAGATGAATGCCAGAACTAACACAACAGACCTGTACAGAGTCTAGCACACAAAAAAGAATGTCCACCCACTCTCAGATCAAGAACAAAACAGTGGTCTTCCACAGCTATTTACAATTACCCTGGTCTTTGTAGTGTGCTTGAAATACCTAAATTCTCGATTGGAAAGAGTAATTGGAAATTTAAAAGGCATAAAGTCAATGTCAGGATTCTTATTTATTAGTGTCCAGAGATGTTTCAGGATGATTGCTGTAGGCAAATATATATAAACCTACATGCATAAGCCCCAGCAAGTACAGACAAACAGTAAATATTATAACCAAGTCTATATCTGTATTAATTTTACCTTAAATTAATGGATCTTTTTAAGTCATAGAGCCCTGGTTTACTGATTGGAATTGGTCAACTAATGACGATTGTAGAGTGGGTAGAGGTAGTCTTTTCCATGGAAATATGAATGGTGCTAGTTTACACAACATGCAGTTTTGTAAACAAAGCAGTACTTTTTATAGGTAGCAACTTCTTATGAAACATACAAAGAACAAAAGCAAGACCGCAAAGACAAAAAAAAACCAAAGACTTCAGGCATATGTTGTGAAATGCTTTTCAAATACAAGCAGGTGGACAGCAAAAAATGCTGACATAAGGTGATACACAGCTTGCCCTGTAGAACACATAAGTAATGCTGTTGATATTGACACCACTGGCTTTGAGTCTGAGTTAGTGAACCTCTCCTCACTCTCTCTCACTCATATTCTCTTTCCGTCTGTTTGTAATCATTAGCTCTCAATTCTAAAGGACAATGAACATCTGCTTTGTCTTTACTGTCATGAAGGGGAGATATGTGGCTTTAGTTAGCTTTGTTCTTTGGCCTTCAGCTCCTGTGCTGAGTACTTACCCCCCCCCCCTAAAAAAAAAAAGAAATACACCAACTCACAAACACCTTTCTTTGTATCAGAAGCTGCTGCATGTGAAAGAAGTTGATAAAAACCATGTGTGTGTATTCAATCCTGTAAAAACCTGACTGGAATATCTTAACATAGCTGAATATGGGCTCTTTCAGTGATAAACAGCTCAACTCAGTTCAGCTTAAGCATTAGCATGGCAAAAAGATGTGATATTTTCACTGCTGATCTACTGATGCTCAAACTGCTGAGCAGTTCAGTCAACCTTGTCAACATTTTGTTCTCTTTCTGTTAACGCTCTTTAGGTATCCAGAGAACTCTAATTTACAAGAATCTTTGTGCAGTTGAGAGAAAGAGAACAGAAGAGACAAAAGACAGGTAGGCCAGCCTCTGTTACTCAGTTACAGAGCAGCACATACAGAAGACAGAAGAGCAAGAAGGTCATACTATGACTGTCTTCGTGCTTTTCTATCTTTCGTTCACTCTGAGACTTTACAGAAGGGACTTAAACTGCTGTGCTTCTCCAAGCAATGAGTGTAAAGCCAGCCATAAATCAGTGCCTGGGAAACTGCGAGGGTAAAGTCCTGGAAGATTTATAGTCTCAAAGCCTGGTAAACAAATATTGAAAATAGGCTCTAATGTGCAAAGAGCTTAACCCATTTAATCCTGTATTTTTTCTCTTCTCATGGTGCAATCAGGAAGTGAACAGTGGTGGTCATATGACAATTTACATTAACTCATTATTATAAATATATTCTGGAAATAGATAACATAACATATTAACATTTATACAGCCTTATAGCTGAAAACTTTGGTTACTTTTGTGACTGATAGGATTCAATGCCTTAAGTTTAGTTAACTTTGGTAGGGTTTAGACAACTTTGCAATTAGATTATTTTTACTTTGAAAATGAGTACAACTTTTTTTTTTCTTTTTTAGATGGGAGAGGTTGGCAAAAAAACATTTATTCACATGTACTGTGTATAGTAGTATTTTAACTGTGAACCACACAGGGATTACTGTAAGAAAAGCAGTTTTTATTCCCCAAGAGGATTTTTGAAGGTAAGCTCCTTTTACCCCTATCCTGAATTCTAAAGTGCATTAAGATTTACAGTGACAAATGGTAGAAGATTAACTTTCTCTAAGACAGCTCTTATGAAAATTTACACTTCTGCATTAATATTAATGGGTCATTTTCACCTGCTGGTTTCATAAATAAGAGCAATTTTGTCAGCAATAGTATAGATCACCTGGCTTAGCTTGCTGTGCATTACAACCCTTCACTGTGTGCTGTTGTGAATTAATTGGGGAAATTGCAAATCAGGTTCTGAGCCAAATAAGTCATTGTCAGATTCAATCAATAAGCAGGGTAAATCAACTCATTTAATTTATAAATGATCTTATATAGATCAAGTGACCAATTAAGCAATTAGCATACATTTAGCAATTCATTAATTTAACCATTAATCACATCATTAAAGTTAAGATTTTTGAAGCCCTGAAGTTTTGAAAGTGCCAGGCATGCTGGCACCAAGGCTATACTTCATGCGATGAGAGTGCAGCCTGTGACATGCTGAGATTTACTGTGCTAAAAAGCAATGCAATTATGAAAGAGGTTTGGGAGGCAGACAAGTGCCTGCATAGAGTGTTAAAATGCAGAGAGAAAGAGCGCAAGATTTGACAAGCAGGGGCACACTCTATTCCACTGATGAAAAACACAAAATGAGGCCTTGTTAAAATACACTTTGTGTTATAATATCCAAAGCAAGTGCCCTTTTAAAAAAACATTTGAGAAATTGTTTTAGGAAGTAACCTTGAAGCTATTGCCATCCCCATGGCTCTTAATATAAAATTGCCAGACTGGGTCACTTTGGGATAGTTTTGGTTACATGCTAAAAATGTTTTGGCAGGACAAATTTGGGCGTATTGGAGTTCATTAATGTTCAAATAAAACATGTACATTGTACTTAAAATGTGATGACAGGTGCTTGAAAAAACACTGTGATTAAAATATTCTAAAATGTTTTTGATTCCATAAAATTAAGGTAAAAATGTTTAAATACTGATTGAAGGACCTTCCTAATGTATAATTAGGTGTTTTGCATTTAGGTGAGTAATCAACAATTGCCTTTGACTTAAAAACATTAAGGAAATTGGCCACCCTTTGTGAACATTAGATTAGAAATTGGGTTCAACATTTGTGAAGAGTTCTTGTTTTGCCTTTTCACAAACCTGAAAAGTACATAATGAAAAGACTTTGTGAGTATATTATAATTCACTCTGCTGTCAGATCAAGTTTGGATTGTCTAAGTATTCTTGTTTTTCTGTTTTTTAGAAAGCTAACTGCCCGATTTCCCTCTCTCTCTCTCTCTCTCTCTCTCTTTCTCTTTTTGTGTGTGATTACATAAGTAGCTGACCTAGGCAACTATTTTGTTATGCTATTAAACTGTCAGGCAAATTATTATTCAACTTCTGGCATTTATTTATGCCATTTTCCTTAAATGGTTTAAGTGTTAAAACACCATTGATGGCATGCTGTGTTTGAAGGCACAAAGTAACTTCAAGTGTTGAGAAGGTGAATAAGTTAAAGAGGAGGCTGCTTGTGTCAACTTGTCTGCAAATTCTGCACATTCAAAAGTCTTTTAAAAGTTGAATTGTTGCTTGCAGTATGAAAATTCCATTTCAGATCCCATTTCCTGTATGACAATAAAAAAAAAACTTCAAGCAGGTGTCATATAAAATGTAATTCAATTGTACTGGAAAATATGTAGAAAAAGGCCAATTTATATGGGAATTGTGGCTGCATCTAAAATATGTTTTTGTAGGTTTGATTGCATTAATTTCACACATCTATTATTTAGACTATGTCTGAGTTATAGATAGCTATTTTTTTTCTGAGTTACATGGAGCTGTGTTGCATTACTGAAGGCCCTTTATGCAAAGCAAACCAACAATCCAATTCAAACAAACCAAATAAAATTTAGAAATATAACAACAAAAAAGCAAAGCAAATCAAAAAATATAATAGCAAATTCAGAAAAACACCATAAAAACTAATGGTTTATCAAAAATCTAATTTGCACAATTTTCCACTTACCTCAGGTGAAGCCAATCACTAAATACATGTTAGCAGCCAAATTTAGGTTTTTATGTTAGAGCTGGAGCTAAAAGGCTAACATGACTAACCAACACTAAAAGTCAATATTTACCCATATCTTATCTGCAAATAGCTCACAGTTGAGAGCTGGTTTGAGAGATCTTAAGGGTCATCATAGATGCAGCGCTAAACTAAAGACACAAAATATAAGTCTAAATTAACTGAACATTTGACTGAACAATGTTTTTCACCTGGCCCAAAGTCCATATAAGCATGGTTGTCTAACCGAGTGATGCTGAGTCCCTGTCCCTGGTGGCAGGTGTAGCTCACATGGTGCTTAGGCCATGCAAGACGTCCACCAGTAATTTGGTAAAGGCCTTTGGGTTTTCTCCCTTCCGCTCCCCTATTCCTGATCTCCCCGTAGACAGGCCATGAGAGGTGCTCATGTGGCTGTCTACTGGGTTTTTCACCTCTACCCTAACTTGAGTCCATCTGCGGCTGTGTAGACAGCATGGGTAGGCAGAAGACCCCTTTTCCCTGGTCCTCTGATGACTGCACCAGCTGCAAAATGCCGGTGGAGGTGTGGATTGACCATGCTCACCTCTTGAGCTAGGGTCCTCTAGAATTAGCAGCAGGTGTGTAGACTGTATGCTTGGGGCTGCGCAGTTAGCATCAGGCAGACTCCTGAAAAGGGCTGGTGTGGCCAGGGAGAACAGCATAGCTTGCTGCTAAGTCCTATTTAAACTGAAACTATTATTTTAAAAAATAAATAAATAAATAATTTAAAAATATATATATCTATATATCCATATATTGCTTACCGGATGTAAAGCTGCTTTGTGACAACATCAATTGTAAAAAGCACTATAGAAATAAACTTGACTTGACTTGAAATTACTCCAGTGGAAAAAGGTGGGCTGACAAGTAATATATACACACTGTAGGTTCTGTGTCCTCGTTTGCCTACTATATCTGCTTAGTGAGGTCTCATATCAAATATGTGGGGTTTACACTCACTAATTAAATAAAATCATAAATCTCATAAATATATAAATGTCTCATAAAAAATGATCAAATCATAAATATTGCAGTCCTTAATTTCTAGACAAAAATAGCAATATCAACGATCTGAGTTTTGAAGGTTTTAACAAATATGTATTCTTTAATATAGGTTTTGGCATCAACCATGTAGAACAATAAAGTCACAACAGTTGTAGATTAAGGAATGTTTATTAACAGAGCCTATTCTAAACACAAATAAACAGTCAACACTAGTATTTACAATGACTGGAAAAATTATTTGTGTGTGTGCCTGCGGGTGTGTCCGGAGAGAGGGTGAGAGCAACATGTATGTGTGAGTGAAAGAAATGGCTATATGCACGCGCGTGCGCAGAGGAGGGGAAAAGAGCATGCTGTGCTGTCTGGCGGGAGTTTTATATGACCAAGATGGCTCTTGAGATAGCTCAGCTTGAGTGAACAAAGGAATTAAATTCTTTTGTTCTCCAGAGCAAAGAGATTAATCAGTGTTGCACTGTATGCTAAAGGATCTTTGATCACTGATTAGGTCACTAGTCTGTCGTATATAACAATCTATTGAAACCTGCGTTTAGTAGATTAAGTTTTACTAAATTTATTAGCCAACTTTAAATGTGCCTGGGACACAAGCAATGGAGTCACCTTTATAAACTTTAGTTATCTGCAGTGTTGAGGTTACTAGTTTTCTTAGTAAAAGAGAAGGAGAGCATGCAAAGATACAGATCTATTGCCTGTGCACATAAATCTGATTCTTTATGGTCTAAAGATAAAAACATGAATACATGGACAGATTTTAACCATAGTGTTAAGTAGTATAATAATATAATAGTGCCCAGATATAAATCTCACATGCTTAAATATTTTTATAAATATCTAAGAGTTCATTCCGTCATCCTCACAGAGTCTTTCTGGATCTTTGGAGGGAATGTCCGGGAAGGTTTCATCCAGACCTGTGCTGGGCATCTGGCTTGTGGATTTCAGGAATTTTCGCTAATCCAAAGTGAAGGATCCGGTCGCTCCACCTTGACAATTGCTAGCTTGCCTTTGTTGATATCTTGTTTGTGATGCTGATAAGACATCCAAGCCTACTTTAGCTAAGTTACTAAAGGTGAGTTGCTTTGTTCTTGGACAAAAGAGATGGCAAGGTCTCTTTCTATGTCTGATCTCAATGACCGACCAAGACTCAGGAAAACACACGAGGCTTTAAAGGCACACAGAATGAGGCATAGGTGACAGGGGACGTGAAGACACACAAGACTCAGCTGTAAGGCAGGGCTAGGGCATGAATGCATGTCAAAACAAAACACACGGCGAGGCTCTCCAGCATCCTCGACCTGGAGGCTGGACCCTCCGGAGTCCTCGACCCGGAGGCTGGACCCTCCGGAGTCCTCGACCCGGAGGCTGGAGCCTCTGGCGTCCTCGCTTCAGGGGTGGAGCTCGGCCGCTTTACCAACTTGGAGGCGAGGCTCTCTGAGGTGACCAGCGGCAATGTCAGCGAATCCGTGGCGGAGCTTGCTTTGCTTGCTGTAGTTTAGCTGACATCTGTACGGCAGTGTTCTTAGTGGCCCTCAGTGTCCTCAGTCAGGCCAGTGTGTGCAGTTGAAATACGTAGCACTGGCTAGCATGAGACTGAACAACAATATTAGTGTTGCTTTGGAGACACACAAGACGCAGCTGTGAGGCAGGGCTAAGGCATGAATGCATGTCAAAACAAAACACACAGACAGGGAAACACATGGGACACACGTTACAAAATAACTAGATAATTAATGTTATTCACTTTATTTGTCAGTGGTGTTAATGTTATGGCTGATGGTGTAAATATTGCTAAAGGTAACAACATTTGATCATGATCATAATCATAAGCTCTTTCAAACTAAACTACAAAAGCTTAAAAATGTATAAAATTAGAAAAGACTAGATGTGTAAAGGACAATGGACTGGACGGTGGATGCTTCAAAACTTCTTACTACTCAATTCTGATAAGACAGAAGTTCTTGTAATAGGGCCACTTGCAGCTCGGAGTAAGCTGTCCAATCACACAGTAACTCTAGAGGGCCATCCTGTTTCATCTTGCACAGCAGTAAAACACCTTGGTGTGATCATTGACCCCTGATCTTGGTGTGATCATTGTCTTTTATTTGAAGCCCATATAGATAATATTACCTGGATTGCCTTCTTTCATCTCAGAAATATTGCTAAGATAAGAAAAATAATGTCATTACACAAAGCAGAAAAACTACTTCATGCCTTTGTTACCTCTAGATTATTGTAATGCTGTCTGGATGTTCTAATTGGTGCATAAACAAGCTCCAGTTAGTCCAGAATGCAGCAGTAAGAGTTCTTACTAGAACCAGTAGATACGGTCACATCACCCCCATTTAATGTAATCTGCACTGGCTCCCGATCAAATTTCGCATTGACTGTCAATGTTTGTCATTGCTATCATGTGTCGACCAGAGGAGGATGGGTTCCCCCTTTTGAGCATTGGTTCCTCCAAGGGTTTCTTCCTAAAGCTTATGGAGTTTTTCCTTGCCTCTGTCACCTCTGGCTTGCTCATTAGGGGCTCGGACCCGGATTCTGTAAAGCTGCTACATGACAACGTCAGTTGTAAAAAGCAACATAGAAATAAACTTGACTTGACTGACTATAAACATTTATTATATTTTTTGTTAGCTTCTATTAGTAATTCTTTCATAGAAACTGGTTTCTTTTTTTTAAACACTCACAGCCTACTCTGTCATGCAAAGTGTTTATAAGGCATTACCAGCCCTTCATATTTGCATTGACATCTGTAATTTTAGATGAACTGAAGGAAATGTGCAAAATCTGTGCCTAATGAAAGGTAATTTAGTTACTCAGTTATTTAAATTCACTTAAATGTTCACTTAAATGTACTCCAAAGGTATGTCCAGTCAGGCCAGTGTGTGCAGCTGAAATAAGTAGCATTGGCTAGCATGAGACTGAACAACAATGTTAGTGTTGCTTTGGGAATGTTTGGAATTGGAATGTTTGAATGTGCTTTTATGGTTGACTTTAGACTGAATAGTTTAGACTAAACTTGATGAGCTCTAGCTTCAAGTATTGTGTACTAAGCCATCAGCTTAGAAGTGCTCAAGCTGTGTTTCCTCATCAAGAGCTTTATTTTGAATGAATATTAAGCAAAACATACAAAAAATCTCAATTAACAAGACTTACATCCACAAAATATACAATATACAGATACATCCAAGCAAAATAACCCAAACATGGTTGTACCACCATATTACTGCAGCCAGACCCCTAATGGACCCTCAGACACTGCTACTGCACATAGCTATCCTAATCTCCTTGCACAAACTTGACAAAACATTCTTTATAAGATACATTTTTCATCTTTTTCTTGTCAGTTCTGTTCAAATACACATATACAGCAACATATTAACAAATGAACCAACTATACCTGGAAAAGGGGAGAGAAATAACAAAAGGTGCTCAAATGGTATTTCCTCATCGAAAGCTTTATCTCGAATGAAGAGAACAGTGCAGGCAGAGAGGCCCCCTAGTGCAGGCAGAGAGGCATGATCAATCAATTTAAGAAACTGGATTATCAGGCATAACTAACAGAAAAACTATGTAACAAATAAATAAGTAAATGTAATAAATTTCCTTTTAAACTATTAAATAACAATTAACAATAAAATCACAGTTCTTTCATTAACTCTTATTATGAACTTTTATTCGTATCTGTATTACTTGTCACATGCTCCCCTCCCAAAAACATGTAATTCCGACATTACATTCACATTTTTTTTCACATTTTAAAATTTTTATTTTAAAAATATTTACTTATTTATTTATTTTTAAATCCGTCCTCAGGTTTGCACTGAAAAGTCAAAGATTCATTGTCACAGTCCAAAAGCACAGCAATGAGCAATGTTTATGCAACAGTCCACAAACACAGTCTCTGTGCAACAGAGTCAAAGTGTCAAAGTGTGACCAACAGTTCAAAAGTTGTCCAAGGCCATAAGTTCCAAGTTTCAAGTTTAATTGCTCATAATAATGGCTTGTGGGCAGTGGTAGCCTAGTGGTTAGGACACTGCCTTTGGGACCGGAAGGTCGCAGGTTCGAGTCCCAGCCCGGGCACT
>JBBPDA010000019.1:7877778-7889244 GCA_037974385.1 Arnoldichthys spilopterus
TCTTGTCTTGGTCTCGATACCCTCTGGTCTTGGTAGTGTCTTGGTCTTGGTTTAGACGGTCTTGACTACAAGTCTACATCAATGCTACATCCTAATTTCTATGAATGAGCTCAAGCAAAGCTCTAGCATAGCAGTTAGAAATTTGCTTTTTGAGGGTTTTAATGCAATGATGCATGCTATTGGAAACTGGGTTGACAATATGAGCTCAAATAGTAGATGTAGTGCTCTTTCAATTTATTACATTTTACTTTCATACAATTTAGATGAAAAACTTAAGTAGTAATTCTATACTTTTAGAAAGTTGCCTTTGAATATATTCTTCTTTATTTATTTATATGTATGACATTGTTTTAATTATTCTAAAACTGCAGGGACATTAGCATGTAATAATTAATTTCACGTATAGGATCTTCAGTCAAATAAAAGCAGATCGATTACTGTCCTAAACTGAAACATTTGTTGTCCTCTGCCCATAATTCCTTTGTCACTTAGCATGTCTTCTCACTGTTTTTGAAACACAAGTCATTGTGTTTTGTTTGTCTCAGCTGACTCCTGCATAGGAAATCCCCTGCTCCACTTTCCAGGCTTTTGACAGCTTTGTCTTGCTATAACAGGTGTCTCCAGATTTTACCTCATGGCTCCTTGATTCCTCATCACCATAGGAGCAAGGCAATGCAAATGATGTAGGCTCTTCTCTGCCACTAAGCTTGGGCAGATGTTAGCATAGTGTCAGATTCGCAGGCCTCCCTGCTCTGATTCAGCTCCCTCCTTTATGCTCACAGTGGACCCCCACTGGAGAGCTGCATTAGCACAGAGATACGACAGAGAGAATCAGAGACGGCCATCTGATCTAACTGACAGGTCCCTGGCAGATGTTTGCAGCTTTGTTGACATTTTCCAGCAAGCCCGCTGAGCCTCTTCCCAGCATCCTCCTCTACACCTAAAGCCCAGACTCACAGAGTCACAGAAAAGCGTGCTGGCTTTTCTTAGCTAATGCTTTTTTATTATTTCTTTTTTTGCGAACTCTATACAAGGATTAGATAGCATGACAGACAGAAATACAGCACTACAAATGCAAGTTCAAGTACAATTACTGCTATAGCTGCTATAGTACATTGTATTGTTGTCCTGGGCAGTGGAAGCCTAGTGGTTAGGACACCCCCCTTGGGACCTAAAGGTCACAGGCCCAAGTCCTGATCTGGGCACCACTGCGGTACACTTGAGCATCCCACTACACTGCTCCCCTGGCGCTGTTGATAGCTGCCTGCTGCTTTACGTGTGCAGGGGTCACATTTTGTTGTGGTCCTGGAGTGTGTTCACAATGACAAGGAGTCACTTTCTTTGATGTGTATTGTAAACTTTCCTTACCCACTGTTGTGACATATTGTCCTGTTTCCCCTTTACTTATGTCTATTATTTGTAAATGCAACTAAAAAATGTCATTGTACTTTGTATGTATGCTATGTATATTTTATTGACAATAGAAGATACAAAATATATAAAATGTTTAAACTGATATGTTCCTTTAAAAAAAAGATCATTTTGAATGTGATGGCTGCAACATGTCTCAAAAAAGTGGGGACAGGGCCATGTTAACCACTGGGTTGCATGGCCTCTTCTCAACAGTTCATAAATGTCTGGGACTTGAGCAGGCCAGTTGCTGGGCTTTTGGAAGAAGAATGTTGCATTCTTGTCTAATAGTGAATTCTTGCTGCTCAACTTTTCTGGGCCTTCTTTGGCATATTTTTGTTTCATGATACCCCAAATGTTTTTGTCAGTGAGAGGTCTGGAATGCAGGCAGATCAGTTCATCAACCAAACTCTTCTACTATGCTGTCTGTAATACCTTGCTAATGGGTACCTCAGTGGTACTTGGACTTGAACCTGCAACCCCTCGGATCACAAGTGCAGGTCCCTAACCACAAAGCTACCACTGCCCAATACTATATAAACATACAATTATACAATACTATAATGCAAAAAATATGCAATGTCTTCCCTGAAGATGTCATCTGTATGGGAGCATATGTTGCAAGAAAATCTGTATATATCTTTCAGCAATGATGGTACCTTTCTAAACGTTCAAGCTGTGAATTCTATAGGCAATAATGTACCAGAGATGCAGGATTTTTATTTAGTGTTGATAACAAGCTGGAGGGTCATTGTCCTCTTTAATCCAGGGGACAGAACTCTGAAAACAGATAATGATTTTCAGAAATATTCCCCATGCCCATGCTGTGATTTCCATGACAGACCTGTTTTTAATGCAGTGCCACCGAAGATTGCGTGCCTTTTCCCTTGTTAGCAAAGAATTCTTCAGATTTTCTGAATCTTTTGTATGATGTATGAATATGATGTACTGTAGATGATGAGATATTCAAAACATTTGTAATTTTACACTGAGAAACATTATTCTGAAATTGTTCCACAATTTAGACTGGTGAAGCCCATCCTTACTTTTCAGAAAATCTGGGGTTGTAGCTAGATTTGTCCCTATTTTATACACTGAAAGTAAGTGGGAACTGGCCATTTAGAGTTTTAGAACACTGTAACACCATGCAGTGTACAGTGTGTGTCTTATTAAAATAAAATCAGCGAAGATAACACAAACCCTATGTCCTGTAAAAGTTAACACATTTTGTAAAATGCATTTAAAACAAAAATCAGCAATATATAAATTTTCTCTTGAACCTGTATTTAACTGACAAAGACATAATGTTTTGGCTGACCAACCTAAGATACACACAGGTTTGGTGTTTGTAACACCAAACAAGACCAACATGAGACTACACTCACAGCGAGGGTGACATACAAAGAAACCAGACAAAACACGCACAGTCAAAAGAGGGCAGAGCTACAGAGCACATGGAACAAAAAACACAAACTTGACCACATGTTAACCAGAACAAATACAAAGAACATCAGCTAAATAAGTCCACAAAACAAGGGTTGTGAACTGCAGCGAAACTCAACAGTAGTATTGTGAAAAGATTTATGAAATCAGGAGAAATCTCCATCCGTGTAAGGCAAGGCTGAGAAATCACTGCTGTATGTGATTGACCTTTTAGCCTTCAGAAGGCATAGCTTGAGATACATTTTAGTATTGTTAAAAATATAGCTGACTAGGCTTGAGAGTACCATATATGTGAAAGTACAAACTGACCAAGACATATATTGGGATATTTGAGAGACATTTGTTGCCATCAAGGTTGCCATTTTTCCTAGGAAATCCAGGATTATTTCAGCAAATGTTTTATTCCACACATGCTACAACTGCAAAGCTTTGTGGACAATGAGTATATTCACTTGACTGACTCCCATTGAGAATGTATGGTGCATCATGAAGAGAAAGATGGCGACCATGTTGATCTGAGCAGCTGAAGTCTTGTATCAAGAAAGAACAAGCAAAAATTCCACTTGCAAAACTGCAACAATTGGTATTGGTATCCTTAGTTCCTAAATGAGTTACAAGTGATGTTGTTGTTGATGTAATACAGTGGTAAAAAATGTCCTATTTTTTAGTATGTTGCATGTGAGTTAAGTTGGACAGTAAAAATATTTGCAATTTTCTTTTCTCATTTGTCATTTAAAGGTTGAAGAGAATTTAGAAATTAGAGATGATGTTTTTATGGCAGTCTACAACATGTCTCAACTTTTCCAGAAATGGGGTTTAAATTGCTGTATGTTTGTAGCAAAAACAGATTTTGGCTCATTGCGATTGTTTATCTCTAATAGATTGATAGACAGACAATATAAAACCAATTTCAAATGACTAAATTACAAAAAAAAATCTGTATCTGCATTGTCTAGTTTAATTACCTCATTTGCTTATACTATGTGTTTTTAAAGGTTAAATATTACTGACATGCACACTGACACTGTACTTAATGGAAACAGACAGTTGATTTCATGCACTGAGATTAAACTTAGATCGGGAATTGCTTGAAGCTTCTTTTATATAGAATTTCCTTTTAAGTCCTTTTAGGTACAGAAATTGCAAATCAGGGCTGAACAGGTATCTTCTACTACCTTAATCCCATTGCTCCATCTCTGTGGCACTATTTCCAAATTGATCCAAACCCCTCCGATTTTACTAGCTCTTGTCCAAATGTCAGTAAGGCAGTGGAATCTGTGGAAGAACTGTCAGAGTGAGTTTGGGGTCCTGCCCTGTCTCTGGATATGGCCCCTACAGGTACCCGATCAGACCTGACAAAGAAGAGAGCTAAGCTGCCCATTCTGCTCAGTAGACCCAAGGTGTTTTACACATCTACCTGTGACTGGGCGGAGACAGACAGCAGCCTTCTCATATCGTTTCATTAAATGATTTCTGAGAGGGGTCAAGTTGAAACTTATTCACTTATTGGAATGCATGCATTGGTCAGTCAGTACAAAATTCATTTATTCGGTTTATAGAAGAAAACGTTTTTAATTTTGTTTTGTATCATTATTAAACTGACCCTGTTGTGTACATGCCATAGTTGTCATTGTTGCTTTGTTAATCCTTCTGTCAGAACCCACTGTTTAGCCAAAAGAGATTTTATTTGCACATTTCAGACAAAACATCACCTATAATTAATTTGTTATCAGCTGGAAATTCTTATATAATTTTTCTTTTATAATTTCCATTGTATTTTGAAAGCACCCAGCACATCAAGAGAAAACATTCCTTTGCGTAATTTGTTCTCACAAACCTAGACTGTGAAATAAATTTTTCCTTATGTGTGTTTAGACTGACTAAATATAGTAGTATGCAAAAAAACTGATTAAGTCTAAATGAACACACATCCTCTATTTTAAAAATGCAGTGAAAATGAATATTGCAGGTTTTATATGTTTGAAGGTTTGTTGAAAATAGAGCATTGTAGTCCTCAGTATTTGACAAAGATATCAGAAGTTCAGTGAAAATGAAACAATATTCCATTCCTGGCAAACCAGTGTTCTTAAAGGTTGACTGAACTGGTTGATCTCAAGTGACCCATTCAAGCCAGCATTTTTTCTCTCTCTTTTTTGGATCTGTTCTTTTTTTTCTTCTCTATTACAGGAGCATTGAATGATGGTGATTTGGTTGAGGCCCAGTGAGTGTCTGAGGAAAATTGGTTGGTTGATAAAAACCCTGCTATCAAAGAGGGCTACTTTCTCATTTACATTTAGATGAGTATTGATTATTTATTTACTCAGTGGAGTGAGATTCTTTTCCAATCTTATCTCTCTCTCTCTCTCATCCTGTGCTTGTCACCTGGAAAAGAGTGGGGAAAGAGCAGGAGAGATAGAGTTCTTGACATGGCCTTACGATAATAGCATTTTGCAGTGCAGATAAAACTTAGGTTGGTTCTCTTGCTCTCCCTTTTCTCTCTGTCTGGCTTGCTGTTAGCTAAATTTGTCACTTTTGAATTGTGAAAAGCTCTCGTATACTAGGGTAAGGTGGAATTAGTTTACCCGGGATAACAGCAGTTTCTGTTAATCTGAGTTATATGTATTCTTGTCTTGTCTTAAGTTAGAACAGTGCATATGGCTAGAGAAGCTTTTTATGTACATATTTTTAATTTGCTCAGTAGCTTTGCTTAAGATGAACTTCTAAAAGTAAGCTAAAACTACCCACTATACTGCCCAATAGGAAAAATAAATATGACAACATGACAGTATGAGCTGGTTGCAAGTTCAGGCTTTGCTAGAGGACTGAATCTGATTTATCCACCCCCCACACCCCACGCCCAATTTCCAATCCATGTTGTAAGCTGGTATACTTATTTGTGAATTTGTGAATTCAATGTCAATGTGTAAATACATCTTTTCACATGTACATGAGGACAACCTGATGACCTTGGGCCCAGCAGAACATTACACAGTCAGTAAAATTCCCACATACTATACTTACTGTACACAGACTCTCTGCTGCAGATACAGCACTGTTAATGTTTTGTATGTGTGTGTGTATGTGTGTGCATGCATGTGTGTGTGTGTGTGTGTGTGTGTGTGATGCAGAGAGGCTTTCTGAAGCAGAGGAGGACCCCTGGCAGACCCTGCCTCTTCCTTTCAGCTCTGTGACGACAAGTGAGGCATCTCCCGAGGTGGCCTCTGTCAGCTCCGTTCCACTTCAAAACATAGACAGGTACTCCTGCTGCCGCCATTGCCTGCACACCTATACTGTGCACCTCTCTCGCTACATGCTCTGCTCACCCTATTGGCAAGGGTAAGGACAGGATGTCCCCATGCTACAGCAGGGATGATGCAAAGAAAGGAGGGAAATAAAGAGAGAACACCACAGTTTTCTTACAGCAGTTTTTTTTCCTGAGTATTGGTGTTTGGTAACATTCATAAAGTAGCATCTCTCTCTCTTATTGGCAGAATATCCTTCTAAATAAACCTTTGAAGACAAATTCATTGTAAGACAGAGAACTGTCCAATACAGCACCAAGACCAAAACAAACATATGTTTGATTCTACAGTCCTTAAGGTCACTAAGTGGATGTGAACATGCATTTGCTGAAGCACTGGGGGGACATGATGTGTTTGGCAGGGCTAAAACAGACAGTACTGGTGCTCAATAATATACTTACATTTTTCTTTGTTAGCCAGTAAGTCATTAGCTTAGTTACACATCTGGATCCCCACAGCAAATTAAGAATATGGTGGAGGGGAACAACTTGTTTTCTTAGCTCCCCTAATGGATTGAACCAAGGTCTTTGAAATGCAAACTTTTCAAAGAAGTAGTATGGTTACAGCAGCCAGCCTTCTCCAAGCTCTTAATCCCTGTTTGCTGTCTGTCCTCCAGCCTAAAGGATAAACATTTTGTCACAGTAAGTTTACTGTTTCATTTATGCTGCTGTATAATTCTACAAATGACATCAAATGAAGACAAGACTTGGGCTTAAACTCTAGGGGGTCATTGAACATGAATGTGACCTATTCCCAAAGTCCTCTCAATGATGTTTTGAACATGTAAACATGTTCAGTGCTGGACCATTTATTCCTGTAATGTTTTCCTTCACATTTGAAGCAAGATTAAAAATTTCTGTAGACGTTGCCCCCAGGGTCAGAGGCCTTTTCTTAACCAGCATCAAAGAGGGCAAAGGCTTCTGTGACATTTTGAGAACCATTTCCAAAAGGGTACATATTGCCCAAAGTCTTTTCCTTTCACTGCTTGACAACTTTATTACAAATTTCAAATATCTACTTCAAACATGCCTTTATTATTAGTGTAACCAAAATTAAAGAATTCCTAAGTACACGCACAAATGTTCTGCTAATTAATTTGGATCAAAGTTTTCTGTTAAACAAAATGAGGTTATTTCACTTTTCCTTTGTAAAAGTTGCAAAGAACGCTAGAATATATACAAACTTGATTTAATTTTGTACAATGCAATACAAACTAGAATATTTGTGTTATGTAAATTCTCTTCAACCTTTATTGTTACATTTTTGCATTTTTTTAAATAAACAAATTTAGAATTTGATGTCTGCAACACACTAAAAAACCAAATCACCTTTCCTGTTACATGAGACTTTTTAATCATTTAGGAACTGATAATACTAATTGTTGCAGTTTTGCAAGTGGATTGTTTTCTCATTGTTGTGAGCTACATGACTTTTGCTGTTCAACTGTCTGTGGTTACCATTGTCTGATTCTCATACATTTTCAATAAGAGACAGATATGGATTGCACACACACACAGTGTGAATAAAGCCAAACCATTGTAACAATGCAAAATGGCCTGGCACTGTCTTGCTGAAATAACCATTGGCCTCTTGTGAAAAGACATTATCTTGATGGCAGTATTTGTCTATCCAAAATCTAAATATACACCTCCACATCAATGGTACCTTCACACATACCATTGCTGTCAGAAAAAAACCTTGTATCGCTAAAATGACAACCTTACCAGTCAATTACAAAACCTTCTTAACTTATATTGGAAATTAATGAAAAAATGTATTTTAAAAGTAATTTAGAAAGATTTCATTTGCTCGATTCATCATGAAATTAGGACACAATGTAAATGTAAGCAGTTGATTTGAAATTCTGTAAAAATGTAAAAAAATAACACAAATTGGATACAACATTTTGGTCCGACAGCTACAACATGCAAGTCACCCATGCTGTGAGCATTGATATATGAGGACATACAGCAGATAGCAGTCTGGATGGTCCATTTCATCTTTGGAGACCTTGAATATTATAACAATAGAATTGATGTATAGCTTGATGTGTGCTGTTAAACAAACTAAATTTGTTTGTATTTGTAAAGTAATTCACATTGGTCAGCAAAATTCTTTAAAAAAATGTTTCTCTGTTAAATAAATGTTTGAGACAATTTACAAAATATTTTTTTTATTGCATTTTACAAAATGTTCCAACTTCACCTTTTTATTTTTATTAAATTATACTTTCTTTTTAAATGTTAATACTTTATTTATTTATATTAGCTGGCACTCACACACTGTGAACAGTAATTTGTCCTCTGCACTAAACCCATCCATGACACCAGTGTACATATACCAGGTGCAGGAGCAGTGGCCTGCACACCTATGACACCCAGGGAGCAGCTAAGGGGTTAGGTGCCTTGCCCAAGGGCACTTGAGCCATGGGTATGGGAGGGGGAAAGTGCTGCTTACTTCTCTCACCCCTTCCCACATTTTCCTTCCTGGTCCGGAACCCGGCAACCCTCCAGTATCAAGACCCCTTTTCTAT
This sequence comes from Arnoldichthys spilopterus, assembly GCA_037974385.1. Lineage (NCBI taxonomy): Eukaryota > Metazoa > Chordata > Actinopteri > Characiformes > Lepidarchidae > Arnoldichthys > Arnoldichthys spilopterus. Next base: position 7,886,467 of record JBBPDA010000019.1, read on the forward strand.
CCATTAGCCCACGGCATAATATAGCAACACAATTTCATTAACTGATCTTGTGACTATTCAAGACAAATTTTCTATCTCAGTCTTGTTTACATCTCCAAGTAGAAGTCATTACCCCTGTTATTTTGTTATATATTTAAAAAGTCTTGTTGTAGAAACATGCCACCTTATAACTTGCAGAATAACAGAATCAATTAGGTACTTTAAGTAGCAACAAAGTAAACATCACCAGCTTGAATTAAACAGCAAACATTCACACTTCAGCAGTGTATTATTAGTATAATATTTGTAGAGATTAAATCAGGACTTTTGGCCTTTGTAATCAAGTCCCCATTTCAACTATATTATTAATCAGTTAAAAATGTTTTGAAACTACTCTCAGCTCTCAACACATTGCATATAAGATGTAAGAAGTACATAACAGAAAATTTGAAGTAAATTACAAAAATAAAATAGTAATAATAATAACTCACTTTTTAAATCTGTGCCATTTGATAATCTGATTATTTTATTCAGATTCTTCAAAACAGGATCAAGTCTATCGGAAAATGCTTTATTTAATTAAGTAGAAAAGGCTGGTTTGTACCTCCCCCTCCTGACCTGCAAACAAACACAGCAGAAATAGGATAACAGATTCAGTCTTTATTTTCTTTTCTTTTTCATAGGCTCAGTTTCATTTCAATGCTAGTCTTCAAAAACATGATATCATTGTGTTGGGGTGCACTCCGTAGAGGTCACCAATTCAAAAAAATGGAGTTAAATTTCCTCTTACTGTTGGTCTGAGTGGAGAGGTCTGTAAATGTAATTGGTCTCAAGTTAGGGCTTTCTAAATCCAGGTCTTTGGCATGACCTTGACATGAGGGAGTACTGGATGAATAGCAAGGCAGGGACATTCATAAACAACTGGATCTGGCCTGTTGTATGGCCTGATATGTGAAGGGGAGGCAGACAAGGCTGGATTGTTTGTCTAGAGGGTCTGTTCACTGTGCCCTTGAACATAATTAGTGTGTGGACTGGCCTGAAAAAGTGCTTGTTCCCAAATACACACATATACATTCAGTTTTCAGAATCTTCTTTACAAAATGAAAAGTCCCCACTGTTACTCATTTTGTCCACCTTATTTGTGTTTCTTGCAGACCTGTTAATTCACTAATATTTTTCCACTTCAGAAATCAACAAAGTGATTGAGAAATCAACAAAATGTTACTAAATCAAAAATATTATTAAATAATACTGGTTGGAATACAGGGGTGTTGTTGTTGATGTCAACAAAGCCCACTGGATGCCCCATGGTGCTTTTGTTGTTGGTGTTGGAGTTGTGCACATAGCAGGGAGTAAACAAACACATTCTCCCTCAATGTCCTGACAAGGTAGGACCCCGCCCTGCTCTTGACCCCACATTAAAACCTCATTATGCCTAATGCAATCTGAGCCTGGATAGGGTGCCAAGTAAAAGATCAATTAAGGTAATAAGTTGCTCAAACACATAAACTTACTGGTTCATCTGATCTAATTTTGTTTGATGTCATTGTTGACTTTTTCCTCATTTATCATTTATCTTCAGAAATGTTTATAAATACAAAATCACCACCTTGTCTTTGAACATGCATGCTGCAAGTGACTAAGAGAGGGATCTTTGCATAATGCCTAAGAAGAACCAAATCTTGTTTTTTTTTCATTTTGTAGTTTAAATAACCTTGATCAAATTTAAGGTTCTTGGAAGAACCTTTAAATAAATCTTTGCATTACATTATAAGGTTCTTCACACTCACAAATCTTAAAAAAATTTAAATGGAACTAAATTCTTATTTGGCATAGCCAAAAGAGCTTTTTGTGGCACCTTTTTTTAAGAGTACATATCAGCTGCATTTACATCAGTTTTATAGTACACCTTACAACACTGAATAAGGGGCATCACCATAAATCAAAATTATACCACAATGTTTCTCCTTCATTAAGGTCTGGATGTGATTTCTACCAGGTCTGATATGTTTCTTAATTAATTTTCAGTAAAGAATTTCTAAGCCATGTTATATTAAACCACATGTAGTTATGTTGCTGGAAAACTATATTGAGGTAGTAAAATAAACATTCCTTAAAGGTTATATATTTTCCTGCATTACACTACAGATTAGCAGCACAAGGGTCAGTTCATGGTCAACTGTGTTAACATACCCATATTTAATGATTTTATTATTTGTTTATTATACATTTCATTAGTTATTCATTTGATTAAATATAATTATTTAATAGTTTATTATTTTTAGTTACGTTTTGTGTCAGTGCTCTTTCTTTTTTGGGAATAAAATAATAATACTACAGACTGGTTTCCGTAGCCAAAATATAACTCACAGGGCAATAGAGTTCACATGAAGTTCAGCCTCAGCTATAGAAAATTGTATGGTTCTGGGACTTTTTCTGAACATAAAAATTAAAAGAAAAATGATGAGTCTTTGGTGAATCGTGTAGTATGGGAATAGGGCACATGCCATTTACTCTTAGTACAAATTGTGCATAAAACACACTCAGCATGTTCCTACAGCACAAGCATGCTGACTGACAGAGAAAGAGAGAGAGCAAAAGAGAATATGTCTCAATCCATTTCTGTTGATGAGCATGAATCCCACAAACCATTTTTATTGGCAAGAAATGCAGCACTGTTATTTATGCCACAGCTCTTGAAGGTCTGTTCAATGTGCCAATCTGTGTGTGTGTGTCTCTCTGTGTGTGTGTGTGTGTGTGTGTGTGTGTGTGTGTGTGTGTGTGTGTGTGTGTGTGTGT
>JBBPDA010000019.1:7889344-7900100 GCA_037974385.1 Arnoldichthys spilopterus
GTGTGTCTCTCTGTGTGTGTGTGTGTGTGTGTGTGTGTGTGTGTGTGTGTGTGTGTGGGTGTGTGTGTGTGTGTGTAAGAGAGACGAAGAGTTGCTTCCAGTGAAGTTTGACTTGGTGTGTCTGGAAGCTGTCAAATGAGGGTGCTTTAAAAGGTCGGGACAGATCAGAGGAGATAAATGATGAACTGGGAGGACAGCTGTTTGGTAAAGGGGAAAATGCTAGCACTCATTACTGGGACTACCACACCACCTTTTATCTCCTGTTCTACAGTACATCACAGTACAGAGCCTGCTTTGTGTCCTGCTAAGGGCCAATCTTTAAACATTTCTCATAGATATCACTTCAATAACCCACCTATATAATATTCACTTATTCACTTACACTATAACTGTGTCCTGTACAAGGACCTATACATATACATATGCCAAAGTGTGGGTCCCTCTGGTCAAATTACAGTATCTGAAAATAAGTATATGTAAGTACAGAGAGACAGAGTACAGAGAAAACACATCGGCTTTCAAAGCACAGGTACAGGTAATTTCACAGGCAATGTGACACTTGCATGCTGAAAAACAAACAATAAAAACAAATAAACACAATAAAAACAAATAAAAGTTTTTCAAATTTCAAATGACTGCCATTTTGTCCAGGACTGGCTGCCCCAACAAATTCAGCTCAAGAACATTATAAGATGATTACAGTTTGCGGACGAATATACAGGGAAAAAAAGTCATTTGGAAAAATGTAGATAGAGCTTTTGGCCACAGTACACAAAGTAGACTAAAGACAGCTTTTCAGGGGAAGAATCCCACATCAACTAAATAAGGTGGTGAAAATGTTATGGTTTGGACACACTCTGCTACTTCAGGGACTGTGAACTTTCAGTCATCAATTCTGCCTCAGAAACCACACTAATAAACCTACCAAGGAATGGCTTATTGAAATGTTGTCTACAATTGGATGCAAGAAAACCCAATTCAAGTGAAGAAATTTAGCATGGAAGAGTGCTAAAAAATTTCAGCAAGCTGATGTCAGTGACTGGAGGACATAATTCAAACAGTCTACAGCAAGTTATTTTTGATCAAGGGGCAGCTTCTGAGGTCAAGGGAATTTTTTTTAGCAGAAGAATATATCTGTTGATTTTTTTTGCAAAATAAATAAATGAAAAAGAGTTTTCTTATTTTTGTTTGGTTTTCTTCAAGTTTTCTTCATCACCTTTAATTTTACAGTTTACATTCAGGTGTTTTTTCACATCACTATATTTTTGTGATTTTTTTGCATTTTTGTTGAATTTAGCAAATAAAAACTGCACTAAAATCGCTGTCAAGGATGTTTACTTATTTTCACTTTGAAAATCAGCAAAACATACAATTTGTCCAATGTTGTTCAAACGTTTGTATACAACAATAGATTAGCCATTAGTGCAAGACAAAAATGCCAGCTTGATTATGCCTAAAACAACTACCAGACTTATGTCTGGTTAGTAATGAAGAGGAGTATGTAAATAAGTCATTAAATATATACTAATTATTAGAGCCCTAATCCTAATTTTCATGTGTTGTAAAATTGCTGCTGTATTTTGTCTCAAATTAAACCAGCTTGAATGCCTAATCTGTACTTTCAAGCCTCAAACATAATAACCTCTTAATCTTAATTCATGTTCATCTTACACAAAGAACCAGTCAGGGGAGGGCATCCCATAATACCTTAATTGAAACCAATGATGAAAAAAATGGCGGTGGGATTAATACAATGTCATCTGTTTAATAAAGCTTGTTAACTGCAGAGCGGGAAACAAATGGAAGGAATTATGGGTATGCTTATTGGAAATGTGTCATTTTGCATTAGAGTGAGAAGAACTTACTCACTGGGGATCATGCCTTTATTCTCTCAGGGGCGAAATCACTAATGGTTTCTGAAAGCAGAGATCGAAGGCAACCATAAAGGCTTGACCAAGGGTGAATGAAGGAATATATGATCTAAACTCTAATGATCTAATTGCATGATACACAATGCATCCTGTTTATATAGCATACCATGTGGTGGCAGTATTAGATGAAATTATATTAGTGTCTGTTGTTGTGACCAGGATCAGGATCTCAGGAGTCAGAATTAACATAGGCTCTTTGGTATGTTCCATTGAGGTGGTGGTGGAGATACTTCTTCTCTTAACTATTCTTTTCTTTTAAAGTGTGCACATAAATAATGATAGTAGATGATGGCCATCTATTTAACTTCACTGATTTTGTTCTTTACTTATTAGCCTGTGTATTTCACATGGCCCTGGAAATATGGTATTACAAATATTTATTTGTTCATTAAACCCGGTTCAGTTTCTTTGTTACCTTGAGGTCCCTTGTACTTTGACAGGCAGCTGTCATGTCTATGTCATTTCTAACTGATATTTGCCAGAAGCTATCTCCTTGATGGATCTTTCCCCATCATAAGCCACACTCACATACTCCATGATGGTTAGAGGTGAGATCAATAAGTGTAGATTAGAATCCCTGTGGTGTGCAAAAGTAGTATGACTTATTAATTGTGAAAAAAGTAAAATGAATCCCTTTTAAATTATACAAGCTTTACAATTGTCTTTTAGGGTGCATTTTCAAAGTTAAACAGAATTATGTAGTAATGGCTGAAATGGCTGGAAAATTGAAAAATGTATTTCATTACATTTTCTGTTACAATACCTAGCAATGTAACATATTTAAAATACATGTATAATCTATAATTTATAAATAAATGATTTATAATGTGTGTTAAACAGAGAAAAAACTTTTTATATAATATCTGTAACTATTTTGCATCCTGTACATAGTTTGAACTACTTTTTAAAGGTAGCTTTAGTTTGCCAAACTAGATTTCATCATAGGATAAATCTTCCAGTATTATCTAGTTCGTAGCTTGCAGTGCTCTGCTGTCAAAGTAGTTTAACCCACACTGCATATAAAAAACTGATAATAAACATGGAAATAACACTGTAATTCACACTGTTTCATGCTGTGACTTGATTTTTCTGGATTCTTCATTTCTTCTGGGCTTTGTGTCTTTTGCTTATCTGCTAAAATTGTCTATTTAAATAAATTTCAGAAAAAATCTGAACCCCTAAAGCATATGTATTAGCTAAATCAGCTGTTAATGTTGTTAATGACATTGTAAATTTTGAACCCCAGTCATTTAAGGGAGGCATCATTTTACAGTTTTGCTATTCAGGCGAAATGACCTTTTTGGCATACATTAATTAGAAGCAGTGTTAAGTCTGTCCAGATCCACACATTAATTTTCTGAACAGTTCCTTTGAGATGGGATGTCCCTCTCAGTCCCTAAATTTAAAATCAGCCTGTGATGTCCAGTAAAGCATGTTGGGCATAGAGTAACATGAAGTCACTTCATGCTGCTTTCCCCAACGTGTCACCTGTACTGTCTCCACTTCCAGTGTTTAGATAACAATCTGTTTATTTATTGTTTTCTGTCCACTATCACCATAGATTACTCTTATTTATACTCCTAGTGATTAGGATGCTGTTGGACTTATTAAACAATTGAAAAATGTCAGGTCCATCAATTTAAAAGTAGTGCAGGCTTTTTCCTTTCTCTTTGTATGTCTTCTATTAAAAAGAAAGGCAATCAATGCAATCATTGATTGTCTTGTACTTTCTTTGACAATAAACAAATATTGATAATTAAATGTATTAAATGTATAAGGCACAAAGAGAAGAGATATGTTTATTTTTCTCAATAACCAATAAATTAAATCTTTTATTTCTTGAGACAAAGATAGATAGTTTAAAAGCACTTAGAAAATACTGAGAAAGCATACAATCATGCTTAAAATCATACACACACACGCACACACAAACAAACACATACACACTATCAGCCATATTTTATATCCTTGTGGCATTGACCTTTCTAGACAGCACCTTTTTCCAGGGCCCTGTAACTGCACTAGAAATGAAAGCGTTAAACATCTATGATCCTTGGAGCATGTGTCTACAGAAAAAGGATGAGGTTCACCAAATGTTTGAAAGATAAAAAAGCAATGGAGGAGAATGAGGGAAAGAGCAGAAGTTGAATATATTTTACGTGATAAGAGAAAAGATGAAGCACAAGAAAAAAAGATTCTATTACTGTGGCGACAGTTACAAAACTGCCCCTGTACAGAATAGCCTGTGCTGAAAAGATTGATGCAGTGAGAACTGACCTTGGCTTCGAGCTGGAGCTGGTGATGTATGTATGAGTATCTGCTTGCTAAATGGACCCAGATTTGTAGCACTAATATACATGGAAGCCTGGTAACAAACTCACCACAGAGATAAATCAATGTCCATTTTAGGTGTCATCTCTGGATTATACTCCACAATTGTAACAAGTGCTCTAATCAATGTTACTACTGTCAGTCCATGTAAAACAGGTTTATTTTTTTATTTAAATATGTATTTGACTTAGTAATTGCAAGCCTTATTTTCAAGTAAGCTGGTACATTTTGTAAAATGGAATAAAAACTAAAATCTGCAATGTTGTTAATTTTCTAAAACCTTTATGATAAACTGATAAAAGTACAAAGAAAAAAACTTCATTTTTTAGTTGATCAACTTAATTGTGTTTTGCAAATGTTTTGCTGGCACACACAATAATGAGACGGGGCAAAATAAGAGTGAAATGTTTTAGAACAATCAAGATGCATCATTTTGAAGCATTCCACATTCAGCATATGAACTGGTAACAGGTGAGGGTATCATCAGCATAGATGGGTCATGGATCATCATTTTGCAAACAAACTTTATAAAAGAACTGTCCTCCAGTTCAAAAAGAAAATTTTCAATGCATGTATTAAGGTCTTTCACCATCTACAGTACATAATTCAGGGGGTCCGGAAAAATCTCATACTGTTTAAGGCAAGGCCACAGCTGAGTGTATATGGCCTTTGGGATATTAATGAGAAACTGTGATCATACTGAGACAAATACAGCCACATTAGTTTGAGAGTTGTCAAAAATCTGTTGTCACTTAACACAGTCTGCAACTGCATCAATAAATGTTACCTGAAACTCTGTTATGCAAAGAGAAAGTCATTTCTTAATTCTTAATTCTTCATTTTATGCTGAAAGGCCAATAACTTTTCAGGGTCTAAGCACATCTCAGAAGGACTGAAAGACAGTAGAAACATGTGCTGTGGCCTGATGAGTCCAACTTTTAATCTGTGCATCAGTGCCCAAAGCATACGTCGTAAATGTGTAAGTGTACCAGTGACCGTGAAGTGTTTTTTTATTTTTAAGAGACATATGTTGTTATCTCTTCCAAGGAAGTCCATGGTTATTTCAGCAAGATAATGCCAGACCTCATTCTGCACATGCTACAATGTGGCTTCATAGACACATGTATCCAACCAGCCTGCCAGCAGTCCAGATTTGTGTCCTGTTGAAAATGTATGTAGCATCATGAACAGAAGAATCAAGCAGTTTAAATTAGTGCAGGCTTTTTTCTCTCTCTCTCCATTCAGATCTCCTATTATGAAGAAAGTGCAACAACTGATTTTAGAGTAAATTCCACATCATGAAGAAAAGAATCAGGCAACAGTGAATCCCAAGTCCTGATCAAGCAAGGATCTTTTCTTTGTACTTTTGTCAGATTCTTATTTCAATGCAATGTACAAAATGGCCCAATTTCTAGAAATTAATAAAATAGAGAAACCAAAAACAAACCTAAACAGCAACCATTAAACACCATCTATTCATGTTACTTTTAAGTACCATATAATTTTCCCTTAATATAGTTCATGTATGAGCATTAAAAATAAAGTACAGGCCTTTTTTCATGTTTTTACATTTTTACATAGCAGCCAGACAAAGAAATATTGTCTTATCTCTCATGTCTGTTTAAGTGAAACATTGATTATTTAGAACACTCAAAATGTGTGTGTGTGCTCTTGTGTTCATATACATGTGTTTGTGTGTATCCCTGAGCTGTTACAGACAAATGGGACAGTAGTATGGATGGGACACTGGAACCTTGAGGTAAACAAGGTTAGTTTTACACATTGATACATGCCTCCTATTCTAATTTATTCAATTGAGTCGGGGGAGAGGAATGAGAGCGGATATGGGAGAAAGCGGGCGCTCTCTGCTTCTTCTCTTCTATTCATTTTCTGACCTCTGCTGTAAAAGAGACTGCCACTTTTCTTTGTATTTTCATCCACAAGAACCAGGTGCCACAACACAAAGCCCAATTGAATGGTCTTTTAGTCAGTTTGCATGTTTGCCAATATATAACAGGTTCTTCACAGATTATTCTTTTTATAATAATTATTTTATTATTTATTAAATGTCCATATACAGTACTAAAAGTTTGGACACAACTTTATTTCTTCAAATGTACTATGTACTAGTTATTTAACAATAAAAGTGGTAAAGACATCAAAAGTATGAAATAACAGAGGCAAAAAATGTTGAATGTCAAACTTTCATGCATTTTAGATTAATTTACAAATTACACTTCTTTTATCCTGAGACAGCTTTAATTTAATTTGCATAAAAGAAATTATAAAAATAAAATATAAAATGTGCCATAACTTTTGCACATGTTAGGTTTTATGTTTTTCCCCTTTATGTTAAATTCTACAAATAAATAGCTATTGTGTATTTAAAAGCTCAGACATTTGTTTCCTCTAGAGGATATGTAATTTTTATTTAGAAAATCAACAAACATGTTATTTGACCTGGGTTGGCCAAACTTTAGCAAATAACTGACTTTACGTACAGTGACTTTACCTACAATCACATTATCAGTATCTCGTGCATGCAACTGTATAGGCACTAATAGGCACTCCACATAAAATTCTCCTGACACTGAGAACTGCAGAGTCCATCACTGTCCTCAAACTATGACTGAAAGCTTACCTCCTCACAGAGCAATTAGCACTAACTAAATAAAAGTAGAATCTTGGTTGACTAGCAGTTCTTAATCTCTAAAAAAAAGTCTAGGTTTACTGGTGTGACAGGTTTTCTTGAAGCTAGACAAGAAAGCACCCATGTGGTTTTGGAAGAGAGCATCTGCCAAATGCTGTAAATGTAAATAAATCTTTTTTTTTTTCACAGGGGTATTTAAGTTAATTTTGGCAGTGTGGCACAGCCCATTATCCCACTGAAAGAGGCCACAACCATTAGGGAATACCATGTCTATGAAGGGGTGTACTTGGTCTGCAACAATGTTTGGATTTAGGCTGTGTGTGTCAAAGCAACATCCATATCAATGATAGGCCATTACCCAGAGCATCACACACTCCATTAGCTTGCCTTCATTCCATAGTGCCATCCCATATGTAAGCGACACAGCCATCCACAAGATTTATAAAAAAGCATTCATCAGAATCATAGGCTACCTTCTTCCATTACTCCATGGTCCAGTTTGAATCCTCACAAAAATATTGTATATGCTTTTAGTGGTGGATGGGGTCAGCATGGCCACTCTAACTAGTCTGCAGATACATAGCCCTATAAACAGCAAGCTGCAAGATGTGTGGTTAGCATTACCCTTTTCTGCAATTTGTGCTACAGTTGCTCTTATGTGGGATCATTTGAGTAAGCTTTGGAACACCCAAGAAGACTCACTTTTGCGCACAAATGTGCTTCCAGCCCCTCAACTTTAAGAACTGACTGTTCACTTGCTGTTTAATATATGAGCAGCAAAGTGCCATTTAATAAAATTTTCACTGTAATTCACTTCTTTCAGTGATTTTAATGCTGTGGCTAAATTATATATAAAATATATGTGAAAATATACTCAAAACTCAAAAATCATCATTCCCCACTTTCATTAGTCCATGTTGCCTAATTATTCTCTTTATTAACACATTATACATGGCTGACATTTTTAGCTTCACTTATAACATCATTCTTGACATTGCATTGATCCCGACATGCTCTGGCATGTGTAATGCAATGATCTTTTACACATTAAAATTCCAGCTAATTAGGAATGATCCCAATAAAAGTAACATGGTCTAGAAATTCAGTTCTCTTTTTAAGTTTAAGTAACACAGTTTAAGTAGTCACTTATTACATAATGAATTCCATGAGAGTCAGTAAGAAAAAATATATCTATAAAAAACATTCTTTTTCTTTTTGAGATACTAACTTTGTACCATATAAGCACTGATTTATCAATTTACAATCATAACAAACATTTAATTCAACTATGTGATTCTATTGCACTTTTTTCTTTTTTTACAATCAACCAAAAAGCTGGCCTGAGGCCTGTCCTGTGAAACAGATCAATCATTTTGCTGTTCATCCCAGTAATGATGTGTTTGGCTTTTGTGTGTATTCCTATCATGTGTGACACAGAGATCAGGGAGGAGTGTCTCTGTCTCGATCAGGCTTCTTCCCAGCTGCCACATGTCATATGAAATATGCATCACAATCATCATTTCTCTCTCTCTCTCTCTCTCTCTCTCTCTCTCTCTCTCTTTCTCTCTCACACTCTCTCTTTCTATCTCTCTCATCTCTCTTTCCTCTCACTTTCTCTACTCCTGCTGTGTAATAAAAGTACTGATAAGGGCCCTTTTATCCCACAACCCGTTCCATTTTAGCATGCCGTCGGTCTCATTTAATCTGGCCAAACAGCATCCCGTTCACACTATATTACCAATTTGGTTCTGAGATCTCTTATCAGCTCAGTGATGTATGTTTGAAGCAGATGTCGTAAGAGTGGGGGAGGATCAGAGGTGGTGAATAAATGAATTATTGGAAGAGGGGAAGGGGAGAGCCAATAGATACAGAATTGTTGATGCCTGTAATATGTTTGCTTTCTCTGCCTTTATCACAATACACAAAAGTATCTCAAGGCCTGGCCTGAGACTGGCTCAATGTGCAGATGCTTTTTAAGTCAGTTCTTTTTTTCCTGGCTTTATTATTACCTGCATTTCTGCATGTGTTAAATATGGTATTCCATAACTCTTTTCAACCCATTTTTTTGTTTAAAGCAATATCTGTCTTTCTCAATGCAGTCCATACATGTTTATAGATATAAAAAAACCAAACATTTATAGATTTTAATTTTGTTTTACAAACTACCATTTAGAACAAGAAAGCAAATGCACTGGTTACTCTGTCGAAGCAAATCAATAATAAGCATTTAATCAGGGACATCGTGCAAGCCAAAATTCTAGGGGGCACAATTAGAGTGGGGGGCATGGGGAACATTATCAGCTCATGGCTATATGATTCATATAGCTCTCCTTTACAATATTAAATAGGATGTTATGTAATCACAAGTCACATCTAGCTAGCAAGCCAGAAGGTTAAAGAACTCTAAGGAATTGAGGGATAGATATTAGCCAACTATCTTGCAAAGCAAACTATAGCATACATTTTGTTAATGCAACTGTGTATAAATAATTGCATTTGTTTTGCATAATGCTCTATTTACCACTTCAGCAACACACCATATCTACATCTCTTGTAGCATTAAAGTGGAACAAAGTGCAAAGTGCAACTTTCATCCTGTAAATTGTCATCCAACATTTTTTTGGCAAAAAACAAAGGGGTCCCCTGAAGCATGATCTATGACATAATTAAAATACATTATTTAATTATTAAAATCTGTTGAGGCTCATTATTTAATGTTTATGGTAATTTTTGTCAGATTTCCTTTCTCAAGATTTGATCACTTTTAAAAAATTAAGAAAAGTTTGGAACAATGATGCACTTTTTTTACAGTGCTTATTTTGAAGATGCATGTGAATTTTAGTAGATTAAAGAGGAAGCTAAAGTCTATGAATGTTTTGCTGATGATATAGTACATTACACAGGGATTAAACAAATGTAGCCATATATGCAGCTGTAAAATATAATGCTGAATTTAGTGGGTCTAGCAGTAGCCGAGGGGATATATGACACAAGAGCAGCACCTATTGAACTCCACAGGGTAATGCGGTATGGCTCGATGAGACCACTAGGGCCATCAGCATGTATACATGTCAAGCACTGACTGCCATCTCGTCCATTCACATCAGAATCAAAGAGGGGAAGACATGAAGAGAAAAACAAAAGAGTCAATGTGCATCCATAACACTAAGATGGCTCGACGTGGGGCAAAATAAGACTTGGATCATCCCTTTGCAATGCAATAACATAAGCCTTCTCTCTCTCCTCCCACACTGCAATAGTGTGACATTTCCGTTTTGCTGGGGTTTGCTCTCAAGCTCATCTCTAAATAAAAGTGGTTGGCCCCTGCGGCTCACACCAATCTGACCCAGGCCTATTTTAATCACATGAAATTAAATAACTGCGCTCCAGTGCTGTGCTGGCTCTGACAGCAGCCATGACAAGTGGATTGCACAGCAAAAGTCCCTCAAGTCAAATGAAGAGCGGAGAAGAGATGAATGAAGACTGAAAGAGGAGGGAGGGGGACAGGGATGAGGGCCCAAGGAAACTGAAGAGCAAATCTGTAATAGTTGGTCATTGGTATGGAACCATAGGCTGAGCACTTTTAAAGGCAACCATGCATTGAAAATGAGCTGTATGTATGGAACTTAAGTACAATGTATATGTCAGGGTAAATCTTAGCTTTCAGTCACTCACCAGCCTGTCAGAAGAATTCAGAAAGATTTTGCAGCATATTCACAAAGGTTTCTGTACTGATCATATTAGATTAGATAAGAGTGCTGTCAGTCACTATATTGCAAATATCTTACTACTTGCTTACAGTGTTTGGATCGGTCATTCTGGATTGCAGTGGAAAACATATATA
>JBBPDA010000019.1:7919147-7931854 GCA_037974385.1 Arnoldichthys spilopterus
AAAAGGCTTGAAGTACTTCAGTTGTGTGTAATGGATCTAAAATATATGAAAGTCTAATGTTTATCAGTACATTACAGTATTCATTACATTAAATAATAATATTATTTAATATATAAGATTAAATTAATTTAATTAATACATAATATTCAATAACAATAATTGTATAAAAAAGCCATTGTTTCATATATGATGGACAGTTAGTGGCATAGCCATGAAAGTGTAAATGAGAGAACTTTTGCTGGCCCTGAGACACAAAAGGATGTTTACTTGCAATGATGTCAAGTTAGCAAGATTGTGTAGAATTGGCTATGAACAAAATCTTGAAAGATTGAGCGCATAAAAGCTTTTTTAAAATGAAAATCCATTAGTGGAAACAATTTTTTGCACACTTTGACATCTTGTGATTTTATTAATTTTTATACCCGAAGATGCATGATTCAACCGATTTGGTCCTTTGCCCTTTTCAAAGAGCACAGAGGGAGCGAGAGAGAAAGAGAGAGTAACCACTTATATGCTGTCATTGATTAAAACTTGCAAAAGCCTTAGAATATAAAAAGTCTGCATCTGGGAATTGAGAAATCTCCATGTGCTTGCCTCCATTTGGGTATGAAACCTGCTACTTGATTTACATTAGTATGCATTAATATATTAACTGTTAAGGTGGCAAAGATGATGACTGAGAAAAGCAAAGGTCTATCAAGTGGTCCCCATGGCAAAGTGATAAAAATTTAAAGAGGATATGGGGATGGGGGGATAAGTCACCGAATACCTTTTCTCTTCAACACTTTATGATTAACCCTTCTTTTCCATCATCATCATCATCATCATCTACACTTCGCATACAATATACTAATAAGACCTTGATTAGTAGTTTCACCCACTGCTCTGTTCTTCTTCTTTTTTTATTTTACCAATAATACTTTTAAAATGGATGGGACATTATCAGCAGATACTGATTTACAACTTCCTTTAGTATTTTGGGCTACAGCTTAAAAAATCACAGTGGATACAAAGTTCTTTCTGAGGAGCATCTCATTGGATTTGACCAGAATATTGCTTATCATGGCTTATCTACCACAATCTTTGTCTTTATTACTGTCTACACACAATACATATGGATCAAAAAGTCACACAAAAGGATTGAGAGATATGGTAAAAAATTAAATATCAAGAACACATTTTAAGGTTTGAAACAGAGAACTGTCACAAAATAGTGGTGATTGAGAGGAAGCATGCACAGCGAGCGTTTATAAAAAAGAAAGTTTAAGCGATGTCTGTGACATCTGGGCGGAGCCAGGAGGCACCCACAACATCCAGGGGGAACAGGGCGAAGCTGGCAATGTCTGGGGGGAATGAGCCGCAGACAGTGATGTGCCAGTGGAATGTGGCGTAGATGGCAATGTCAGGGCGGAGCTAGGCATGGACTGAGACATCTGGGCGTAGCTGGGCGGTGACGGTAACATCAGGGCAGAGTTGGGCGGTGACGGTGATGTCAGGGAGGAGCTGGGTGGTGACGGCGATGTCAGAGTGGAGCTAGGCGGATACAGCGACATTAACGCGGTACTCCCAGGGTTCAGGATCTTGGGGGCCGGACACATCGGCTTCAGCGCTGTGAGGGTGGGACTCTGCTGCATCTCTAATGCAGGGGCAGAGTCCTCTGGCATCCTTGATATGGAGACGGAGCTGCTCAGCAATGCAGAGGCATAGCCCGGCAATGCGGAGGCATGGCTCAGCGGTTTCGGCGAAGTGGAGGCATGGCTTGGTGGTTTTGGCAAAGCAGAGGCGTGGTTTGCTGATTCAGACGACGTGGAGGCAAGACTTGGCGACTTGGAGGTAGGGCTCTCTGATGCAGCTAGCGGCGGCGTTTGTGTGGCTACTTCCTGCTTGTCTGCATGCCTACCTCCCCCGTGAGGCGTTGCGACATTTGTGAGGGCATTTCCCTCGTCGCTCATGCCACACAGGCTTTGCTGGTCATTTGGAGGAGCTTGGTGTGGTGAGTTCGCTCATTGAACTCCAGGTGCTGCGGCACATCCAACAGCACAATGGATATGTTGAGCACCTGGAGGGCAGGGCGACTGGAAACTGCACCCCTGGGTGACAGAACAGGAGGAGGAGCTCCTTTGACTGCTGGCTCGTCATTGCGCTTTCCCCTGCGCTTCTGGTGTTTTCTCGAAACACCGCCAGCAGCCTCAGGTTCGTAACCCCTGCTGCTCTGCCACAGGCACATTTCCAGTCTTCTCTCCAGGTCTCTCAGCCACCCCTCACCTGTTTTCTCTGCGACCAGGTTTAGCATCTCGAGGAGAGCATAGCCCTCCTCGATATCTCCTTCCTCCCATTGCCGCTGGTCGAATGCCTGAGTCCACATTCCCCGGTCCGGTTTCGGATAAGCTGCTGCTTCCATATTTCGGTGGTTTGTTCTGTCATGATTTAGTGGTGACTGAGAGAAAGCATGCGCAGCGAGCTTATATAAACAGAAAGTTTAATAAACAACAAAGCATACAACACCAAACATAAACTAGAAGACAAATGGGAAATCCACGAGACGTAAATGAGACTTGCAGGAACATAAAATGCCGATAACAAACCGCGACGAAGACCATGGTAGCTGTACTGTGACAGGTAATAAGGAGGCCCCAGTGACGGGCGATCTGGTTTTGGTAGACAATAGGCAGCAGTTTCTAGTGTTCAGGTGGGACGCAATGAGTTTTGATAAATTAGGTGAAACATTGGGCTGTCTTATATGGGCTGTTATCAGCAGGAGTGAGTGGGTTCCAGCAGTAAGAACTGAATGGGTCATGCTGTTCTAGATAGCAAGAAGGAACAGGATGACTGGTATCTCAGAGGTAGCATGTGTAGCTCAACAAAGAGAGATAGAAATAGAGAAAGAAAATAGATTTTTAGGGATGCTCAATGTTACAGACAGTAGTTATGGCAAAACCTGCTATGACAGCATAACTAAAGAGGAGACCCAGAAGGTAGCACAGATAAGAGGGTGTCCTGGGGCATAAGGCAGCCAACCACTCAACAAACCTGCGTGAATGTTTGTGTGGTAACAGGATCCAATGGGCAGCTATCAACAGCACCTGGGGAGCAGTGTAGAGGGATGGTACCTAACTCAAGGGTACCTCAGTAGTGCCCAGGCCAGGACTTGAACCTGCGACCTTCAGGTCCCAAGGGCAATGTCCTAAGCACTAGGCCACCACTGCCCATATGAGTCTTGAATATTTTTTTTTTAATTATTCCATAATGGTGGAGCTTTATAAGAGAAAGCTCAGCCCATTGCTGTAACCTTTGTACCACCAAAAAGCCTGCACCTTTTGATCTAAGTGGGTGTGGTGGATCATAAGAGATCAAGAATTCATTATATCATCATATTACCCACCCATTATTGCAGTGTGAACAACAAGACACTGGCATTAGTGATAGTGAAAGTTGATGTGTTTCCATTCATAGTTCACAGTTTAATTCTACTCTTTGTGGCTGATTTGCAGCAAAGAAGCAGAGACCACAGGTTTGACTTTCAACAGCAACTTTAAGCATTTGTTTTCAAATACTACCATAATTTGTTTTCAGCTCCCTAAAAATTTAGTTTTATACACAATTCTGTGTAATAGTACATGTACTATTCTTCTGTATTCTGTTGACTGATTTTGCATTCCTATATCAATTATTAGCCCAAGCTCTCCTAAAACATGAGCTGCCTGGTAAATATTACATGCCCACCCCCCTCCCAAATGCAGCTGATGCTCTTGCCATCTTGCAGCCCCCGTCTGTTGTTCTGAAGGGACGGGGGCCACAACCATCTGTTCCCCATCCTCCGCCTCCTCCCCCTTGGCTTCAGCCCCCGCGCCTGTGCTGCTCGCCCATCCTCTCCTTACCCTCTTCTTTCATTCACCTCCCATCGGCCTTTCCACTCACATTGTCTTTGCCTTCTCCTTGTAGGTCATGCAATATTCAGGTGTTCATATCTCAACCATCACAGACTACATGCCTCTTCACTTTTAGGCCAGTATTTGGCACATCAGTGAGACAGAGCTAAACTTGAGGAACGACTGCTGCAACTTACAGATCAGTGTTCACCTCCACTGAAACAAATAAAAATTTGCCTATAGAATATGAGAAAAAGCTTTCTCTGTGTGTTAATCATCTTAAAGAGTTTTATTTTACCACAGCTTCCTGAACATTATTTTAATTTAAGTATTTATGTTTTAATGTGTGTGTGTATTGATTTGTTAATAATAATATATTTTTTTAATCTCCCATTTAAATTTTTCTGTAGATATAAACAAAGTCAGTCAGCATATTTGGTGTGTCATGTACATTGTGAAGAAACTTATTTATTTATTTATTTACAATGATGATGATAGTAACCATGGATTGTCATGTTTGCAGCACAAATATACTGCATCAGAAAATGTTTTTATAACTATTTGGTGTAATAACTTTTTGGAAGCAATAAATGCTTGTGATGTCTGGTTTCTTCCACCATCACTGTGAACCCACAGTTACATCAAACCATTCTGAATGATTTTGTTCACATTTTCAGAAATTAATTTTAATACTATTATGCAGAAAATGTAAAAAAGTTAATATATTTTTCCTTGTATCTGTATATATTTGTTCTTCAATTCTCTGCTGGTGAAAATAATGTTAGACACATTTAGCAATTAAATAACACCATGTACTGATGAATTTATCATCTCTGCTGTGTTTATTTTGTAATAACTGCAAGGATTGCAAAGGTCAGGAATGCCCTGGTAAACATTAAAATTGTACCTGGCTATGCATATCTGACAGCAGAAAAGCCCACAACTTTGCACGTGTGCATGAATATAAATTACTCACATAGATTTGCACAAACCAAAACTAAAAAGTGCACTGGGATGCCAATAATAATGTAGGCAGCAGGACTCCATTTATGAAAATAGTGAAAAGTCATGTTTTGTCTGGCCTATTAAGGAAGTACCATAGCTGGGAATATCTTGGATTGCATGCCGCCAACTGTTTATGCCCAAACCCTGAGAGGAAGCCTGGTAGAGGAGCTTATAAGAAGAGATTCTGTACCCTGGAGGGATGTAAAAGTTAGGAGAGCATCAGAGAACAGTTTTAGTGCAGGCTCTTCAACTTTATCTTGTCAGGAATACAAGTGCTCTCTCACTTTATTTCTCACTTTCTCTATCTCTCACTAGTTTCTCTCTTTCATGCTCAGATCCAAGATTTTATTATCCATGAAAATATTGCATATATTTTTATGCCTGAAGCTATAAAATGTAATGAAAGAGGAACACCCCACAGTGCATAAAATACCCTTGAGTTTTTTCCCTGCAGCACTGTGTGTACAGAGCTTTTGTATAGAAGGCCAAGGGCTTTGGATTTTATCTTTTGATTTGATATTAACCTTCCATTAAAATTATCTATGTTATCATCATCTCAAATTTGTGCTAATAAATCATTGCTTTATTAGCCACTCTAAAAGGGAGAATTGTCATGATGTTATAGTATATGTAACGTGTTTATATTTATTGACCCCTACTGAGTTTGATGTGACACCAACCATCCATTCATATCAGTGTCTTATGGTGGCTCTAAACCCAAAATAAGTGGCCCCATGGATTTTTTTTTGGTGATCAGGCAGCACATGGTGCTGGAAATTAATAGCCTGCAGCCTTGATGATGAAGACATGGCCAAATCTAGGTTTCTCTATGCACATCTCCATGCACTCATTCCCACAGTCTGTTCTCTATGGTGCACATTCTTTATTTAATTTCATTTCATTATTTGATTTTCCTGGCTAACAATTAAGGGCCAACATGTTGACATCTATGTCTATAGTCATAAAACATGTTTATATATAAATTCTTTTTAGTGCTTTTCTAAACCTGTTTGATTATTTTCATCAGCACTATACACAGCCTTTCTCTAACTAAATGACACAGGACATATAGTATAAATGTACCAAAAGGAAAAGAGGAATAGTGAAACATTTCAAATTTTCAACAAAAGCAGAAAAAACGTAGTTGTTGTCATAGTTTTGCCTAAGTAGGCTACATACACCCCTCCTGTTCAAAAGCAAAGCAATCATGCATTGTATCATAATGTATAATTGTATCATGACTACTATGTTAGCTAGTGGATAATGTGCACATTTTGGGCTAACATTAGCTTGTGGCTAGTGCATTAGATTAGCAATTTTATTAAAAATTTGAAACCAGTTAAATCATACAGGACTGTCATATATTCCATCATTTTACACAGATATCTGCAGCTACATTGGTTTTATATAGAATAACAAACTTTTGAATGCAAGTGTAAATATTACATTGTATCACAACATACAGTAAGTATAATATTAATAAGTGGATTTTAATGCAATATTTTTAAAAAATGTATATTGGGTTACCTCACTGCCAAGGTTAGCAGGTTTAAAGATTAAAGTCTGGTCTGTCCATTGATGGCCCTTCACAGAGCAAGATGTGACTGAGAAAACCAGAGAAGTATGCATAAAGAGGAAATGAACCCTTCCCAGACAGCTGAGGCAATAACCTGAATGGATGTTGTCCCCAAGTGCAATTAAAGTTACCCTGATTACGTCTATCTAGCTATCGATTAAAAACTTTCACTTAATAACCACCAGCATGGTCTCTTATCGTAACCTGAGGGCCCAGGCTTCAGGAGCCAGACTGCTAGAGATTTATGGTCAATGGTTTAGACACTCCTGGGGGAGTCTTTGTCATGTCTTTATTCTACTGTGCAAATACGAATTATTCTAGCGTTCCACAATGTATTTTTTAGAATGGGAGCACCTCTAAAACTATATCTAGTGGTTGGGCACTCTGTTACATGGGAAAACTTCAGAGGTGGGCAAAAAGTCATTACATACTTAGTACATGCACTCAATAAAATTTTTATTCATCTTTTCAGGTTGGTTTTAATACAGTACTTTGTACTTTACCAAATACATTTTTTTTTATTTTAATAAATGAGAGAGGGGAACACCCTAACACATTTTTGTATTTTGCTAAATAATGCTAAAGGTTTTAGGCAGGACCGACCATTTAAAAAAAAAAAAGCAACCTACACATCCCTCCCAATTGAGAAAGCATAGACAATGTTTCCAGCATGTAATGTTTATAAACAATTCAGTTTAAAGCAATGTGGCCCTCTCATTTAGCCAGTTTAATTTAACAGTTGAATTTAACTCTAATGTATATGGAAAGGTAACTTTTGAGTGCTTACTTGTAACTCTACTCTGCAATAAATCCTGCAGTATGTAGGCTATTTTTCTGTTTGCTAGGGCTTGCTTAGTTGTTTTTTTACATGGGTCAAATCAATGTTACAGATGTTAAAGAAACCAAAGGGGCATTAAAATTAATATAGGTATGAATGCTGTGCTTAAAATATCCATGTTCCATTTAAGTCCATGGTAGGTTGTTGCTTACTCCCACTTTAGAAAGTTGTTGTTTAGAGTGTAACAGATCATCAATACCTGAACAGACCTGAAAATGTATTTTAGTTGATTATTGCTATTGAAATTTACTGTGTACTTACTCCTAAATGAAAGTTCTATAATATCAGTGTGAGTTGTGTAAATGCTTGCTGGGTCAGGTTCAAACTAAGACACAACCTCTAAAAGTAGTACTGCTTTGACGTTAGGAAAACTTAGCCTTTACAGCTTGCATATTCCTGCTGTACACCTGTTTGGCTGAGCATGCCAGTGCAGCTCCCTGGACCACTCGCTGCTCACTCATGTGAGCAGAGCACAGGTTGTCCACGTCGCTGCCCTTGGGCACTGCAATGTGTTCACAGGCCCAGCGGGAGAAGAAGAGAAGAATCAAGGAGAGGGGGTTATGGAGGGTGAGTATAGGAGGAGAAGTGGTGAAACAATGCCATAGCATTTCTGTCTATGTCTCAGTAAAGGAAGAGAAAGATAGTCATATGGCAAGGCACATGGCTTGTCAAAAAAATCACTTCAGGTATTTCCTTAGATCAACAACCCAAATCTATATTGCCTACAACATCATTTAAAAAGGCTAGAGAATCCATTTGCTGACTATTGTTGTATTCAATATTCAAATAAGTGTCCAGTGGATTACAAAAACTACTTTTATGTTAAATACAACAAAGTGATTGACAGGTCACTACCTTCTTGACAAAGGCAGAAGTAAGCTGTAAGATTGTTGTAAACTGAGATTTCAGACAAGGTATTTCTATGTTAACATACGGTACAAAAGACAAAGGGTGGAGAAATGAGAAATGAAGGTATGCACTGAAGAGAGCTAGACCTCTTGAGCAAGTTTTGCCCTTTGTGCACAAGAGTAATACTGGCTCCTCTTGTGTCTGAGATGCTTTTCTTCAGGATGGCAGTCTGGAAGCGACTGCTGCATTTATCACAAGGATCCATGGAGAGGGGAAGACAATAGCTAATGAGAACTTGCTCCCCATTGGGCTGGGGTTCCAGACAATGCAACAACATCTGTGCTGGTGTGCTGATGTACCCCCTCCCCAGAGTAAGAAAAGGAGGGGGTTAGGGGGATTGCAGCTTCACCTGTCCTGCTCTTCCAGACACTCTGTACCTCTCTTCCCTATTCTCTTCCCTTTCTTCTATCCAGCAGCTTACTGAGTAGGGAGCCAAGTTGGCTGAGGGGACACCCAGGTCAAACCCATAAAGCATCTCCCACCAAGGTCACTGCTTTTTGCTCGAAACCTGAATAGAAAAGAAACATTTAAAATGTCAGGAGTTTGAGTTACCAGTCCAATGAGAGAGAGATTCTGCTGAAAGTGATGTTTACTGAATGGGCCTCCAGGGTGGTTTAACACATGACTGAAACCATGAAGCAGTATGTTTCCTTTTTCCCCTAAGGAAATGTGCTGGACATGTACATGATTCAGAGCCTGTGGAGTTAGGGCAGTAAATATATCTGAGTCTTTCATGGTTTAAGGATAACTCATGAACTTCACTTGACTCTCATGTGGAAACATAAACTTGTACTTTTAAAAATGAGAAAAAAATTAAAGTTTCATAAGCATGTAAGGTCAGCGAAGAAGTCTTACATAACTGGTCATTCTACATTGAAAAGGATGATTCTATCAATATATGGGTAATTCATAAACTTTTTAACATCTAGCGATAATGATACAGAGATATTTGTAGATTATAAATATGCTGGAACACTAGAATCTGGGTGATTTAGCACAAATGCTCAAAAACATCAGCAGAATACCTTTCACACATTTTGTCTTTTCTTTACCACAGACAGAAGTGCACATTGGCCCCTCTAAAGGACACAGGAGAAGTGTGTGATAATTAAAATGCAGTCTTTGTCACCCTGCCCCCCTGGAGTGGGCACTCAGAGCCAATAGTGTCGCCAAGGAGCCAGAGGGCGTGAGGTGCCACCTGCCCAGCCGTGCCACCTGTGCCCATCTTCTTCTTTTACAGAGGTGAGTATTTATACCACCTCTTCTGTCGCTTTTCTTCCCCCACCCCCTACCTTGCCAACAGCAGGTTCTCTATGTGCCCCAGTAAAGCACCGCTTTATTAGAATTAATGTGGCGCTGCAAAGACGCACAGGCAGGCCGGGAGTGGAGGTGCCGGAGGAGAGAGTCCCCAGCTCCTGGGCTGTCACATTGAATAAAAACGGCAGGGCAAGCAGAGCGAGGAGATGAGCGTGGACGGCCACATGACAGCACCGTTCTCCATGGGGCCGAGGGGAAAGTAAAGTATTTTTCCTGTACAATCTGCTCCCATGCGCATGATAAGCTGTTAAGTGTGCACAGAATACATGATGGAGCAGCATGCTGTGTGGTTATTTAACTAGGGGATATACTGAGTGCAGTGTTGGTGTCAAACAACTGTGAAATGGCATGTGGTGTTACAAGAGTGAAATTTTAAACTAATATGTAGAGTGTAGTGTCTTGCTGAAAATCTATGTGTCACTTCAGTACAATCATATTACTTGATTATTTATATATGAAATATTTTCTTCATAGGACCATAGTGACCATCATCTTTCCATTACTACCCAGGTATCAATCAAATATGTCCAATAAATTAAATGTATTATTACCCCAGGTTAGTATGTACACTGTGTGTATGAATTGCACTCCCTTCTTTTACTCTCAGATCAGTCCCAGTTTATTAGCTGTTGAATGTGCTCCAAGAGGATGTTGGTTCATGCTGAAAAGCTTCATCCTGCAAATGTTTGGACTGGCATGTAATTGCATTAAAGCAAAGTAGTCTCTTCTGACTGATTTTTTCATAGCAGAAAGTTCTGTGCCAAGTCAGATTTTGGAAATAATCACATCCTTTTCAGAGAAAAACATCAGTAAAAAACATACCAATTACATCAATAGTTCTGTATCAAGCAGAGTGAGTACTTAGCTCCCAAGAATCAACTGAGAAACATAAGGTGCATGATCTGGAAAACTTGTAAACAGCAGAAATAGCAGACTTACCAATCAAAGTCTAGCTGTAGCTCTTAGTGAACACAATGTTTTTGAATATGGGTCTGGTGGAACATTATCTCAGTTGCAGTTCTCTTCTGTAGTAGTAATTCTTGTAGATATTGTTTTAACAGCAATGGAAAGATACAAAGATTTGGTTCAGTTTGCTTTAAAGGATTCTGATTCTCATGTGACCAGGGCTGGCCCTGACAAAGTTGGAGCCTATGTTGAGCTTTCCTGAAGTACAACCCCCATGCACACACAACTGCCAATGCCTCCCCCTCACCCCCTGCCAAGCAGACCAATAACACCTTTGGAAATTTTTACAACAAACTGTATTTCTGTTCAAATCGCTTATTTTTAATAACCCAGAGTTCCTATCGAAAGATGGCACCCACATTCCGACAAATCCTGCCTTTTACACGAGGATATGTTAACACTGTCCCTCTAACTGCGCTTGGATTGGATAGTAGTTCATATTTTCCAATCAACTTTTGGCAAGTTGTTTCTGTGTATGAACTTTAGCCAATCCTGGCACAGGGGAGTGGGCCTTGTCTGAATGTAGGTGTGGTAACAGAGAGCTCATGAGTTGAATTTCCTCTAGTCGCACTTATGGGGAACAAAAAAAAACCTTTACCAATTTTGGTTCCCCCCAGGCATTTTGCACCCTAGGCAACCGCCTACATTGCCTATGCCATGGGCCCCCTTGCATGTGACAGAGAAATGTAGACTACAGCAACAAAGATTAAAGTATCTGTATCTGACATCAGTATCTATAACTGGTAGGTCATATCCTACCACATTTTCTTTGTGTGAAATTGTTACATTTTCCTTATTTCCAGGCAGAAGTTAAAACTTATTTCAAAAATGAGAAGTTAAAAAATTCTAAATTTAAAGAACATAACTAATCATTAACTGGCTGCCATGCAATTAGTTCAGATTGCAGTGCTCCATGTGTCCACAAGGAAAAGCATGTCTAAACACTCTGCTCATATTCAATTTACTGTGGCTGCCTAGTAAGGTCTGCAGTGAAAGTTTCCTTGTGAACTTCGAAGCTTTTAAATCCCAAAACACTTACTGCACTGATCAGATTCTTTCCATATTATTTTATTGTCTGTATACATTTTATACATAGAAATTAAGGAATACAAGAGAGGTGTCTTTCAATATAGATTAAAAAGCATGATATTGTTATTATTAAGTTATTTTATTTGTAATTCCAATTTCCAGAAATAATGGGGCATTTATAACATAAGTGCAATTATGACAAAATCTGTAATTGGTCAATTCTCTTTTGAGTGTGTGCTGTGGTCAGAGGAGTGTTTCCGATTATTTTGGGGAATAATGGAAATTGATTTCTGTGCCAAAGACAAAATGCACATTTTTTTCTTGGGAAGTCCATGGTTATTACAGCAAGGCAATGCCAGGCCTCATTCTGCATAAGCATAGCTTTGCAGACATAGTGTGCATATGCTTGACCAACCTGACCCCAGCCAATTCTTTTCTCCTATTTAAAATGTATGGTACATCTTCAAACTAAAAATAAGACAACAGTGACTTTAAACTGTTAGTTAGCAGAAGACTTGAATCATACAAGAATGTAATTAAAGTAAAAAGTAACATAACACAGTTTAAGTATGTTGCTGTAAGGGTTAGCACCCAGCCAGGCTGGCAGGGGGCGGTTGAGAGCCCTTTCATTGCGATTGATTTGTGTTGGGCTGGCTGGGGACATTTGGTGATGCATCGCCATGGTTATGTCAATCATTATGTGTTTCACCTGGAGCAAAGCCCTTATAAGCATGGTTGTCTAACCGGGCAGTGGGGAGTCCTTGTCTCTGGTGGCAGGTGTGGCTGCCATGTTTGCTTAAGCCATACTGGACTCTCGCTGGTAATTTGGTAAAGGCTCTTGGGTTGTCTCTTCTTGTGTCCCCAGCAGACGGCCACACGAGCACCACTTTTTAGTGGTCTTTAGTGTCGTTCCCATCCCATGTGCTGTGGTTCATGGCGCGGGAGGTATGCATTCTGTTGTTGCGAGGGTTTGCATTTTTATCTCGTGCATGCTCTCACGGCCCATACTTACAGCACTCAGGACCACACTTGCATCCGTAGTTTTGTTGTTTTGTTTTTTTAGAAAGAAGCACATACATGAGGGCATCCTGGGGCATAAGGCAGCGGAACCATTCGATTGTCTGAGTGAACACATCAGAGTGGGGGGCGACAGCATCCAAACATCCCAGTTTACCAGAATACTCTATGCCTGAGAACT
>JBBPDA010000019.1:7939033-7954824 GCA_037974385.1 Arnoldichthys spilopterus
AAGGTTTCTTCCTACTGCTAGGGAGTTTTTCCTTGCCTCTGTCGCCCTTGGCTTGCTCTTTGGGGGCTCAGACCAGGACACTAATCACTAAGGTATTTAACCTTTTTGAAAGCACAGGAGAGATGCGAAGTCTACTCGTCATTCTGGCAGTAACAGAGCGTTCTCCTGTACTTAGTCAGTGTCTAATTCATCTCACTGGTACCTAGTACCTTGTCTTGTTTCTTGACCCTTTATGTCAGTATCTAGAACCTTGCCTTGTCTAGCATCTAGCCTTTGGACCTCCTGCATTGCCCTGTCTGACCACGATCGACCCCTGCTGCCTTGACCACGCTCCAGTCTTGTCCCCTTTGTCTTGTCTGCCTGACTGTTTGTGTGAATAAACAGAGATAGAAACAGAGAGATCTAAGCTTGCATTGGCATCCAGCCTCTCTCTCTCTCGTCAATCCTGACAGCTTTGGGCATTACTATGTTGATATGTTAATATGTCCCTGTAACAAGTCATGCCATATTTCATTCAATAAAGATAATTCAATCTTTAAGGTTTAAATAAAGTTATTTGGAGTGATTGATTTGAAAATAAGGTCAATTTGTTTGTTACCCATTTGTGATCCGCAAATGTGCACATGTGTTTGGAGGTTTCATGAAAAAAAATTATGTAATGATGATGATAGTAAAAGTAAAAAAAAGGATCCTTAAAGTACCTGATTGTTGCAATCAGAATTGAGTTTAGAGTAATCTACCCCTGAAACATTTTGTGAAAACAAACCCTGTTGTATAGAAAAGCTGGCAGCAGAGATGGGAACTTTTGTTGACTTTTTGCTGTATTTTTCAATCTTTTAGTGTGTTCTGAGTTCATGCTCCCTTAATAAAAAACTATTTAAGTGGGTCAAATATCATTTCAGGTAAGTAAGTTTATAGAAATGGTTCGAATAATTATTGACTTCTGGTGTTTATCACCCCTTTTTATGAACTAAAAAACTATATTTGGACACCAAGCACATCTTGGCTCATCTATTACATCTGAGGCCACAGGATAATTATGTAAATGTAAGTTTTTGCAGAGAAATTCTTTTAAATGCTGGTTCTTTTCACTTAGAATAATTTTTCCTAAAATCAGTTTTCCTAAAATAGAATGTTTAAAATCAGACTTTCTGAGTAACTTCATTTACATCTTTGTGTACATTTTGCATCATGATTTATGTATAGAGATTTTTTTGATCCCATTGGGGTTGCTTTCACAATATTAACAAGGCAAATTTTGTTTTAAAACATATATGTTTCTTGGCACCAGGAACACCGATTTGTGCATTAGAGGCTCAAGCTATCCAGTAGAGTTAAGAGTTAGGAGAGGCTTGTCTCCACTGCTGAAAGATGTTCATCATTCTTGATCTGGCTCTGTCAGGCCCTGGTGTTTTAGTGCCTCTTGCCATTAGGTGGAATTGACAGGCCAAGAAGGCACCGCACAGCAGAAACGTGTGAAATTAAGGAGGGCGTGGGGAAGCATGTGTGAGCAGAGAGGGAGAGCAAGTGAAGTGTGGCTGTCATTTAATGTGCAATTTATCAGTTTAGGCTGCACCTCTTTACAATGGAGGGATATCGCTCCTGCTTTCAGGAGGGATGAGATACTGTCTTGTCTGTTCTTCTGCCTTTCTCTCTCTTTCTCTGTATGCACCTCCTAATGTCAGCTGACAGCACAGCAGCCACATTTGAAGAAGAGAGAGATAAGGGTTTGGGAAATTTTTATAGTTACTATTATTGTTTCTGAAAACCCACAATTAATATGTAGTATTGTTGTCCCTTGCATGGGTGAACTGCGCAGCTATGACTGTGTGACAAAGTGCAGCTGGGAGGACTGAGAGAGAGTGAGATAGAGGGGAAGATAGATAGTGAGAAAGAGAGAGAGAGAGAAAGAGAGAAAGCCAGACACACCTCCTCCATAGCAGAATTCATGTTTGGGCAATAAATGCTTTTTTGGCATCTTTTTAAATCAGATTTTTATGAATCGTAAGATATCCATGTTTGATTTCCCATTTTAGTGAAGTGAAAGTGACTTATTTGTCATTGTGAACACACTCAGTCCACACAAATTGCATTACAACAACAACTTGACCTCTGCATTTAACCCATCACAAGTGCCCATGTAAAGTAGCAGACAGCTATCAACAGCATCTGAGGAGCACTGTATTGGGACGGTGGCTTGCTCAAGTATACTTCAGTGGTATCCGGGGAGGCAAATAATTCTACCTTCTGTTCACAAGGCCAAGGTCCTAACCACTAGGCCACCACTGCCCAACAATTTAGAAGCCCAATCCAATTACATCATTGTTCTTGTGTGCAATGGAACGTTTTATATTAATGAAAATATTCAATTGGCCTCAAGTTGATACACATAGTGCATTATCTTAAGTGTAATATCTTCTGGAATGACAGGTAATGTGCAATACACGTGACCATGTTTCCATATGTGGATGTTTGGAGTTCAACTGTCCATCAGTATATTAAATTATTCCTACTAGACATTAAATTAACAGCACAAAATACTTAGGTTTCCATATTCTATATATGAATCACTTACACAGGTATTATGTATACAACGTATAGGTCAGAGCTGAAACTCAGTGGCTGAATGCCTCAATCACACTAGGTTCTTTAAAACTTAGTGCTCTCACCTTTGTTAGCCTGCTGGGTTAACAAGCAGGACAAGGAAGCCAGCTCTAGTCTTGCTTTTTGCCAGAGTCCAGCAAAATGGCATGGCACAGCAGAAAATCCAGGCCAGTGTCAAATATCTGCAAGGCATAGTCTAGGAAACAAGTGAAGAGAGCAAAATAGAGAGAGGGGGCAAAAACAACTAGGACATCCAACATAAAGACAGAGTTACAACTAACAAATTGCATTTTGATGACACATACATATATTATTTTGTTAGACCCAACACCTTCTGTAGGAAGGACAACAGGATTGATAACAGATTCAGTCAAAATACTGCTCAATATTTATCCACCAGCACTCAAACGCAATGTGTTCTTTATGACCAGGGTAGTTACATTTGCTCTCTTTTGTCTGTAAGCTTGAGCTGTATTACAGAGTATATTCTTTTAGACCAACCAACTCTTGTCCTGTGTCTTACACTCAGCCCTGCACTGGAGCAGCAGCAGGGTTGTAAATTATGTACACAGCAAGCTCTTTCCTACAGCAGCATTGCACATAGAGAGAAGATACTGTCCAGGGTACATTTGGACTTGAGAACTACCTAAACAGCAGTACATGTTCATGCATAGTGGAATTAGACACAGTATAAATAAATTATGATGCTGATGCTTGTTTGAAATTAAAGAGTCTGATTTGTAATTATGTAAACAGCTTCAAAATGCACTGTTCACTCCTCCGTCTATTGAGATAATTTATTACAGAAGTAAATAAAAAAAGCAGCAAAAACAGCTTGATTGGCTGTCAAACCTCACATAAAAATAAAGAGAAGTTTAAACAGAAAGTTTTGGGTGCATTGAATCAGACAGATGTTATCAGTGATCACCTCTCCCCTTTAAAAGTCACAGTGGGGTCATGAGAGTATCTGGTCATTTGCTGATCTGAGCTCACATTTGCCTCTTTATGAACAATCCAGGGTTTTTTTCCCTCTTCATATGTATACTGAGCTTCTCTCAGATGAAGACATGACATGACATTCCCTGTTCAGTGCATGTCAGCACCCAGACAGCTCACTTTTCCATCAGGCACATAGCCAGACGGGTTTCTCTGGATCAGGCCCTCAGAGCCAGGCCGCCATGCAACACAGATTTGTTTGTAACTTCTGTCACCTGTTGCTTCAGGGATATCCTGTTTGGCCAAGGCGGGTCACGTTAGGACAAAGAAAGCCCCTATTTGTAATGATGCAGCGCCAAAAAAGTGGGTCATAAAATCCAGGGCACTCCATGAGCTCAGTGATAAAGCTCTGATTTTCTTCCTGACAGAAATCAGTGTCACAAGCATCAGATACACAGACACAGGACATATCACTCTCACTCTGGAGCTATTAGCAACAGATGACACATGACTGACTGGCTGGCTGTGGATTTGAGGGTAAGAGCAGGTGAGCAACCTCTCAGGAGATAAAAGCAAAACATATGTTTCGAACTTCCTATAGACTGAGACAAGTGACTACTTTCTGGTCTCACTTCATATACAGTGTCTATAATAACTCTAATTACTTATTAACAATACATGTAACAGCAATGTAATAACTATGTACTATGTAGTCAGGATTTAAAGTAGTACAACTAACGTAATTACGAGTAAAAACGGATGTTGATAAGTGTAATTGCATAAGCTGCACATCTGTAATTCAGCAGTAACAGTAACTTGTGATTGTAGGGATTATTTTAGTGTAATATATATGTACAGTTATTGGAGAGAATATAACGTGGGACCTACGTTTTATTTGAAATTTTGCTCAAACAGCAATTCAAGATCTAAACCGTTAATATGTCTGTTTTTAGCCCGGAGATATTCTGCATTGCTGTTCCACGGACTAGCAGCTCTGCGTCTTACAACACAGTACTGGACATTTGACTAAGCAACAGAATTCAAGATTAAGTTGATCTATGTTCTCAGTGACTACATGTTAGTTGGGGTTTCCTTATTTATGACTATGATCATGATCATCAGCAGATCTTGCAGTTTTCTTTATTTAGCCCCCCCACCCCCTCTTAAAAAACAACAATTTGAATTTGATGGGAAGACAGGGTGGTTGCACGTGAGAACCAGCGAAATGTCCTCTCTTCAAAACAATTTCCTGTATTCCTTTTACCCGTTTTATCATTTGGTCCTTACAAAGAGTGAAATACATGTACAAACACACACGCGCCCACACAAGCCAACATAAAATGGCTTGCGCTTGTCTTTAGAATGTCCCGACCGAAATGTACCAGGGCAAAAAAATGATAGAATATTACAGATTTTCTGAGCAATCACACTCTGGGTTAGTTGTTGGCCCAGCCATTTTACTGTATGAGGTAAACCGATCTTAACATTAGTACCAGCAACCAAATGCTTTATAATTTATAATGTAATTATAGGCAACGCACGAACACAGGCGACGCATAAACTCAGCATACATGTATGCTTGGCCTACAATAAGTACACACACACTGTGATTTGCAGGTAATAATTTACGATCGATTGGGATAAAAGTAGCCCTTGTTAGAATTGTGTAGTAAATGTGGTGGTGGTAATTGTATGCATGTATTTATTACCCACTTGTTGAGAATGTGAACCAACGGGCCCTTATCATTCTTTTCTGTATATGCCTAGAAATGTCCTTTCTAATTTTCAGTCCTGTTAACAGGATCTTCATTCAGATTCAATTGTAACAGAACGCTTCATACACTACGGAGTAACGGTTAGGCTGGATTAGGCTACATAAAAGAAAAAAGCGTACTGGCAAAACGAGGTGCTCCTGTATGTTCTTAAGTTTGCTCTGTGCGATCATTGCATAAGGTGTGCCTGCCATCTGCTGGTTTTTCACGGCATTACTAACAAACGTGAAAAATCGAAAATTCCAGCATGGACATTGTGTTTAAAAGTAAAGTGTTGTGGGGTATAATACTGCACATGGTAAACTTCATTTTTTTGGGCAACATAGACTACTGCTGTCTGAACTAGGCAGTTTCATGATTTTTTTTTTAAGTGGCTGCACAGATTAAACTTTTTTTAAGAAAGGAGGTAGACGTGTATTTATAGTCTTTCTGAAAAGACGGGTGCAAGGGCTACACAGAGAACAGTGTAGTCATGCGCAAATTTCACTGGACTGATGATCTATCAGGGCCATCTGGGCCTGGCCCCAGGCTGTTTAGGTCCTCATGCAACAATCTGACATGAATATGTAACACAGTTGCATCAGTTAAAGCTCATTTCAAACTCCACTCTGTACACTAATTTCCTAACCCAGCAGAATCTCTGCTCCTGAACAGAGGAACAATAATGCTGACATGGTCATTAGTTCTTGTCTGATAATTTAAATGGGACTGATGGTTAATCACTTCATACTGATTAAGGATTATTTATAAGTAAAATTGTAAAATTTTGGTTGTTCTTTCACAGACGGTAGTCCATATCAGCTCAGTCTCATCCAGACAAAAGCCACTCAATCTCAAAAGTCATTTTGGTTTATAAATACAATTAATAACTTTTCCTAGCCAAATTTAAATTTAAATGAACAATTGTCAATATCAACAGGAGATGTAAAGGCACCCCCCTTTTCTGATATTGAAAGATTACAATAAAGCAGTGGAGGCTAAGGGTAAGAGACAAAGTGAACCTATTAGATGAGGAAAATCTCCAATTATAAATCCGCCATACACTTGTCAGTGGTAATTAAATGCCTGGTAAGTGGAAGCTATGCTATTTGTAGCTTGGAGTCCAGTCTTGTTTGTTCAAATCTGTACATCAACAGAAGTGTATATATTTGGTGGACACTCTTATTGGCCTTGGAAAGGAGTCATTTTTCTTGAGCAATTTGTGAGGCAAATGAATATATATTCATTATGTTCATTGTTGGCTATAGAGCACATGTATACACAGACAAATCCAACCTCTTTCATTGGGTGTGGCAGTGGTGGGGTGTTGAAAAATGAAAAAAAAACAAAAACAGCCAGTTTAAGCAAAACAGTTATGAGCAACTATATTTGGACCATTGGAAAAAAGTGCTTTAATAGTTTTAAGAATTCTGTACACATTTATACTGGGTCACAAAACATACAACATATTTTCTCACCATTTGGCTATGTAAGGTCATATTTAAAGACTGCTACACCATTGTGATTAACATACTAGATAGAGTTGTGGACAGATACATGATAAACATTATAAAGCTTTGAATGTAATTGGAGTATAATGCAGTTTGAATATACCACTTAAAAGGGAATTTCATGTTTTAAAAAATTCTACATGATTAAACTATGTTAACAGTGTTATTCAGAGTGGTTTGATGTGAAATGTTCTATTTTACAAACTTAAGAGTCAGAACTATGTATCATGGTGGCTATAGGAGCCAGATGTCGAAATTGTTTATTGCCTTACAAAAAAGTATTACATTAAAAAAAAATAATTGGTGCTCGCCTGCCCACCCTCAAGAACCAGGAAATGGACAGGGAAAATCATAACAGATTCCTTGCACCCAGGACACAACCTTCAGCTCCTCTTCTCCAGCAGGCACTACAGAACCCTGTTTACTAGCGGACAGTTTCTTTCCTCATTCCATTGCCCTCATTAATAGGTTACCAGTAGAATCAACTTGGCCAATAAATCTGATTCTGTTTCTAGTGAAGGGGTCTAAAAAATGTATTAATGAAAGGGAGAAACATGCAGGGCATTGTAGGATAAAATAGTAATTTTAAAAAAAATTACACAATACAACCCAGACGACTGGGTTAGACTATTGGTTCACTAATCATACTGAATAGTAAATAAAATTAACTAAATTTGAGTTAACATTGTGACCCCTGGTTACCATCACTACCACAGTAAAGAAATAATTGGTACAATTTTCTATGATGTAACATTTCACATCAAAACACTTGGACCAGCGTTGTTTGCATCTTACTGACAGAATTATAAAGAAATTTTGAAAAGCTAATGCAATTCCCCTTAACATCCAAGCTGTTTGAACAGTACCTTTAAACAAACTTGCAGCACTGCAAATGCTCTGATCTTTAAAAGACTACCACCAGGACATGTAGAAGTTTTCAAAAGATACTCTTGTTCAAGTTCTGTGTAGTCAACAGATCATGTGGGTGACCACTTGAGTGGAGGTACTGCATCTACAATTCATGGTAACAGGATAGCTAACCAGTGCTCCTTGATGCTTCCCCCACATCATGATGTTGGACTACAGAATTTCCAGCCTGTATTACTATTCAAAATATTGTCATTGTGAGTCTTCAGTAAGGTTTATATGAAACCGAGGATGACTTTACAACAGCTTCGACAATGCAAAAGTAATTAGCTTAATCAAACAGAAAATTAAATACATGTACATAAAATTATGGTGCATATATTGTATTTGTGTATACACTTCAATTACACTCTTGTTTAGTTATATTAAAGAACTTTTTACACAGGTCATAATTACAACTGAAATCTGATTTTTTTCAGTCTTACAGTAATTTACTACAAATAATAATATACCAAACTGTTGCTTTGGTATAATGCTTTAACAGAAATGCAAGTGAAACAAAAATAATTTACGTGTTCCAAGTAGTCAGTATATAAGAACAACACAGAAAAAAAGAGATAAGGGGCAAGGTTCAGGTAACAAAACCCATAAACCCATTTTTTTCTTGTACACTGCAAAAAAAACTTTGGCTATTAGTGCAGCATGTGTTAACGTGCAAAAAAAAATAGAATTAAACTACATGGCATTAGTAACTGGCTACTAGCAAATTCTTCATGCATCATTTAGATACGATGTAAAAGGAAGAAAATATGTATAATGTCAAAAAAACAGAAGGCTTTTTCACTCTTTATAGTTTTCTTTTAAAAGGACAAGGAGGTAGACTAGCCATTCGGTGTACATGTTTTGTACCAAGGTCAGCACTGAACCTTTGGTATTTTCCTTTATTAAACATTCTGACTTTAAAGATGCCCGCAAACACTTACTGGTGTGCAAAATCAAAAGAGGTCTAAAAATGATTGTACTTTTGATGTATCTTGCCAATACTGAGGGGCCTTACAGAATATGAACATCACCTTACCCCAACTGTACCAAATAATTTTCTAAATTTTTTAGATGATAATGACTGATGATTAAATGTAAATAAACTAGCTTTGATTAATGCTCATAAATGGAAGTAGCTATAGTAAACAATGGGAAAAGACATTGTTTTACCTTATATTGTGCAATTAATGATCAGTAGCTCTTGGTTATTAACTTGATCATGGTGTTGTCCTTATTTTTCTGATTTAATTTTCTTATTTCCGATGGTTTATCTTATTGGAACTCTAAATATTTATCTTAATCTAAATAAAATAAGTATTTTTGAACTTTTCTGCAGTCTAAATTCAGAGCTACTCCTTAAAGTAAACAAAAAGGTGAACCTTATATCAGGGTTTATAGAGTTCCTGTTCCAAAAATAATTAGGGGAAAAAAAACAAACTTTGAGTCCATTTTTAAAACCTACAACAAGCTAAACATAAAAAGACTTGGAATCTTGGTTCAGATAGAAATGCCACTGTGGAAGCCTTTGCTGCTATAAATGTTTTTAAAGAACTGTTATCACTATAAGGGCATAGTACGAGATCCAACCCATCCAACCCAATACCAAAACTAGAAACCAGTGCAAAATACAACTGAAATTTGAAGGCACTGACATAGAATTATGGAACATGCTAGTCTATCTGTTAATACAAGAAAACCCTGTTTAGTCAGTCTTCTCCAAATCTTTTTACCTAACAATCACATCCATGTCTTAGGTCCACGGTCTTAATAGCCAGTTTACCAAGCTACACTATGCAAAAAGAAAATAATTAAATACATGAGGAAAGTAATAAATACACTTTTATTTTATATAAATATCTGGGCCCTTATTTCCAAATTATCCAGAGATGAAAGATTTTTGAAAAAAGAAAAAAGATCAAAAAACGTTACATTCGTTTTACAAGCTGCCCTGTTCAAAGTTGTGGTGGGACTAGCAATTGCAAATAATGTGTTAGCATAATTCAGTTAGTAAATAAATCACAGCAATAACAATTTGGCTTTATCTATGACTGCATAATGACAGTGGGCTCTTTAATGAAAATAGATTTTACAATTTACATACGAAGGCATCTGTCCTCAATCCTTCTCTTAAGCCTCCATATACTAACATGAACACACGATCACCACAAGGAAGCCTGGTCCCTTTTTAAGTTCATTGAAATTTTTAAATAACCAAGCTACCTATTGATAAGTAAAAGAATGAACAGTCATAATAAACCTGCCACCTCCTCTCATTCATACTAAGAAGAGATGCAGTCCACAATTCCAAATCAGCCCCCCCCCTCCATAGTAAGACATGCCCGTTTCACCCCATGTAGTTGTATATAATTTTTAAAGTTATATATCTTTTTGTAAATGTTAATTGTGTCTGCAGCTCTATGTACATGTATATGGAATTATCTAGTCAAAGTGAGGCACTGCCTTGCTGTGTGGGTTTGGTGAAGGACAGCAGTTGGTTGGGATGTCCCTTCTTTTTCTCTTTCTCTCTCCCCTTCCTACAGTCTGCCCATACAGGTGGCTGTTCTGCTTCACTTGCGATCATCGATGGTTTTAATGAATTCCACAGCGGCCGTGAACTGCATCCACCAATAGCACTCCTCTCCGCTCAGCCGGCTGGCATAGAAATTATTGATGTACTGAATGGTGGACAGAAGGCAGGGCGGGTTTGCCTGGAGGGAGGGAGGGAAGAAGGGCGGGAGAGAGCGAGTAAGAGAATGATTGATTCACTTTGGAAAACCACACATGCATGCATGACACACTTCTAACTTGGCGGACGCAGATGCATATATGCACATTTGAACCAACACCTGTACACAGAAAACAAAAATAAATTAGGACCCCTTACTCCAAGCTTTCAGATTGATGTGTCTGTTTTGTTTATTAGATCTCACTCAAGGGAAAGGACCAATGTTGCTAAAAGGGTCATCCAACAGCAGCTAAGCCCCAATTAGGACATGGAGAAAATGCCAGGCGCTAGGAGGCCAGATTCAAGACCACACTCTTCGAACCCATGCACTGAAGGGACAGTGCCTATTTACAGTACATGATGTACATAAATGTCTGTATACATGGCACACAAGGTCTTAATACTTCTTGGCATAAATTGCGAGACTGTGATAAGCATTTACACAGCACCTCAGGGCAGGTTCAATGTATGAGACAGCAGAGATACTTTTAAACACATTAGCTAAACTTGCTTTGTTAATGTACAATTTTGCATCTTTTTCAGAGAAAGGATTAGTAGTGCTACACAAAGTTTCTCTTAAAAGTTTAAAAGTGTAGCTCAACTCACCCTGATAAGGACAAATACAAGCACAGGCACAAAGTCATCGGCTCCAGGCACAGCGTCCTCATTGGCCAGACTCAGTAGGTTCATGATAGTGGAACACATGCGTAGAATGCACTGTACTTTGTCCCGTGGAGTTTTATATGCACTTATTGTCCTGATCTCTGCCTGTGCTGAGGGCCATGGAGCCTCTTTTAGATACACCTACAAAAATATATGGCAAGATTACAACATATGCCCATGTACAAAGAAAAATATTTTTGGGAAACACATCTTGCTTCATTTAACAAACAGAAATATGGCATAAATTATGCAATGCACTATGTGCTCCCTCTTTTTAGTGTGTTTTACAACTTATCAGCAACATTCACAATTATGCACTTTGCAGAAGCTCTTATCCAAAAATAAATTTTTAATTATGTCAAGTATTATAACCTTCCTCTCAAGGAATCAAACCCTGGTAATTTATGTGACCAACAAAGATGCTTTCCACTTCCATACTAATGAGGTTGACATTTTCAGTTCTACCATTCTCTTACTCACATTCTCTTTAAAGGACCACTGTCAGAGGGATACATTTAATTCAATGGCCCTATTCTATCTGGTCTTTAAGCAGCATCTTTGAATCTTATATGTACTGCTAAAAAAGTACTCTTCGTTATGGATCACCAAGGACCAGAGTTTAGATCTCCCTATGATTTGAACAGCTACTGCTTAATCTTAGGTCTGCTTTTGTGTTTTGGACTACACAGAAGTGGAGTTACTGTAGTTACCTCTGGAATTTGAAGTGCCTTGTGATTGGCAGTCACTACTTTGGACAGACGATTAATATGCTCTTGCAAAACCCTGGAAATAAGTGGTAATAGTCATATAAACAAGAGGATGAAAAATCTCTCATTTGTAGTTACACAGGCATACCAAAGACATATGTACAATCATTTTAAGTGGTGACTTTTATAAAATGCAATACAAATTTGTTTGTTTTGCAAATTCTCTTGAACTTTTAGCAGACAAAAGTACAATTTAATAGTACAATTTCCAGTGTTTTCACAGACCAATTTAAACGTATTTTATAAATACAGACTAATTTAGAATTCGATGCCTGGAGAAAATACAATGGTTGGTCGGCAAAACCATTAAAAATCATTCCTTTTGTACTTTTGTCAGTTAAATAAAGGTTCAAGAGAATTTACAAATAGCAGACTTTTGTTTCTGTTGCCCTCTGCAAAATGTTGCAACTTCTCAGGAAATGGAGAGCCTGAGAAGGAAAATAGCTCTCATAGCTTTCATCGCTCTGTTCTCTCACTGGTCTCGGAGAATGTCTCCATCCTGATTGGGATAGAAGGCCAGTTTGAAGATGCGGTTCATGACGCTACGCTCAATGGCCATCTGGGCATCCTGGAGCTGCTCTTCACTGGCAAACTGCCAGATAGCATCGTGTGCCATGGCACCATACAGGTAACGCAGGAAATCCTCCACGGCTGCAGTTTTATCATCAGCTGCTGTGAAGCCTTGAAATGCTACAAATGCAGACAAAAGAAACGACAGTTTTTAATTTGGTTTACAATAACCTTTTGATATTATGAGATGGGTAAAGCTAAATACACACCTCTGATGAAATCCTGCATTTTGGACTCCATGTGTTCCAGCAGCAGTCGAACACATACAGTAGTGAAGTACCGGTTGGCCACTTCTTTATCTCTAAGAACCCTTTGCAACAGCCTCTCTAAATGAGCCTGAGATGTTTGTAGCCCTTGCCGACACCGTGTCAGATATGCGATGTATGGAGCCCGCTTCCTGCCAGACACACATTATCCCAGCTTAGCCAAACACTCAAAAGCAGCATGCCTACAGATTGAATAATATGTTTATGCTATGACTCTTAGTAATTTTGTCTGTGTGTACCTGTAGTCCTCTGCTATGGCAGTGAGCAGTTTTCTGCAGGTGCGGGGGTCAAGGCGGCTGACGCAGCGCATGGTCTCCTGGATCTGAGCCATCTGGTTCTTATCCTGCAGGTTAATGGCCTCTGCCAGCTGCACCTTCAGAAAGCATACAATCTCATTGTCTGTGGAGATGGACGGAGAGAGGGGGAGAGAAAGAGACAGCAAGTGAGAGGGAGAGAAAGCAAGAGAAAGTGTGAGAGGGCACAAGAGAGAGACGGAAAGTAAAAGTGAGACAGCAATTATTATAACGCTATTAGTTTCTAAACTGAAAGACAAAGACTACCATATAAAAATCACTGTACAAACAAAAATATACTTAAATATTCTGTATGAGCATTATTTATTGATTATGTTATTGAAACTTCACAGAAGAGACTGTTTTAACAGCAGTCCAAATGCATGGCTACAAGGTTTTAGTTCTAAGTGCTATATGATTTGTTAAAAAAATTCTTGTACTGGGTGGGAATTTATGTGTACCTTCAGGGTCTGTATGGTCAGGGAGTCCATTCCGTGTAGTAGCAAGGGGCATAATAGGAAAAACAACAGAGTCTGCAGAGCATAAAGCTAACCGTAATTTCTTCTTAGCATCACTGTGAGGAGAGAGAGAGAGTGATGGTAAGAGAGAAATACTATAATTTGCTACTTACTAAATATCATAATGTTGTTCAACTGTAAAGGCATTTGATGAGCCTCATGCTTGAATTGTAAAGGAAAAGAGATTTAAAGGGAGCAAAGGATGCAAGTTAATAAGACCTGAAGGAGAACTTCTCCTGAGGTTGTGCTGTCTGGCTGGCAGAGTCCGGAAGGTCATCTGTCGATATGTTCTGTGGGCCCTCTTCTCTAGGAGAGCCGTGTTCACTTTCACCCTCTCTACACACATCTGTACATGTTCATACATGGCACAGTCAGTAAAATGAAGACTTTAAAGCAGACACACCTGGCAATGCTGAAGAAATGATACCTTTAAGTAACATTAGATCTGTTGGAGTACAGACATGATTTCTAAAGTGACTGAAATCTTAACCTCATCATGTTATCAAGTAGCATTGCTAAAAACCATGGCTTTTCCATAAATAACTCCAAAAGGCCTCATCTATGTGTTTTGGCTGTGATGTTCTCTGGCAAACTGTAGTCTTATTCTTATGTTCTTTTTGGAGAGCAAAGGTTTTCCCTCACACACCTCCCAAGCAAGTCAAATTTGTCCATTCTCTGTCTGATTGTAGTTGTAAGCATTTTCCAGAAGGTCTTAGAGAATTATTTAAATCTTGGCATGATCCCATAAACTTTAATAGCAAAGAGAACTCCATACCTTAGATGTCAGGTTTAAACAGGACAGGTTCCACCTGCATGACATTATCAATTTCTGTTTTTGATTTTCTGTTTAGGACAGATGAAATGGTCAAACTGCTAGCAGCTTTTCAAACATTTACCAAAGAGAGTGGTCTAGATGGATGAATGGATTCACATTACTAAATGCTTTTAACACTACATCAGCCATTTGTCCCGAAATAATAATTGTTAAAGCTGGCAAGTCCATAACATCTTCCATCCATTCATCCATTTTCTAAACCGGTTCTTCCAAACTCCACACAGGAAGGCCCGTAACCAACCCGGGAATTAAACCCAGGACCTTCTTCCTCTGAGATGCCAGCACTAACCAGACATGCATGCCCTTTCAAAAGTATTCCATTCCATGAACCTCAATTTTATTTAACTTAAATTGAAACTGGTTAATGAAGAATTTAAAAAAATACTGAATGGAAATTCTGTTTGTATACAGAAGTATTCAGCCCCTGTGCAGTGGAAGATGTAAGTTTGAATGGCAGAACTACACAAAACATCAGAGTGACAAATTGTGTTATAAGATTTTGTGGTCTGATGAGACAAAAACTGAGGTTTTAGGCAAAAATTCTAAATGCTAAGTGTGGTGTAAACCTGACATTGCACATTTCTCAACAAACGCCATCACTCCAGAAATATGAAGCCGGCTGCATCATGTTTTGATAGTGATTTTCCCAAATGGGGAATGGGAACTTGGGAGAAATTATTTATCTATCAACAGGACAATGATTCCAAGCACAAGGCCAAGTTACACAAGAGTGGATAAAGAACAAAAAAGGCTGTGTTTTACAATGGTCACATCAAAGTCCAGGTCTTAGTCCAAATTAGAATGTGTGGCACTGTTTACAAATTGCAGTTCACAAGTGTCATGTAACCAACCTGGAGACAAACCTGTGAAAATCAGTCTAAATGAGTGTGCCGCAAAATTTAAAGCTGTTATTAAAGCAAAATATGATTCAGGTCTTTTTTAAATTCTTTTGACAAATACCTGTGTTACCTGGTCCTTCATATGGTGCTGTTGCCCCATCACCAGGGCTGGTTCTCTTGATGTTGCGGTATTTGTCCAGTATATCTTCTGCTGCCTGAGCATGACAACTCTGCCTAAGTAATGAAGACTCATCTGATGTACCTAACACACACATAAATACAGCCAAACCACAACAAATGATCATAATATTAATTATTTCAAAAGGTAAAAGTTTAAAGGTGTTATTCCACTTATTATCTGCAACTATGACAGATCTAAATATTTATTTACTTAAACATTTCATCCAGCCTGCACCTTTGTTACCGTTTGACATGATTTAGTGGAGTGATCACAGCATCACCTCAACATAACTGACAGCAGATGTAATAGTAGCTTCAGCAGTGCTACTGGGAAAGGCATAACCAACATAGCACAACGTAGTACCAAGTCATTTCTATGCTTTTAAATATTTTATATATTTATTTTTTTATATTTAATTATATA
>JBBPDA010000019.1:7961254-7976564 GCA_037974385.1 Arnoldichthys spilopterus
ATGATTTTAGCAAATGGCTGCAATATGACAAAGAGTGAAAAATTGAAGGGGGTCTGAATACTTTCTGAACCCACTGTGTATTTCAAAATGCATCAATGAAACATTTTATGAGCCAATTTGCTCAAAGATATTTTACATTAAAGAAAAGTGTAGGCAGATGTTTAAAAAACATGAGTATATCGATCATCACACAACAAACCAAAGAAAAGACAACTGCATGGATGAGGATGTCATAGTTCCAGCCATCACACAGTGGGGCGAGGAGTGATCTAGAATGGGACTACTCTATATGAAAGCCTCTGGCTTACAGTGCTAGCTCATGAGAGAGACTGGGTTACCTGGGATTTCACTCTCTGCAGTCCAATAGAGCACTGTGTGAGGAACACAAACAGCAACAAAAACAATTGGGCTCCACAGACAAACAACTCTGCCTTAGCCATCCTTGTTGCAAGTAAATGGAAAGGACCATTAACTATACATTCAGGGTGAGAAAAATTCTTTTATTTAGGGACATTCACTAGTCAAATAAAAAGAGAAGGATCTAGATGTAAATCAAAATGACATTAAAGCCAAAATGGAGAAAAAAAAACTTCAGAAAGGAATTCCGCAAAATTCAAAAGGAATACCATTTCTTACACTTAATGAAAAAAAAGCTATGAAACCGCTTTAAAAATGAAACCTGAGATACCATAGATTGAAATCTGATATTAATATTTGAGACCTGTATTAAAGTTTGTGCAGTTAGAGTGATCTAGTTATTACAAAGTCATGCCTCTAATCAATCAAGACCAAGCAGTTTAATAAAAGTGTTTTTGTCTCAGGGAACAACTTCTCACCTTTAGGAATGGCTGGGACAAAGCGCTTCTTCCACCAGGGTCTGTTTCTATCAGACTTTTCATCATCACTGTCCTTTCTGTCTTCAGCCTGGACAAACAAGCAAATATTTATCATTTAGGCAGATCAGTACAAACAGGGCAAACAGAGTGAAAATCCAGTGAAAATCTTACTGAAAAGCTTACTATGCTTGGTGGAGAACACGAACTATATTTCTGCTGGGTAATGGGTCTTTTTAGTAGTGAGGTGAAGCAGGAATGGGCAAAAAAAGATCCCCAAATACTTTTCTTAGTTAACTAAAAAGTATAATTAAAAGACAAGTTGATGTAACACAGTGGTAAACATACCCCACACCTAAATTTTTGTGTGTTCCAGGCATGAAATTCTAAATGTGTTAATATTTACAAAATGTTTTTAAATCACTAAAACATTGTAAAACCTTTCTTTGTAATTTTGACAAATAAATAAAGATTAAAGACAATTAGCTGATCACAGATCCTTGTTCTTATTGCATTTTATAAAACATCCCAACTTTGTATTGTGTACAAACTTTGTATTTTTATGGACAACCAATGCAAAAGGAAACTGCAAGGAAAATGTAAATTAAATGTCTTTATATAAAGACTGACACATGCAGCAGAAATAACTCATGCATTGCACACCTCTACTCGTAAAGAATCTTTGCTGGGGGAGGCTGTCGGTCCTGTTGAATAGACACCAGCCTGATCTCTCTCCTCCACCATGGTCCTACGGTTTAAGCCTGGGTCACTGTTGGGTCTGCGTCCTGCAGACACTACATCTGTGCTGCGGCTCCTGACCAGACGCTCAGGGTAAGAATGCCTCTGCTTCGTGTGCTCTAGTTCTGACTGGGCCAAGCAGTGGGGCGCAAAGAGGGTTGGCCGTGGCTCAGGCGTTTCCAAGGCATTGGCCTCTGGGATAGGAGGATCTGGGGGAGGATGAGGAGGTCTGGCATAATGTACCTTAGGCCGAACAATAGTGCCAGTGCATGAGCCTGTGAAAAAGAAATTGTATTACTCATTTCATATGTCAATTTCAGCACTACACATTAAATTAATTATGAAAAACTATGATGATAACAAGCAGCTCCTTATGTCCCATAATTATAGGTGGAAACAACTAATGTCATGTGAATACTTGATACATGATTATTATTTTTGGAATTCTCAAAGCTCCATGAACACAAATGGAACATAAAAGTACATGCTGAAAAGGTAAAATAAAAATTTTGAGAGTTCTGTCAGAGAAAAGTGATTATGAACAGCACCACTTGTTTCCACCTGTATCAAGGGTAACCATCTCTGCTGACTGCATTCTAGTGGCAGCCCTGCGCCCAACCTCAGTGGGAGAGGGACACTCTGCCAAAACACCTGCTGTAAGGTCTAGCAACCTGT
Source organism: Arnoldichthys spilopterus (assembly GCA_037974385.1). NCBI lineage: Eukaryota > Metazoa > Chordata > Actinopteri > Characiformes > Lepidarchidae > Arnoldichthys > Arnoldichthys spilopterus. The sequence continues at coordinate 7,963,501 of JBBPDA010000019.1, forward strand.
CATCCCCCTCACCTTGTCTCACCCACACACATGCATCACATCCACAGTCTACTTAACCCTATCAGAACAGCTTTTTTGCAAAGAGGACACGTTCTGCACTGTAATTGTCAGCGTTTTCCCTGTGGAGTGACAGGTATATTGGATAATGAAGAAGTAGTGTTAAAAGATAATAAAGAATCTGCAAACTGTTAAGACAGACTTTCAGATAGTGTTAATGTAAAACCAAGTTAACATTTTCATGTCAAAGTTTTAAACAGTGATTTACAATTTCTTGGACTTGCTAATAATTATGTCTTTAACGTGGAAACCAAAACAGGTCTTAGGAGGGAAGGAAAGAAGCTTGCAAGTTTTTTATACCTATGCTGCTAGCAATTTCTCTGCATTTTGGGCAGAAGTTTGGCAGTGGTGGCGGCCAAGTGGTTAGGACATTGCCCTTGGGACCTGAAGGTCGCAGTTTCAAGTCCCGGCCTGGGCACTACTGAGGTACCCTTGAGCGAGGTACCATACCGTTACACTGCTCCCCAGACACTGCTGATAGCTGCCAGCCGCACCACATGTGCATGTGTGATGGGTCCAATGCAGAGATCACATTTCGTTGTGGTGCTTGAGTGTGTTCACAATGACAAATAGTCACTAACACTACATAAATTCAATATGCCATGACATTGGTCAAAAATATTACCTTCTCCAGAGGAAAGGGGATCAAACATGGCCAGCAGAGAGTCAGCTTGGGAAGGAGCACAGGACAGAGCATGCGCACCTGCAGACATGGAAAAAAACGGAAATGTGTTAATACTAGAGAATAACATCCAGACGGGATGATCATTTGTCTTGTAATCATTCTATAATGCTTTTGTTTTGTTTCATCATTGTGTTTTGTTTCATTACTGCCACTTATTTTTTAGCATACAGGGAGTTTGTTCAGAACATAAAGAGAAATCCTGACTAAATATTCTGTGATAATAAAAGATTAACAACTATTTAAATTCCATTCCTGTTAAATCACTTTGCGTGTTTGTACCATGTGTAGACTCCTCTCCATCAGGACTGGTCACAGAGTCTTTGCCTCCAAAGTCTGAGCTACATTCTGAGCGGAGATCCTCTATCTTGTTAGGGATGTCTTCTGATGTCGCACTAATACCTAGATACAAAACATCCCTCAAAATCATTAACTTGAAATCATAAATGGTAAAATCATTGCATATTCCAGCTATATACCATCTGCCCAATAAGTACTTTTTGATACAAGGGTTGCAAGACAATATACAATGTGTAGGGCTAGCCAGAATATTTAGAAATACTTCTATACGTATTTCAGTGCTCCGTCTTTTTCTAAGTCTAAACTAAAAAACTAAAAGGCCTATAGACAGATAGTGAATGTTACTATTCTGTAAATTATTAAAAATCTGAGAGTGTATTTTAAACTATGCAACATAAGAAAAATATTCATAAGCAGTTGGGCTGAAGCCTGTTTACTAATATACTGTTGCTGCCAGCAAAACTGCAGAAGGGCTTCAAATGATGGTCATTACAAAACATAAATATTATTGTTTTATTAAGGGTGATGTTGAGAATGAATATTCAGGTTCTCATTTGGAAATAGCCCTAACAGGTCAGAGTCCCTAAAGAACAAGCCAATACTAAGGATGGCAAGGAAAAGCTCCCTACGCTGAAGGAAGAAAATTTTTTTTAAATTGTGAAGAGCTAAATGCAAATGTCTTTCATGCTTGCTCCAAATATTACATGCCGGTCCTAACAGCTCACATATGCTTATTCATTTTCAGCTTTCAGTTAAAAAAAATAATAAAATGGTGCTATGTTAGCAAGACATTACCTTCCTGTAATCTCAGCTGCTTTCAAGAGGTTACTTTGCACTGCAGATAATGCTTTTTGTCTACCAATAGATATGTCCTCTCTGCAGATTTATTGTAGACTAACAAATTATTCTTAATATAGGAAGGTTTCCATTCCAAAACTACTTTCCATTTACACAGGGAGTTTAACATCTCGTCTCTGTTGCCCTTGGCTTGTTCATTAGGACCTAGATTCTGTAAAGCTGCTTTTTGACATCAGCTCGCTTTACGAATAAAATTAAGTTGACGTTACAAAACTTGTTTAATTTTAAGTAAGCTGTTTAAAGTGTTCAAATATATCCTAAGTAACACAACCATTTAATTGTTGGCTATACTGCTTTGGATGGGAGGGGAGGGGAAGGGAGGGAGGGAAAAGGAAAGGAGGGAGGAAAGGAAAGGAGGGAGGAAAGGAAAGGGAGGGAGGGAGGAAAGGAAAGGGAAGGAGGGAGGGGAGGGAGGAAAGGGAGGGAGGAAGGAAGGAAGGAAGGAAGGAAGGAAGGAAGGAAGGAAGGAAAAATGTACAACTACTTAATAATAATTTTTTTTTACAAAAAATATTTGAAACATAATCTGAAAGCTTTGACTTCGGCCCATGTGGGTGCACATGCATGTGTACCTGAGACAACACTTAGCCCTGGTGTGCTGGGTCGGGAGCTGACCTCTCTGACTTCAGTGTCATCCGAAGTGCTTCCCACCCCTGAGCAGCTTTCCAACTCCTGCAAACGTTCTTCCTGCTTTAAATCAGCTGTTTCTAAACACATCACACACACCAAGTACTTCACACACAGTGATGGTTGAAAGTCTGTAAAGTTTTTTCAAGATTTTTTATATTTCTTTATAAATGTAACTGGGTTAAGATGAGGACTTTGACAGGATCTTTCTAAATCATTAACTTTATTTTTTCTTGCTACGTCTCACTTTTTCTTGAGATTCTGTTCACAGACATATGTCCTTTTTCCTTTAGATTTTGCTGGTATAATTCAGAATTAACCGTTATATCATGATGGCAGGCTATGATGCTATTAACACAATGTTATAAAAATGGGTAACGTTATTATGCTACAGGACTCCTTTTTCCAAACACTGAACTCCTTTAAACAAAAACATTGTATTTTGGTCTAATTCATTGCAGCATTACTATGCATACACCATTATAATTCTGAGTTTTTTTCTATTATGACTTTTTGAACATAAACATTATGCAATGTGAGAAGGGCCTTTAGCTGCTTAGATGTAACGATGGGCTGCTTTGTGCCCTCACAGACTATCATACTCTCTGTGTCAATCATACCCTCATACATATTCAAGTCACCTATACCATGGGCAATGATACACCCATAAACTATGATAGATGTTGGCTTTTGCACCTTTCACTGATAAAAGCCTGGGTTGTCAATTTTGTCTTTGGCACAAAAACACTTATTTTTCCCAAGAAATTGCTGTGACAGGGACTCATCTAAGAACTAGGCAGTGTTTCTTCATTGAGTACATCTGTGGCTTTTTCTTACCATAATAGAGTTTCAGCTTTCAATTTTTCAAAGTACTGCCAATCCCATGTGGCCATATTAATCGCAGTAGAGTGGCTGCTCCTTGTGCAATGACTAATAAGGTCATGCACATTCAACATTGGTTTCTGACCTTTCCCTACATCATTGAGAAAAGGTAGTTATCCATGACCCTACAGGGATGGAGATTTCTCTGTATTCCCTCAATTGTTTCACAATATTATGTACTGTAGAAAAACCTATATTCTTTGCAGGTACTTCCCCTATATATTGAGAAAGGTTATTTTTAAACAAATGATATAGAATGATATGCAAATAAAAAAACTATGCCTCTGCTCTTTGTCATTGTATGTGTCCACATTTCTTTGCCACTGCATATGCCCTATAGGGTGAAGCATCCAGATCATCACCAACTACAGGGTATTTTGCAAACAACAAGCCCTGAAACACCAGTGAGGTCAAGGACCTTATTCATGAGAATAAAAGAGCCTTAAAAACAAGGACAAGGATGAGCTACAGAGTGTGCAGAAGGTGTAGAAGGAACTCAAGATTTGACTGAATAAGGCTAAGGAGTCCAACAGGAAAGGGTGGCGAACAAACTGTAGCATGGCATGAAGACCATAACTGGATATAAGCAAAGGAAAAGCTGCACAGCAGAGGACCATGTGGGGAAAGTGAACGAATTCAATCTTTTCTACAACCATTCGACTGCCTTGCTCTTGCTTTAACAGGCCCAAACCCACCAGGCACCACCTCCTCAATCACAGATACTCATTTACTACCCACCAAGCTGCCAAAACAGGCCAGGCAGTCTTCTCCTCCCACCACCATTGCAGTCCATTAGAAGGTGCCAACATTTCTACTGCTTCCCCTTTCCCAGTCGCTCACATCACTACTGCAGCTGACCCACACATTGTGTGTCCAAGCCTGTGCTGCTGAGTTGGCAGAACCTGAGCCTACAGCAGGGGGAGGCACCCACACTGTGGAAGACCTTATGCCTCATCCCAGTCCCCAAGGAAGCAAGATCAAGCTCAATGACTGAAGACCAGTTGCTTTAACATCTCACATCATAAAGACCCTCGAGCGGCTAATTCTACCTCTCATCAGACTACAGGTGAACCATGCTCTAGACCCCCTGCAATTCACCTACCTAGAGAAGGTGGGTGTTCATGATCCTATTCTCCACCTCCTCCACCAGACCCACTCACACCTGGACAAATGAAGCAGTGCTGTGAGGATCATATTCTTTGATTTTCGGCTCCCTCTTCACCCTGTACAACTACAACTCAGCTACAACTCAGACATGCCACATGCAGAGGTTCTCAGATAACATGGTCATTGTGGGGTGTGTCAGGGGCAGTGTTGTAAAGTAACTAAGTATTAATACTTCACTAACTTAAGTAGGTTTTGGGGTTATCTGTACTTTACTTGAGTTTTTTTTTTTATTCTGTCTACCTTCACTTTTACATTTCCTTACTTAACTGCATACTTTTACTCTGATACATTTTCAATGTGCAGTGTCATTACAAAAATCAGATAAAAACTGATTCAAGTCTATCAACACTGAAGACATTTTTACCAGAACTGGGAGCTTTTGGTTGGTGCACATTACTCTTATTATAGGGAGAAAAGAATGAAGGTGAAGAGGAACTAAAGACAGGGCAGAAGATTTGAATGACGCCATGTACAAAAACAGATTGGTCTGCAAATTGTTTAGGATGTGAAGACCTTGTTTATGAAGTGTGATGTAGGCTCCATGCTTTGAGGTGCCAGATAAGCTGGATAAACTTCATAATATTCAAAATTCTGACTGCCTTTTGTTTTTATGAACATGTACTTCTACTTTTATTTTCATTACTTAAGTGCATTTAGTTTTAGATTAATTGTCATACTTATGTACAGTAAATACTAGATACTGTAAGGCTTTTACTTGAGTAGCTTTCTAGTCAGTGATTTGAACTTCTACCAAAGTGTTTTCTGATAGGGTATCTGAACTTCTACTCAAGTATGACTTTCATGACTTTATGCAACACTGGTCAGGGGTGGGCAGGAGCATGAGTACAGAGGTCTGATGAAGGGCTTTCTAGGATGGAGTCAGTCAAACCAACTGCTGTTAAACATCTCCAAAACCAAAGAAATGGTTGTGGACTTCAGTAGGTCTGGACTACCACTGAAACCTGTCTGCATTGATTGGGTGGATGTGGAAAGGGTTGAGACATATAAATTCCTGGGAGTGCAGCTAGATGACAAGATGAACTGGTTTGAGATCACAAAGTGTGCTGGGGTAGTAGCCTAAAGAAGAAAGATGCTGACAATCGACAAACTCAGTACAAGCAGTATCTGTGATTGGAATAGAACAGAATAGAAAAGAACAACACTATACAAGCTGTCTATCATGGACAATAAACACCACCCACTACACTCTACCATAATCAAACAGAGGAGCTTGTTTAGTGACAGGCTGCTCTCACAGAACTGCAGTACAAACAGATTCAGAAGATCATCTATCCCCAGAGCCAGCATACTCTTTAGCTCTCCCCTTTATGGGCAAAGTGGGGAGGAACTAGGGGCCTGATCATATTTCTCCACTCTCTTGTATATACCTCAATTACTACTGAGAAGCGTATTATTTACTTAAGCTATATTAGGTTTGCACTACATTTTGTCACTTTAGGCAAGAACACCTTAGTTTCAGTCACTTCCAGATCATTTTACATGCCATCTGTCAATACCACCTGTTTCATTTTAATATTATTTGTACAATTCCTACTGTGAATGTGTATAGTTGCTTATACCCAGACTGCACTTATTTGTACAGTGTAATTGTACTGTCTATAAAATATAGTATTTGTAGCTTTATTTGTATTTTGTGTGTTAACATTTGTTTTATGTAGCTACTGTGGCTACAGAAAATGTCCCTTAGGATCAACTAACTAACTAACTAAATAACTAACGATCATTTCCACCTTCTTGTGACAGTGATGGCTCCGTTCTAGATGTACTAAATCACTTATACACACAGTTTGAGGTATGAAACAACATGGCAACATATAGAGAGTGGCTCATGAAATGGTACAGATCCAACAATCAGTCTCTAAACATTAACAAAACAATAGAGATATTTATTGACTTCAGAATACTGATATCATCCTTTGCTGAACATCAAAACCTCCCCTGTGGATATCACCCAGAAGTTCCTTTGTGTCCACATCACAGGGAACCTCACAAGAACCCTGCCCCCCGGTGGTTGTTACGGCCCCATTCCAAACACAATTGTCATTTAAAACGTCAGGATCTGTAATTAATCTACTGCTAATCTACTAACTTCGACATTACTTGATTCTCTGAACTCCTGGGCACATGCCTACAAAATTTGACGATTCTATGTGTTTTCGTTCTTTAATAATCTGTAAAAATGTGTTTTACATAAACAAGGTGGCACCATTGCTGGCACATCACAACCGGAATGTAACATCGTTATAAACATCACCCCGTGCAACGACGGGTCAAATAACACGACAGACAAGTCACATTCCAACACAGAAACAGCACCAAATACTTATTATCCACATAAAAGAGCAATAGAGCCGTAAAATCAGCTGCTCACTCAATCAAAACAAAACATCGGAAGTTGATGGGTCATAAACCGCAACAGCATTCAATAACACAAAACGTAGTATAAAGTTCCAAACCTGGTCCCATCCGCTTGCTAAGACAGTCCTTTGTTTGAAACTACAAATGCCTCCATCTTGCAGCTTGGAAAATTATCCAAAGACTCAGAATTCCAGCGACCCTACTGGGTTTTACGCTCAGCTCTTTCGTGGACACACCTACTTTGGGCTCAACTGTCTCTGAGCTTGTAAGACCAGTGTGACTGACATCTGTTTTAGCGAATTGGCAAGGTCCTTAAGTTTCCAAAGCGGTATTGCTCGATGTGATTGGCAGGAACTGTGAGGTTAGGGAGTAGAACTTATGTCTGATGCTCCCTTGCCAACCGAGTGACCCTCAGTAGTGCACATCTGGCGGAGCGCACGTCAGGGGGTCGCGGGAGAGCGCTAACTCGCTAACCTGAGTGTTTTATTTCATTTTAAACTACTATTGAAATATTGGACGATGGTAAAACGATGCATGTGTACACCCGAAGCAATGAGATTGACTTTAGCCCCCCCCCCATCCTCTGCCCAAATTCAATGCCCCAAAACGATCTTGCAAATTGCACCACCATCACCAATCTCTGCCCATTTAACACCCATTCAATACCCATTATTCAGTGAGCTGAAGGGCACCAATCACAGAAAGAGCAATAAACTCAGCATGTGTTAGAGATGAGAGATAACAATTTTTATGGTCCAGATATTATAATCCATATGGCAATGTAGTAAGTCTCAAATGAGTTAACCCATAATGTGTTCATGCTACTTCTGTCTGGATCAGTTTGCAGTGTAAATGATGTGTCTGTGACCTTCTGACCTGAAGTTATTAAGCTTTTAATGTAACTGCACATCTAGACAATTTGCTAAATTCTCCCTCATTGTACATTATATGATTTAAAACTATGAACAATGTATTCTGTCACTTTAAAACTGGACATGTATACAGAGGACACGTGGGATAAACATAATAAAAATTGGAAGAGATCCATGGAGTATTTTAGGATTTATTTAAAAGTAAAAAGACTTATTCCTTATTCATAATGTAACAAAAAATACAAATTAAACTCAGAATAAAATATAAAAAAAGGTTCTTATTTTCAAAATTCATTGTGTTCATGGTGCATTTGTCTTGATCCATTTTCAATTTGAATGATGTTTCCATGACATTCTGATCTGAAGATATTAAGCTAAAAGACAAGTAAACACAACTAGGCAGAAATGACTGGATCCACCCCCATGCAGGAAAGGGTTAACAGCAGCTCCATTACAAAGAGGTCCCATCACTGTCTCTATTTCTTGCTAAGACTGTAGAGAACCCAGCTCTGCCAATCCGCACAAAAATCTGCAGGGACCATTCTAAGCAGCCATATCCCTCCTTCCGTCATTGAGTTACACCACTCAATTATGCTAGGGGGTCGCCAAAGATACTTATTACATGCAAATTCCACCTTTCTGTGATTACCTAAACTGCTAAAAGAGCAGAACTATTTAACTATTTTATTTAAAACATCCCCAGCTCTCCATTGCACACATCTATTGCAGTTATAGCACTGCAAATTACAAGGCCACATGAAGAGTAAATAATTTCTCTTTCAGTGATCGCTTACCAGAATCGCTTGGTAGGACCTCCACACTCCAGGCCTCACTTGTTGTCTCAGATATCGTAGAACCATAGGGGTCCAAAAGAACAGAGCCAGGCCCTGGCAAACACAGTAGACTTCCCAGCATGTTCTCCACAGTAGCCCCTGAGGAGTAAACACACAAAACATGCATAGGCACATACACAGATTCAGTCTACCTAAGACTCAAACAAGCAGGGGCAGGTAAAGCCTACTTGCCACTTGGAGTGGTTAAAAAAAATAATGGTACCTCCCTACTCAGGACCCCACTTTTGCATATATATGTACATGCCCCTTCAATCATTTAGGTCATGACTTTTGGTGCAAAGTGAGCAGTGACATTTTCACAACCCCATACGTGCCTTGTCCCTACGACTTGCATATAAGGTGTCATCAGTAACAAGGCAAAGCAATAGAAGAAAAGTAAAACATGGGTTACACAAAGACAGCTAAAACATATGGATGTCTGATGGTCAGGTTTACTGTAATGCTAGCAGCACTCTCAGTACACACTGAGAGTGTGTGTGTGCGTGTTTGTTTGGGGGGTAGATTTTGGGGGGCAGAGCTACTGGCCATGTTTACAGTGAGTGAGGTAGGGGCTCTGGGCTGCTAGTCTTTCAGGTGCATGATTAAATGAGTGGCACCTGCAGTAGTGCAACAATTAGAATTTCTGCCTCATTATCATGGTAATCCTATCAGTGGGATAATGAGGTATTAATGGATATTTAATGTGTATCTCATAACCCAATCCCTCAGAGAAAACACATAAGGAAAATCGCTGTAAATTCACTTAATGATGGAAAAGTCCCCCAATGCCATATTCTGAGGTATGAAAAATGGAGGATGCAAATGAGAAGGAACCAAGGTCAATAAGACTGCTGGGACCATGTGAATGTCAGAGAGAGGGAGTGTGTTTGTGCTAGCGTGCATACATGTATGCGCTACCCTCCTTGTGTGCGTCTGAATAAGAAAGAAAGAGATGGAGCAAGAAGGAGGGAATAAAGTAGGAGAGTATAAGAGACAGGAAGTTTAGCAGTGGACAGCGTTATTTCAATCAGAATCAGCTTTGTTGGTCAAGTATGTTCATACACAAGAAATTTGGTTCTGGCAGAAGATGTCTCTCTAGTACTGGTGCATAGACATGAACATGTAAGATACAGACAGTACTATACAATACAATACACAACACACAGTATACATTACGCAATATACAATGGACAAAATCTACAGTACACAATATACAAGATATAATAGACAGTTCAAAAGACTACACAATATACAATGGACAGTACACAATAGACTACACAATTAAACATTAAACTATATACAACATGTAGTACAAAGATACAATATACCAGCAATGTGCAGCTTAAATAAAGGTGTTAAAAAGGGTGCTGTTTAAAAGGGTGATGGCCTGTTGAAAAAATTTGTTCTTGTGCCTGGCACTGCCTGAGGGTGCCAATGATTTTCTAAGCTGTCCTCACAGTGTGTTGCAGTCTGTTTTTATCTTGTTTTGTGGCTTCTCCAAAAGATTGTGAATTGTGTGCACAGGACAAATTTTTGAGGATGGCACTGATGTTCTCTCTTGTTTGTTATTGCTATCCGGTGTCGACCAGAGGAGAATGGGTTCCCCCTCCTGTTTTGTGGCTTCTCCAAAAGATTGTGAATTGTGTGCACAGGACAGATTTTTGAGGATGGCACTGATGTTCTCTCTTGTTTGTTATTGCTATCCGGTGTCGACCAGAGGAGAATGGGTTCCCCCTTCTGAGCCTTGGTTCCTCCCGAGGTTTCTTCCTACAACTTAGGGAGTTTTTCCTTGCCTCTGTTGCCTTTGTTCTACTTTGGGGCACAGACCCGGTTTCTGTACAGCTGCTTTGTGACAATGCCAGTTGCAAAAAGCGCTTTAGAAATAAACTTGACTTAACGACTTGACTGACTGATGTTGGTCTCTCACTTCAGGTCTTGGGAAATGGCAGTTCCATTTACATTTACAGCATTTAGCAGACGCCCTAATCCAGAGCGACAAACAACAGTGCTTTGTAGTCCATGTCTGTTCTTCTGTCTGTAGGGCTAAACCCATCAACATCTGTCATTCTACTAGGATACTACTAGCCAAGTTACACACCATAACAAACCTTGCCAAACTTGTAAACCCAATAGACAAATAGTATAAGAGTATAAAATAAACAATATACAGTAACAAATACACAGTAAATATGTGGCTTTTGAGTCTTTTGAGAAGTTTTAAAGTTGGGTCCGTGGAGGTGCAGTCATTAATGTACAGGAAAAAGAGCCATAATAAAAGGACACAACCTTGAGGAGAAACAATGTTGACTGTCCACACACTAGAGGTGATTTACCCTCCTTTTCAGAAGGCTGGTGATCCACTGGCAGAGGGCAGGAGAATCAATGCAGAGTTTGTTGGAGAAAATTTCAGGATTATGCTGTTGAACATCGAGCTGAATTTCATAAGCAGAATACTAGCGTATCCCGTCAAGGTGCTGCAGGATGTAGTGGAAGCCAATGTTGACTTTATTGTCCAGATACCTGTTTACCAAAACTAGAGGGTCCAGCAGGTGACCTGTAATGGTTATCAGGTGTGTCAACACCAGGATCTCAAAGGAATTCATGACCACAGATGTCAATACAACAAGTCCTTTAGTCATTTAGACCTGTGATGGAGAGTTTCTGGGGCACCATAATGACGGTGGAGCATTTGTTGCAGCCAGTTGGTCAGCACAGGCTTTAAGACAGGTGGAGGAGACATGCTTTTTGGAGTAGCATCATTTTGCCACACTAATATCCTTGGTCAGTGTATTTCTGGTCTGCTGGGACAATACACAATCCCCATGTTTATAGACAACTGACTTGGCAAAGCTATCTTAGTCTGTTGTTGTCTGTTGCAGCTCCAATCTCCAAAAAACTCCAATCTGTGCATCAAATCAGTCTTGCACTTCCTTCATTGTCTGGCTGGTCTACTTCTTCACACTTTTGATGACAGGCTTTGCAGTTCAAGATTTAATTCATTTTTAAGTCCATCAGGATTAATAACATAGTCTGGGTGTTGTTCCCAGCTAGCTGTCTATTATGCCACTAGCCAACTGCAGGTTTTTGGCAGATTTTTATTAACTTAATGGTCATTTATTATTATTACAGAGTGAGATTTCAGGTGGTTATTTGGCCATCATGAGCAAAATTCTTATTTGTTCAAGTACCAGATTTATATCAGTATCAACAAATAGCTGAAGATGTGGTTTCAGTATATTATCTTAAGTGATAATCCAGTATCAGGACTGGTCACCAATTAATTAACAACTATTAATTAAATAATCCCATTAGCAGGGAATATACTTATTACTCTGCACACCATAATACACTGTCTACAATACATATTATTATTACTTCACATTCCTTTAAGTCTCAAAGAATCACTACACAAGCAAAAACCAGATGGTGCTTTATCACATCATTACTGAGATTAGGATTTAATACATCTATGATACAAGTGTAGATAGATAGATAGATTAAAACTTTATTAATCCCTTGGGAAGGTTCCTTCAGGAAATTAAGTTTTCAAGCAGCAGTACACCGGCATAGTTGTAAAAACGTTATGCATGAAAAAGAAAAGAATGAATAAATGAAAAATATAAATGAATAAATAAAGGAGAAATTAATAAAAGACAAAAATATAAGATTAGATAAAAGAAATATAAGAAATATAGAAATATAAGAAATACAGAAATATATTTAATAAAAAATAAAGTCTATGTATAAAAAAGTGTAATGATGTAGTAGTAGCAGCAGTCCAGCAATGTGAACCAGCCTTATGGAATTGAATGACCCCCTAAAACCTTATCTACATTATTATGGAAAACAACTAAGGCAGTATTAATAAGAAAAAATAATTTCATTTGGGATAAAAGCTTGTGAGTTGGTAAGCTTACTCTGCTACCAGCCAAAAAAAGGATGACCTTCATAAAACACTCATAATAACCTTAATCAAAATAACCATTTTGAAATGTGGATAGTGCGTGGCAAGTGAAATGAAAATGCAAAAAGAAATGACAACCATACAATTTATTAAAAAGACTAAAGGGAATACACCGCCACTACAAATTCTCAACAACTTTTCAGTCCTTTTAAAATAACCTTTACAAATCCAACCATACTTGTGATCCTCCTACTTTGACAATATCAAACTCCCTTGGCTACATGAAAATAAAGCAAAAATCCTTTTATCAGATGACTTAAAAAGGCACTATTTTCAGTGCCAAATAATACGAGGGGGTCCACAACAAAAACTGATGTGAAAAACGTGTTTATATGTGATGAAAACTGTTTTACTTTAAACATACATATACAGTGGAGGAAATAATTATTTGACCCCTCGCTGATTTTGTAAGTTTGTCCAATGACAAAGAAATAAAAAGTCTC
>JBBPDA010000019.1:7976664-7993968 GCA_037974385.1 Arnoldichthys spilopterus
CTCAGGAACGATCAGGGTACATTTCACTACATGTTGTACTTGTATAACTATGTATGTGACAAATAAACCTCTTGAATAATTGAATACTTGAATCACTTTCTGTTATTGCACACCAAACTAAAACTTCTGGCAGACTGTAATATGATGTGATTTAGGGAGGAGACAATGGGAGAGATAAGCACATGTAATTATCACAATTTACAGCATTGTAATAATAGTTTTAATTTCAAGCACCCCTCCTCTCTGATAAAATAGTTAAGTCAAATTTCCAGCTCACATTTACTCACTTCTACACCTGTCAGCAAAGAGACAACAACTCTTCTGGAAATGGGGCTCAGTGGGTTGTATATTGTGGACTGTATTGTCCACTGTATATTGTATACGGTCTATTGTGTATTGTATGGTATTGTACTGTCTTCATCCTTCATGTGCATGTCTACAAACTAAGTAGTAGAGAGACACCTGCCAGAACAAAATTCCTTGTGTACGTAAACATACTTGGCCAATAAAGTGTATACCATTTCTGAAACAAAGCCCAACAGAGGTGTGATTGTGGACATTAGGTTTCTTGGATTTAAAATAAGTAATGAAGATTTAAAGTTCATAACAGGCCTGATTTGACAAGAATCTTCAATCTACAAGAATTCTCAAATATTATAAAACGAGACCATAATCCTCACCATTTTTCAACTTACAAATATATGACATTTTCACAATATGAAATCTGTGAAAATATTTACATCCTTTACTTGAGTAACAGTACTAATGTAAAAGTATTCTGTATGTTTACATTTGAAAGTATTATAATGAAAATTCATTAAGTACTAAATGTAAATGTAGAAAAGTGTCTGTTACACTATTATTATTACAACTACTCCTCAATTATTGTAAACACAGGATTTCAGCTATTTTGAATTGATATTCAGCTGTTTACTTTCATTATGGATTAATTAGCTGTTTATTTTCTTCTTTATTTGCTTGATTGTTTGGTTTGTAAAACTTTTGAAAACCATGAGAGGTTTTACATTTAAAAACCAAACAGAAAAAAATCCAATTTACAGCAGTTCCATCCCCAACAGTGCTTATAGGGGAATATCAGGGCCAGTGTGTCAGAGGTCCGTGAATTATAAACAATTTACAAAAGAAGTCCATAAACAAACACACACACACAGCCAATGTTAGTAAAATAAAATGAATCAAGGTTCTGGTATAGACTGATAAAAAAAAAAAAAAAAAAAATTCAATTTCTCAGCAGCTAAACAGACAGATTGATATTGAGACATTGAATGTAAAAAAATATATTAACACAAACTAAGTATAGTACTATGAAGCATGCATTTAAAAAATTGTGTTAAATTAAACCGGTTTACTTCAATACTCTAGTGCAATTGCTAAAACCACCACAAGATGGCAATAAAAAAATCTGAAATAATTATGGTAAAATAAAACCCATGTCATGTTATCAATAACTATGATCACTCTAGTTATGGTGTGATAACTATTGCTTCTTAGGAAAATGTGTTTTTTTCTATTCAAAGATCATTTGTTGGAAACCGCATCTGACCTGCTATTTCTTGTAGTCTATCGTCATCCATATTGGGGTCAAAATCACTGCCAAGGACATCAGTGCTCCATGTTTCACTGACGGTCTCAGAAATATCTTCTGTCAGGCCCATCATGTCTCGAATTTCAAACTTGCGGAGTTTATCATCCAGGTTATCCTGGGTGGTGGCTATAGGATGATATAAATACCTTCATGATTATTGTCTGAATATAACCCAAAACAAGTGTATTACAGGTGTGTTACAAGCTTATTACGGATGGACAGAAGGCAGTCATATTTTGTGTGACTAGTGAGTACTAGTCACACAAAATAATACTGTCTAAAAGCAACATGCCTCCAAATAGTTTTTTTACTTACGTGTCATTTCAGGCTGTCACAGAGTTACAGGAAATATAATAAAAAATGAACTAAGCACACACATTTGAGTGCAACCATCCATACCTTGTTCATGCTCTAGCAGCTGCAGAGCTTCAACACCATTGCTGCTTGATGGTCCTGGGCCTAGTTCTGACACAGATTCCCCTTCCAGGTCCAGAGATGATACCGAGTTGGACCGGTTAGATGGCCCTACATAGAACATTTGTTTTACATGTTTTATTGTTTTGCTTGAGCTTAGAACAAAGTACTCTCCTTAAAGAATCTTAAAAATACTCAATGTGAGATATGAGACATATTTGCTTTCAGAGACATAGCCTTTTGTGGATACTCCTTTTATACCCAGTCAAAATATGTCGTGGTCAGAATGTTTCAAATCGGTAAATCTTAAATATTCTTTCATAATAAAAAATATAATACATTTTTTTACATCAAATATCTATTCTCATATTTCCATATACAGATAATAATTGAGTGAGAGAGAGTCCTCTGCTGGTAATTTTAGGAACACACCCTCAGAAATACCCTCCAGATTATCACTGCAGAGAGAAAAGCGCAGGGTTTTGTCAGGTTTGCCATGCAATTTTGGCTCATCTGCTGGGGCATCTCCTTGACCTCCATCTGACAGCTGCAAGTTAAGCACCTAGAAGAGAGTAAGGATATTTTATTTACGCTGCATTTGCCTGTAGCTTCGTTCATCCACAAAATTTACATTTTACATTTACATTTTAAAATTTGAACAGTAATTTCTTCACCCTCAGTTTTCATCAACTTTGGTATCAAAAATGGCATGAAATATCAATTTTAAGTATTCTATTTAAAAATCTTGAAGTTGAACAATTAAGTATTGTGACAACAGTAGCAGGCACAAACTAGGTATAGTAAAAAACAAAAATACTGGTAATAATTTAAGTCACTGTGTTAGGAGAAATGTAATATTTTGGATAGGCAGAAAAGTGCTTATTAACTTATACATTAGTAAGCCCATGTTTGAATACATGTGAAAATGCCTAAAAAAATAATAAATAATACAAATAAAACAAGCTGGGCAGTGGTGGCCTAGTGGTTAGGACATTGCCCTTGCCTGAAGGTCGCAGGTCCCAGCATTAGGACATTAGCATTAGCATATGCATTTTAAGCAAAGTTAAACTTTATAGTCAAAATGGCTGCATTTACACACACAGAGATGATCACAATGTATGCATGCAAGAGTCCTCAGTCCTCAATTTGTCTGGTCGGTGTGAAAGTTTACAAGTAAGTAACAAGGACTCAGATTGCAGAGATTTTATATTGAAAATTCTTCTACAAATGTTATACAGCATTATACTAAGACCTTTTTTTATTAGTAAAAAGAGGGGACACAAAGTATTCAATGCCAGTAAAAGAGATATGGTTTTGAGAACAATGTTTACTATAATGACTTTTGAAACCATCCAATTTATCTCACTGAAAGCACGGAGTAGTGTCACTTTCAATATAGGAACAAGTTTACAAACTACAGCAAAGATACTTCCATAGCCATTTCTCTGCCATTATATACACATTCACTTATATTAAGAATGCTTGAGGGCACTGTACTTTAAGTCTGTTTAAATGAGAGGAAAACTACAGAGGAAACTGAAATAAGAAAGATTGTTATTACTGAACTTCAATATGGAATTAATATTACCTCATTCTCTGACATCATTCCAGGCACAGTCTGAGGGGAAGTTCCTAATGAGATGACAAGCACCTCTTCAGGCATGACCTCCTGTTGGGAATCCTGAGAGCTAGCATCAGGCTCGCTGTCTTGAGCAATGTTAGAACGGGATCGACTGCGTGAAGCTGCTGAAGGAACAGATATGGACAAACCAAGTGTTAACTTTAAAGATGATGTGATGATTAAAGTTGTAAGAAGTAAATATATAAATGCTACCAGTGAACTACAATGAACTTAGCACAGTGAAAGCTCACAAAATACAAAGCTCTGAGGCAGGGTTTTTTTTTTAATAAGTAATTTATTCTGAGTTAGATTACTTAACTGCAACTCACATTTTTTTTAATGTTTTCCAAGGAAATGTAACTGTGTAGCTGGCTGTAGGTTGTGTAATGTAAATATACATGCACAGCATAATATTCATTTAACCTGTTGCTCTGATGGTGTGAGTGAGGTATCCCACTATGGTTAAACCTCTTTACATAGTCCAAATGGCAGTTAGAATATATGCCTTCAGAAGGGTTTTTCCTCAACATAAAATAGCTAATGTAGTGACTCTGTTTTAGTCGTAGACTCAAAACAAGCCCAACTCTTTTACACTTTAAATAAGGAGTGTGGCCAAGTGAGGTATTTCATTAACGCTATCAGAGAGCAGCGGTTACATTTCATTTCTATTTCACACATTTGTTTTGACACCTCTAGATAGGGACATGGCTTCTATATTACTAGACAAGCTCATCTCAGAGGCACACAACATGAATTGCCCATTTTGAGCGATTCAGACAGCAAATCCTGCCCCACAGCACAGCCTACACTCAACACAGCAAGCACCACAGTCAGCACAGTAAAATGAGAATGTTAGATTCTGCACACTAACCAGTTGGAGACTTGCTGGTATAAGTTTACACATCGGTTTAAGTGCATGCATTGCTTAGTAATATGTAATATTATTAATAATAAAATAATAATTTTATAGTGGGGCCTTGTGAAAATGCTAAAATCCCAGGTGTTCTAGCCTGGATGAGCAAGAAGGAATGTCACACCACTGCCCACTGAACAATCCTGGGAAGACAAATCTGTATAGCATACCTGAAGGCATCTCTCACAAAAGACTTGACTGAGTGCTAAGGGGAAAATCCTGTTCTTTCCATAACTAGAAATTCAGCAGTAAATACAGGCTTACCCCAGAAGCAGGAGACCACAGTATTCCAGATAAATTGGCACAAGCGGTCTCAGTGCACATTTTGGGCTATCACAGACTGCCTATAGAGTTTCCACAAGTACATTAGGTGCGAGAATGGCCAACTTTGCAACTTTTCTGATGCACTTGTAACACCCAAAAAAATTTTATATAGCAGACTTCTGTTTTGAATATGAACCTAGATGGACCTTGTCATTAGAAATCGAATCATTCAAACAAATGTAGATCAGACATGCGATGAGAAGGGAGTACCGATTCAAAAGTTGATGATGTGGGTCTGGTTTAAACAGAATGATGTCAGAGTGTTATCACAAATAAATTTAAGCCAGATACTAATGCAGCACTGAGCTCAGAATCACCCATAAGTTTACAACCACCTAAAACTGTGTAGGTACCCTTTGTGCCACCAAACAGCTTTGCCTGATTGAGGCAAGGACTCCAAAAATGAGTCAATGATTCCCAAGAGAACACTGCACAGAGCATCAGAATCACCTCCAGCAACTTCCCTTCTTCCCATAGTGCATACTGGTCCTGTCTCTTACCTAGGTAAATGTTGCACATGCACCCATCTGAATGATAATTATTTTATTCAAAACTTGCCCCTTTTTAACCATTGCTCAATCTGCTGGGTTTGTATCTGCAATATTGATCATGAAAATATCAAAGATATCTGGCAGCCCTTCATGCACTACTACTGTGATTTTTCTGCTAGGTATTACATTTTAACTTAAGACAAAAAGTATCTAACATACCACTCGGACATCTATATGCAGGAGTAAGCCCAAAGACGGCACAAATTTACTGATAAAATGATTGCTGGGATTGGAAAATAGGGGCAATAAAAAAATTTAAAAACCACAATACGCAAGAGTACACAGAATCTAAGCTCAAATAGGTCACAGCCATGCAACAGAGCTACCCACCAAATGGGGTTACTAAAGGTATATGAGCAGACAGGGCTGTGGCAGAGGAATCCCAACACGTTATGGCGGCTAACTGTTGTCCTGATGATTGGCAGCAAAAGAGGAACAGAGGAAAAAAAATGAAGGAGAAGAGGAAAAAGGGAAGGTCATATATATTGATAAATGATCAAGAAACAGATGAGGACATTAGAAAAGAGTGGATGTTTGTTAAGTATAACTATATAAATGTAAACTATTATTATAATAATTATTATTATTAATAATAATAAGTAAGGACATCATTTTATAGAACAAAACAGTTAATAAGGCTAACACAAACTATACTAGAGACAAACATTGTTGCCTTCAAACCTTTAATCTACAGCTGAATTGTGCTGTTTAACAGACAGGAATGAGCAAATCACAAAAAAATCTTTAAAAATGTACATGCCTTTTTCTTTTGAAAAAAAAGCTTAAAATTCCATCTGCCTGTGGCATAGTAAGGCATTTTAATACATAATAAAAATACATGGTCATTCATAATGATGTAATAGGTTTTCACAAAGTACCACTTCTCTGCTCATGAGATGATAAATATGAATTTCAGTACCGTTTAGATTTATTACCACAAAACTATGTTTGAAAATGTTTGAAGCAAAGACATTTTGTGTAAAACAGAAATAAGTGTTATGATGAACAAAGAGTTTATGAAATAAGGCTAGAATTTTAGTTACTAGTACATTGGAAGTTAAACTGTAGAACAAGTACCTATAGGTAATCTGTTTTTCTTGTTGGCAGGTGTAGTAGCTGGAGAAAGCTGAGGTGTATTGGAAGGTGTGAGCTCCAAGCTGTTGCTCTTGACTGTGCAAGACTGCGGAACACTGTTTAGTAGGGTCTCCAGCGCAAGGTGGTCTTCATCTCTAAGCTGGTCCCCTGCGGTCACACTCCGTACAAAGTCCACCTGAACATGGAAGATACTCATTAATGCTCAATAATCATTAATGGTTCATCACTTCCCATGCTCTTGGGCTGGACTGGACTGGGCTGGAGTTTGGGTTAGGGATTTCCATGCTTATATACACTCAATTCAACTTGTTTATTTGTCAGGTTTAGCTGGTATGTTACAGTTAGAAATATAATAAAATGACTTAATGATGCTTGACCATGGGACCAAAATCAGGACACACAACCTTCGTCATAAGCATTGCTCATAAATATAAAAAGTAATTGTCCTCACAGATTTCACAATATATACGTAACTGAGCATCTTTTGACTTTTTGACTCAAAATTGCACTGTTATAAGCTAGTTCAGAAGAACATACAAAAGCCTTATTTCATTTACTGCTTGATATTGGTATTATGCGACTATCAGTGAGTTACAGGCTTACGCACCATTCCATTTTTAATTCTCAGTTTACAACTTACCAAAGCCAGTAGCTGATTATGGGTAATATAAACCACAGTTCGTGTGAGGCCTTCTAATAGGTTCATTGATGACATGGGAGGAGTCTCTACAGCTCTTCCACCAATCACAACATCCAAAAAGGCAGCAACACAATTCTGTGGGGACAAACAGAACAGTTAATAGAACAGGAGTTACTCATAACGTAGGATATGAAACATATTGAGATTATATGTCTGCAAAGTCTGCAACAAAAAGATTTACATATACTGGAATTCATTCTTACTTTATCAAATTTTGATAAACTGCTTTTTCGTCGAGGATCTCCATCATCTGTATCAGCCATGGCTAACTGCTGTAATAATTGTCCAACCTGAAATATTTAAAAATACAACAATGGATAAACATTTAATACAAACAGGACTCCTTAAAAATAGTAGGCCTGCACAATAGGGCCCTGACTACTGGATGATTAACAGTTACTATTCTCAAGGAATATCTATGATTGGGGGACAAGCAACTACTTGTCGTTTCAAACAATCCAACATGTAAGAGGAGTAATGGAATCTAAAGTCTATTTTATACCAGAAACATATCCTTGGCACATATGCTCCTATGTTGATCAATGCAGTCTTTGACACTAGCTGCAACCATCATGTGGTGTTGCAACAGCAACATGTGTGTGAATCACAAAAATAGACTCAGAGTCTATTTTTGACACTTAATGTGCATGGCATGCTATCAGTTTTAATGTAGAAACAGTACACTTTTTTTTTACTTTGGTGCACAAATCAGGTTCATAATTAAGAAAGCAAGCAGCTATATACTTTTTTCTATTGATTATTAATAAATAGGGAGGCAGAAACAGATATGTGAGGCATTTACAGTTACAACAGTTGGCAGACGCTCTTATCCAGAGTGACGTACATGCTTTCTATTCTGCAAAGGAAATCTGTCACACTAGTCAACCTAGACTTATGTTACTGTCATAAGTGCTCTGTGAAGATGTGGGTTTTCAGGCGTTGTTTGAAGACAATGAGGGACTCTGCAGTTCTAACCATTAGGGGAAGTTCTTTCCACCACTTAGGTGCCAAAAGCCTTGATGTCAAAGGTGCATTCTCAAAGCTGATGGCAAGGTCAGGTCTTCAATACAGTTCTGTTTTGCTGGGATTATTTGGTTGATGTACTGTCATCCAGAAGATGTCATTCAGCCATGCAGCAAGTTGGGCTGAGGTCCAAGAGCCATGAGGAGGAAAAGTCAGGATGAGTTGAGTGTCATCAGCATAACAGTGGTATGAGAAACTGTGTGAAGATATAATATGGCCTTCAGTATAAGTGTATAAAGAAAAAACATGGGGGCCAATAACAGAGCACTGGGGAACATCAGTCAAGAGTTTTTGAGGTGTCAACATAGATCCTTTCCATGACACCTGATAGCTGCAAACATTCAGTTCGGATGCAAACCACTACTAGGAAGAATCTGTGGTTTCAAGTTCGATAAGTGAAGCCAGGAGAATTTAGTGTTTGACAGTGTTAAAAGCTGCTGAAAGATCAAGAAGAATCAGACCTGAAGACAACTTCACTGAATTAGATCTGTGAAAGTCCTCGGTGACCATCAGTAATGGGCTGATTTGAATCCAAGCTGCCTTGGGTCGTGAAGCGTATTCTGGGATAGGTTTAGCTGATTCAAACTTTAGAGAGGAATGAAAGAAGAAGTGATACTGGTCTGTAGTTAACATCACGGACATCCAGTGTGGACTTTAGGATGGGGGAGCTGAGGATATAGTTAGAAGTGTAGGTGATGTGATAGGAAGTGGGAATGTGGTTGGGTTGCAGGATTTTAGTTTAGGTTGCAGGAAGTTACAGAAAATCCTCATGGAAAAGTTAAGTAAAGCAAGTAAAGGGGGTGGTCTGCAGGCTCTGAATCTGAGAGGAAGCAACTACCTGAGAGAAGGCTCTGATCTTGTCCATTTGTACCTTGAAGAAAGTTGCAAAAAATATTTGAGGACAGAGAAGAGAAAGAGGAGGAGGCTTGAGGTGGATTCTTCTAGCTTGGGTATGAAGAAGGAGGACTTTGCAGCAGATACGTCTGTAGAGATTTTAGAAAGAAAGGCTTGATATGAAAGGAGATCACAGTTAAGGTGTGATTTCTTACATCATCTTTCTGCTGCTCTCATTTCTTTTCAGTTGTTGTGGAGAACATTAGGTAACAATGGTAAAGGAGGTAAGTTGCAGGTTGGTCTGGAAGATGGTGGGCACAGTTGGTTGAATGAGGAGTAAATGGAAGAAAGAAGAGAGTGCTATAGGTGAACGACATGAGGATGATGTTTCAGCAGTTTCATTATCCAGAACACAGAAACAACTCCAACCATAGAAGAATTTAAACAGTATGTGCAAGAACACAAGGAGAATTATCAAAAGTATGTGGAATGTGAGGGCCACTTTATTATCAGGTCTCATGAGACCATGACATTTTAATGGCTTTTTCACATTGAAAATAGATAGCTTAAGATCCAAAATGCCATTATGAGATGGTGACCCAACACAAAATATCACAAATAATATTATGAGGAGTAAATCTTTTTGTTTTATACTGGAAACAGTGAAACAAAACACAGTGGGGAAAAATGTGACTTTCACTTACCAAAGATGCTTCTCAGGGAATAGATAATCTTGTTGAAATATTTTGAAATTTATAATATTAATTGCTGCAAGACTACTTTGTGAACCGATAGGTCATATTTTTAATAGGTGTATACTAACTGGAACCTGTCCAGAGTTTACTTCCTGCACTGGCAAAGATATTTGAAAAAAATATTTTAAAGCAAATTTTAAATTATGTGTTAATGATTTACTTACAAATGCTAATACTTTAGTGGAGCAGAGAGAAAATCTTGATACATTTTAAAGCTGAGCTACAAAACATAAATAGCTGGGTAAAAATGAATAAATTAAAAGTAGAACATAGCTAAAACTAAAAGATGTCTTTGGTAACTGTAATGTCCTTGACAACATCCCAGTACTGAATCTGTCAATCGATGATATACCTATAGAGCAGGTTAATAAAGCAAAATTGCTGGGAATTAAATTGGACAATTTGCTTTCTTGGTCGGATCAAACTGATGATGGTCACAAAAATGTTGGCTAACTCTTGAAGCAAAGTGAGAATATCATATTCTGCGAATTATGCATAATGTGATTTGGAAAAAGAAAACTCAATTCATCTGTGATAGGTTGCTACTGGCAGGTTTTTGCCACAGCTACACAACTCGCCAAGTTCACTGAGCTCTTAGTTACCCCACCTCCACATACAAATTGCATGTTAAGAACTATTTTTTACATGGCCTCTTTAAGGTGGATGAGAAGTTTTAAGATATCAGAAAGATTAAGAATAATGTCTCATATGAGACCTTTTTTTCAAAATAGATTCATGGGTAAATGTGTGGGTCATTTTAACTGTATGTATATTTGATTGTGATTGTGTGAAACTTGTCTTTGAGTGTTCATTTATTTTTCTCTAAAAAGAGATTTCTGCATAACTTAAAACTCCTTTTACCTAAGTGTATTTTTAAGGTAGACCCCAGGGAGACCAGCGACCACTTTGTGGGAGCTGATGGGTTAGGAGATTAACATTTGTGGGAGTAGCAGACCTGTGCCCCCACCTCTTCTAGTATATATTTCAATATATTTTCAAAACACCATTATAATGATTTTTATCAGTATTAGCCCGTGCTATTGCTGTCGCACACGCATCACTTATTTTTCCTCCCACAGGACCCCTTTAGGACCCTCTAAACTTGTGCAGCATGAGCTACCTGGAAATAAACTTGTGATTGGAAATTCACTCTGGAATAGGGGCATCTGCTCAATAAATCAATAAAAGTAAATGTAAATTTGTTTCGTAAAGCTTGTGGCATAATCCCAACACCTATGAAACATGATAATTGTGTGACACACTAGCATGACAAATCCTACCTGCATGAGATTAAAGCGTGCCACTTCATTAATGGGAGCATCTGAGATGATTCCATATTGTTCAGGATTCACAATAGCTGGGCAAATGAAGCAGGTCAGCAGCAGGTCTGTACACATGGTTTTCACTTCCCCTACATCCAGTCTCTCTACTCGTGTGAGAGTCTTGTACATCTGAGACACTATCCAGCGCAAACTCTGAGGGAAGCAGTAGGTATTTTGCTTCAGGCAGCCAATAAAGGAGTTGACCAGGGCCACAAGCTTGGCTTCATTGGTTTCCACAGCTGCCTGCACCTTTTGGCGGTAAGCATCAGAGCCCTTTTCCCCAAACAGACGCTCTTGTTGGGCTGGGGTAAATCGCTCAGTCAGTTTTGCTGGGTCAGTCTCCAGGTGGTCCTCATCCTCCACCAGTAGCTGCATAATGGGCTCATGTAAAGTGGCAGTTAGGAAGAGTTTGGCAGAGTACAGGCCCTCAGAGAAGAGCTTAAAAAGGATGCTGAAGGCACAAGTGCCCCGCCGTAGCAGACGACGAGGGTTGTCGCTCTCCTTAAGCTCAAATTCAACTAAGTAGCGTAGGACCTATGTAAGACAAGATAGAAACCTTTTTTCAGTCAAAACACATTTTTTATCTTTTTAATCATTCTTTTTAATCAAATGAAAAAAATAAGTTAACGAAGAAAAGCATTCTTATTTTTGATAGTGTTTGAAATAGATCAACACTGAGGTGACAAAAACTGAAGATGAAATACAATGTGTATAATAAAGCATGTATAGTGTGTGCCTATGAAACCTAGGAACACGAAACAAAAATCAGTTATCCAAGGCAATTAATTCAATTACTTATGAATTAATTATTGAAGTTTATTTTGCACTTTGACAATGTTTTTAAAATGTTTCATCATTTCATTGTGTTAAGATTTGGAGTTAGCATACTAGCAGGAAATTTCTTTTCTTCATTTGCTTTTGATAATGACAACTTTTCCTTAACAATCTTTTGTCAGCTTGCTATGTAGATGAAACGCAGAAAGTTTTGCGCCGATCGGGCCCTAACCCTAGGGGGAGTTCTTGAAAATAGATTTCACACTTTTTGCTAATTTGCATAAAAACGGTAAAAAATTCTTACAAAAGTGCTAATACTCAGTGATAATAGAAATATGAATCTTTAGGGTATGCAATATGTGGTTTGGGAGTTAAGAGGTCCAAACGCATTGACCTTAGTAATAGCGCCACCTATCAGTGGACATGTGTCATTATTCCTATCTCAGTAGCTTTGGAGGTACTGAACGTTAATGTGAAAAAAACATTCTCAAAACCTCTGACAGGTAATGTACAAAACGTCTGAAAGGTCAGGCTGGAGCATTCATGTCCTCTAAATGCTAGCATTCGTAGCAACATGCTAGCGTTTTTTTTTAAAAATCACCAATAATTGATCCAAAAATCTCCAAAATAATACATTTTATTTTCATGCCCATAACTGAAAAATCTTTAAAATAAAAATAAACGTTTATTAATAACAGCAAGAACATTAAAACTTCTATAAAACGCATATTTCTTGACCAATCCAAATAAAAATTGGAAGACTTCATAGGGGTGGTACAGAAAAAAGGTCTGCCAAGTTTCATACCGATTAAAGTAACGGTTGTGAAAATACCAACGTTTACCTGTTTTTCAAACTCCCGAAAAAGAGTGACGGACTTCGAAATACAGCATAAGTTAGAGCGTATGAAATGTTCGGGATGAGCCAAGGAATGTGTCTGTAAAATCCTAACTCTACTCTGTTACAACTAATTTTTAAGAATATTTTTAAATTTAAAAGGAAAATTTGTGTTTTTTCATCATAAACCACGCCCACTTTTTCAAATCATTACCATATCACATGGGTGGACTTAGGGTGGTACCCTAACTATATATCTGAAGCTTGGTAAAAATCTATCAAGTCATTACTGTGATATAAACTACTCAGCGTTATAGCGCCCCCTAGTATTTGCAAATAACCAAAATTGATATACTACCTCAATATTGTGTTACAAACTTGTGCCATGAATTTGGTGTTGCCAGCTGCTATTATGGACAAAATATTTTGGTAGCTAACGTAAAAAATGGCTAAAGTATAACTTGCGTGTTTTTGATAATAGCAAATTTTCCTTCACAATCTTTTGTCGGCTTGCTAAGTAGATAAAATAAAGTTTTCCACTGATCATAATTCTAGGACAAGTTCTCAAAAACAGGTTTCGCACTTTTTGCTCATTTGCATAAAAATGGTAAAAAAAAGACTCAGAATTACTCAGTGATTATAGAAATATGAATCTTTAGGGCGTGCGATATGTGATTTGGGAATTAGAGGTCAAAACACATTGACCTTAGTAATAGCCCCACCTATCAGTGGACATGTCATTATTCCTTTCTCAGTAGCTCTGGTGTTACTGAACATGAATGTGAAAAAACATTCTTCAAAAGTCTTACAGGTTAGGCTGGAGTATCAGTTTTTTTTTGCCAAAAAAGTGGAAAAATAATAATAAGAAAAAACTAAGCAATTACAATAGGGCTCCAGCTTCACTTGGACCCCTAAAAACGCTATGTTGTGCATTGTGTATATATACCTGCAGTAGGTAGCTTTCATCCTCTTGCATAATGCAGTTGCCATAAAGTGAGGTGAAAACAGTGTGGAACACTCCTTGTGCATGTTCCTGGTTAAGCCTCTCCCCAGCAACAAGACAGGAGGCCACCAGCCGTGGATTTTCCCTCAGCCTACCCAGGAATTCTCCATAGATGCTCTCTTGAAAGCCAAGTGTCTTATAGCCATCCATAAATTGTGTGTCTTCTAAAACCTTGGCATGCTGACAGCATTCTGCTGGGGAGGCCTCCGCACTGTGTAAAAAAGAGAAACAAGCATTAACAGGAAGGTCCTTGATGTCTATAGACAGATTTTGATTTTAAAGTGAGAAAAAAAGATTGAACATGTATTTTAAACTACACTTCCTACTATCATTAAAAATGTCTAACTCAATATGCATACTTGACATGAAAAAATGAGTTCAATTTCAATTTAATACTGTCTTAATACATTTGAGAATAATTAAAACATTTTGTTATTAAGGCCATGCATTTCTTATACGGTAAAATAAACTCGCACTGAGCCACACACTGTGATTAGAACGGTCACGTCAAGTCAAGTAGGCTTTTATTGTCATTTCGACCATATACAGTTCACACAGTACACAGTGAAACGAAACATTTGCTCCAGGACCCTGGTGCTACATGAAACACAGGATCCCAAAAAACTATTCAACTGACAACATGAAGTGCATTGTGTGCAAAGATGCAAACATTACAGGACAGTGCAAGGACAGACTGGTACAAACAAAGACTAGTGCACAGTTATGGGACTACCAGGTGCAAAGTATCAGGATGTGCAAAAAAATGCAATAATGTGATTGTAAACAATGACACAGGGAGAAGGAAGAATGTAGCAGCATAAAGTTAAATATTAGTAAATAATTATAAACTTAAGGACTAATGTGTATGTGTGTGTGTGTGTGTGTGTTGACAGTCCCTGAATGTTGAAGAGTCTTATTGCCTGAGGGATGAAACTATTGCACATACTGGTAGTAAAGGCCCTAATGCTTTGGTACCTTCTTATAGAAGGCAGGAGGGAGAGCGGTTTGTGTGAGGGGTGTGTTGGGTCATCCACAATGCTGGTGGCTTTTTGTGATACTTTTACACAGCCAACCATGATACTTTTACACAGCCAACTGTACATGCATATTTATAGTCACAAATTGCAGTATACAAAATAAAGACCCAAACCTTAATAAACACACCATGCATAAGAAAGCAGTTTTCCAGTAACCCAGTAATATTCAGAGCTTTAGATTTAATTTATTCACTGTATAACTGCAACATGCAAAGTAAAAACAAAGTGCAAAATGCCATCTGATGAAAAATAAACATTTTTCATGCAGCCAATTTTTAAAAAGCACTTTCATATAGCTTCTCAAATGGGTTAAATGAATGTAAAACCTGTGAAAATAAAGTACTTGATGGATTCCCATAGACATCTTTAGCTGAGTTACAGAACAACACTGTTAAACTGGTGGAAAATAACTTGTTTATTTAGATGTTAAACATGTCAACATAACATGGGTGTGGAGTAAAGACTAGGGTTGGGTCTATGGATAATGCCACCAGATGTTGAAAATCATCACAATGTTGGGCCCAGCATTGAGATTCTACCCTCCCATCCAAAGAAAACTAACAAAATACTGATTCTGAGAACATAATGCTAACAAATAGTGAAAAAATAAAGATGAATGGTCAGTGCAAGAAGTAAAGCAATTTTAGGATATTGAGAGTCATGCAGTGTCCAATGAGCCTAAATAAGGCAAGTGAGTTTTACCTGGTAAGAATGAGGCGGTCAAGGTTAATCCTCTGCTGCTTGGCGATCCAGGCCGCACGGTACAGCCTCTCCGCTGTCTTCAGCACTTCGCCATTGAGCCGTTGAATAAGTTGCTTCTCTGAGGCCACATACAGTCTCTCTTGCTTCAGGTGGTGGGCCAGTGTGTGGATGTCTGGCTTCACCATCTTTCAGATGAGCCACAGAAAGGGACACACTGATGATGGTAAAGAAGACAGCTTAGAAAAAATGATATTTACAGACTTAATTTCTGGATATTTTTCAACAGGACAATGTCTCAGAATCTGGTAAACACACTTATGGAATAAAAAATAAAAACACATTACTAACCAGTTTTAAAGTGAGGCAATTTATAATTTTTTATTTTTACACAGAAGGTACTTTCAAACACTTTCTAATCTCCAGTCATGTCATGCTATTTCCCAAACAAGACAGAAATGACCAGAACAAAGTATGTACTATTGTGCTTGTACAGACTGCCAAAAGCCTCCTATTATTATTGTGGTGTTATATACAATTTTGCTGTTTAGAAGGAAGCCTAAGACTAAGACATGGCCTATGCATTGTATGGTCAATTAAACTAGCCCATATTGTTATGACACTAGCAATCTGTAATGAGTAGTACCTCATGATCATTCAATAAGCATTCTTTGGGAAATGCTTCAACTGACTGTAAAATCACAAATTTACCTATGATATGATTATCAATCAAATTAACATGTATGTTGCTATTGCTATTTGTGTAAACACTGGTTATCTGTGAATATCTCTTGCTTCAGTCTTTCAAAGAAATTGTCAGACTCATGACACTTGAGCTTGGAAACCATTTTAGACTTGTTGTGGAACCTCTAGCTTTAGGTGCCTGTGTGGGACATGGTGATTTATAGCTAAGTAGGCCTCATGTTAATCATTAGGACATTATAAAGTTAAACATTGTTAGTTGTAGTAAGTTATGGTCCCCATTTTGTATTTCTAGGAATTCTTATTTTTATTATTATTGTGTAAATTATAATTGTGTAAAATAGAAAAGCAATTTCCTCTGGGATCAATACAGTTTTCTGATTCTGATTCTTCTAATCATGAATGGTTAGAGCTAGGTGGTTGCTGTATCTCCACTGGCCTGAGCTGTTGCTAATACAGCAGCTCCATGGCTCTGCAGTCACACAGACAAGTGTGGAATGCTGGTGAATGAGCAAAAAAATAAGTAAATGAATAAATAGAAAATAACCTTACGCAGCAAAGGGAATAGCTGTTGTAGGGAATGGGCAACCATTTGCACTGATAAACAATGCCCAGGATCCCAAGGTCCGCTGACTCAGACACCATTATCTGATCGGAATTCCTGGCTATGCATTATTCCTTTGACAAATGCAAATACCCTAGAAAGATCTTAATGTAATATTTATAATTTCAGGGTGTACAAATTATTTATTCTCACTACTATGGCCAAATTTATACAGTGTTACCAGTGGACCAGCGTAATAGAGCTATACCACAATCTACTATTTGAGTGTGAACTACATAACCTCTGATGCAGGATTTGACTTGACATTATATGTGAATTAAAAATACTATGAGTAATTCATTTTTTAAATATTATAGTTATCATCAATACTAGTATATTCTGGCATCCCTAATGTGTTGCAGCGTTTTTGCACTGACTATCACAATTTTTGTAATGCATTTTGTAATTACATTTAAAAAAACAGCATACTTTAATGAAATATAATTATTTATACTGTATTAAAACAATTATTTAAAAATATATAGATATATT
>JBBPDA010000019.1:8014045-8037716 GCA_037974385.1 Arnoldichthys spilopterus
ACACTTGTCGATCCGGTGTCCATTTACCGAGTTTGGTCGCACTGAGACACAAAATAGCACAAACTAGCACCATTTTGAACTGGAGAGGCCGCTGCGTGCTGCTGCCGTGCCGCCATCTTACCGGAATATCACATATTGAATACTTTACTCTGTATAACAGTTTCTTTACCTCCAAAATACTCCTGACATACTTCAAGTTTGCCTGTAATTAAATCATTCTTTTAGGATTACTAGCACCCTTTTCTCCTCCAGTCCACACCATGGTGCAACAGTCTGAACCCACCTGTGATTCTCCAGGCCTTTCACTTTGTGTCTTGCGTATATCTGACTTTCTTCTCTCTATCATATTAGCCAGTTCTCTCACTTTACCAGTCATAGCTCCAGGATTTAAAGATCCAACTCTCACCCCCACACTCAACACTATGTTTCCTCCTCTCCTACAGCAACATCGTTTCTGAAGGCACCCTGCTGACCAACATTACCAGTGCCGGGCCTCGACAAATGCCATATAGAAATATGTTTTATGATCTATACATTTGATTTGCAATGTGTATTACATCAGATATCCTTACTGAAGTATCTGAGGCCTGGACAGCTTTGCAGGATGAAGCCTTGTCATGGACTTTTTCACCCAATTTCCACCCAAAACTTTCACATGTTTGAGATACAGACTCTTTGCTGCAATGTCACTGAGTTGATATGCCCTCAGCTAATTTCTGATAGTTCTGTCACAAATATTGTTTTTTTTATTTGTTTTGATATGTTACATGGAAACAGGATTTTCTATTAGACAAAAATTTTTTGTGTCATATCTATGATTCATATCTATGTTTGTTTGCTACAAAGTAAGAAGGGTATAAGAAGAATGTTTAAGCGTGGTGATTCTATAGTTTTTGCTAGGGTTTGTATTTTATTTCTTTGTTTGTTGACAGTGTTAAATGTCTTTTGTGTAAAGCTACAGCCAAAGACCAATTACATTTACTCTACCCCTTGCTATCATATTGGGCCACCTCAAGGTGTCACTGTTTATTAAATCCAAACTGCAGCCTATGTATTCACTCACAAGCTGTGTAAATAGAAAGAACTTCAATTATGGAGATACAGAGAAATGTTTACCGCTGTTCCTAAAACAATACTATATTTAAAATGCAGGAATATAAGACAAGGCTGTTTCCTTTTGATTTAAATGGAAGGTATAATGAGGGTATAATCTATTTGTATAATCACACAAACTGTTTTTCCTTATTGTTTTCAGATTTTGTAGATCACAAAACAACTGCACAATAAAAAAAAAGTCATAAAAATGAGCATTGAAAAGTGAGTATTTTCAAAACCGAATACTAACATCATTGCATCAGTTACAAAATCAGTATGTTATTTGTTCCCCACTGGTGTTAATGACAGCACAGGAGTACCATTCCATACAGAGAACAGTGCGAAATGATATTTCAATTATTCTGGGGAAGAGCCTACATACACACTATATGTATCTGCATGTGTGTGTATGTCATCAGGATTTTGAGACCTAATTCAATTTAACACAAAATATGCTCCTAAAAATAATGTCCCTATTGTGTTTGTGTGTGTGTTGCATGCGTATGTGCGTGTATGTATATATCTGTGTGTTTTACAGAAGAGTATGTATCCAGATGTTTCAGCATGCTCAGGCAAGGTCACTTACACACACAGAGCACCACAATCTTTCAGTGCTTTGAGCTTTTGTGTGTGCACCAAAAGAGGGAAGAATGAAAAGAAGAAAAAAGACTGGTGCTTTAAAGTTTGGGGAAGAAACATGAAGCTACGTGTATGGGCAGGATGGTAGAATGACTGCATCTCAAGTAAGCTAAGCACTCTAAAAAATGCAGTCATGCGAGATTTCAGGGTAGTCCCAAAGGAGGGGCCATTGACAGGTGCTAACTCTTCAACAGGAAACAAAAACTTGTTTGTGGATTCTAGGAAGATCCAGTGAAAAAGAAATGCAAGTAATACAAGTAAGCATTTATTGAGTACTCTTGACAAATGGCATACACACACACGCAACATGTACAAATGAAAAAGAATTCTGCAACTGCCAGTTTTGTAACAGCCAGAGAAATGAGAAGTGTTAGGGGAATCCAAATAGAAGGCAATTTACAGACTCCACCCATAAGGCACCTGTAAAGGCTAACATGGAAGCAGAAGCAGACAAAGGGCTGGAAAGCAGGGAAAGGAGGGCTGTACTTGCAACCAGCCAATAGGACCTTGGAGACAAATGACAGAGTCACAGGAGTAGAGAGATACAGAGCATGTTGAAGAGGGATTCAGAGCCTTACATTTCAGTTTTCCTAGCGAAGAGCCAGGACCAAATTTACTTGCTATCAGTTCCCAAAGGCCCTGAAAGTCTTAAGAGCACGGATCTGGAGCCATGGCTGTGACCAATTTTCATTACATCACTCGAATGAGCAGCGGCTTTAAAGTTTACATCCTAGAAGGTAGTTATCACTTTTTACTCTTTCAGGTCTTCTATTAAAAAAATTCTATTCTTATTTGACTAGGTTTTCTACTAGCAATATACTTTTTCAACTAGCAATTTAAGTATTTCAGTTTAAAAATATGACCTTTTCTATAAACAGCAATGTTATTTAATACACATATACTGGCTACCTTAATGCCTAATGAGAGCATAACAAAATGTATAACCATAATTGCATGGTCTAGCTGTTTTTTTCTGCTTTTTATTTATTTATTTTTCTTTTATTACATCTTATTTGACCATCTCATTTCATCTTATAATATTTCCAACCATGTAAACTTATACAACTTTAAAGGAAAATGCTAATGCTATTTTAAGTGGAGAGTGGAGAGCTGATGCTATTTATAACTTAAATTTTGTAAGGGCTTCATTATGGACTATGATAGTTGATATATCATTAAGCAAATGGCTGTTATTTTTCTCAGTGTGACTGTAAGGGTTAATGGAACCCTTCGGAGGGCCTACTTTTTGTGTTTGATCACTTAAGAAAAATAACCCTCCCTCAGGCACTAGAAAACCACTCAACGTGTAAGGTGTGGTTTACACCTGGCCCCCTGTCCTCTGCCAGATCGTGTCAGTCTGTCACACTCCACTGCTTTGACTTTGTGGCAGAAACCATAATGTTCACATGAAATTTGCCACCAACATCCTCAGTACCCAAACAGAAATGTGTAGTTTTGGGTTCTTAAATTTACAGTGCTTTAACCTGCGACCTAAAAGTAGATTAAAGATTCAAAGTTTTATTGTTAAAGTTGTATATGTAAAAAGTACTGTGTACAGATTACAATTTAATTTTAACTTGAATGCCTCCTTCACAAACTATACAATTAACAGTGTTACAAAATTACAGCAGACACTATACAGTTAACAGCATTGCTTAACATTTTGTCAAAGGTATTATTGCAACTGGTGTTTGCATAACATAAGTTTATTTGACCCTTATGAATGTGCTAATTAAAAGGTTTTCTATGATTAGTTGTATACTTGATCTCTGTTGCAAATGAAAGACTCTAAAGAAGCAATTATATCTATTTATGTAAAATACCCAGATTAATTTTTAGAAGTTGAAGTGTGATGTATACTATAGATTGAGTTAGAATCAAATTTAATGTACTATATATCACTGCCAGATAATATTTAACTAATCTACAATTTGAAAGCCTTTATTAGTTTGCAATATGGAAGAGATTAATCTTTAAAAAATAGGGTTGATTTTTTTGGTTAAAAATTCTGTGTAGCTGAAAGACATTAAAGCAGTTTTTGACGATCATAAAATTAAATCAAATAAATTTATTAAATGTGACTAGTTTTGTTGTTTTTGGGGTTTTTTACTTTTATTGTAACATGTACAGCAACATGCACACAATTAAGATGAATCACTAATAGATAAAGTTGGATAAAGCATGTACATTTGTCACATTGGGTTTTTTTCATACAGATCATGCTGAAAATAATACTTAATAATACTAGCACATATTTCAGAGTTAATTTTGTTTATAAATAAAGTTTTTAAACCTATTAGAATTTTCAGTATTTCTTAAATATGACCACTTGATTTTTGCACAGATCCTAAGGGTAGAGCGAACCCAATTAAATAAATGAAACACAAATATTATACTTGGTGATTTATGCTTTAGGGAAAATGATCCAATATTACATATGTTTGATTGGGAAAAATATGTGAACCTGTAAGTATTGTTTTATATTAGCAATTTGAAGGTCAAATTAGGTGTCTGCAATCCATAGATAATAATCTGGGATGAATGGCCACCCTGTTTAAATAGGGATCAATCAAAGTCTGATATTCAAAACACATGTCAAATGTATCATGGCATGAACAAATGAGATTTCTGAGGACCTCAGAAAAAGCTAGTGCTTTCCAAAAACATCATTTCTGCCCATCAACAGTTTGCTGAAGACTAGCCAGCATCGATAATATTGGATCAATTTAAACAAACTCTATGCTATAATGCTATAAAAGCAAAATTTTGGTTCTCTAAAGAATTATTTTAGAAAAAGATATGTATAAGTGTGAAGAATTGTTTAAAGGCTTACAGAATCTTTACATCATATAAATATTTTTTACTAGTTCTGGTTCTTTTCTTAGAATCAATATATCATGGGGTGGTGTTTTTGACCAAAAAAAGGCATTGTACAAATAATTCTAGCACCTTTATTTTAAGACTGTAGAGTGTTTACATGTGCTGCCTTTTTTGTTTTACATTTGAATGACATTTACCGTTAGTGGTGAATCAGCTGGGTTCCACAGTAATACTCATAGAGCCAGTTGATCTTGTTCTGCTGCTTAACAGAGTTTACATTTAACGGTGTCAAAGCAAAGTTTTCCCACAATTAAGTCATACAGGTGGTGATGAAATAGCAGGAATTAACAGTAAAGTCTTAATACCGTTTTCACCGTTTGGCCAAGTAAACAATGCATAGTCACATTATACTATTTTGTTCCCTGTCTAAGTCAATTAATTCACCTGTACACTAGGTCATGTACTAGTGACTGTATTATACATGGTATGAGCCCTTATAATATTGCAGCCTTTGTACTTAGCATTGTTGTGTCCGCCTAGACTAAAATTGTTAAGACACACATGTCTGTTGTCTCCTAGGTCAGCCCAACCTGCGGAGCGAGGACAGGTTCCGTCACATGACCAGCGACAGAGTTCGAGTGATTCCTGCACCTAAACACAAACACAGTTTAGAACGAGGGCGAACACTTGAAGAGAGGTACATCAAATCTAAGCCAAATCTAATCAAAGAACATCCTCTATTGTTTCTTAAATTTTTAAAACTAAATAATATCACCACTCTTAACTGGTAGACAAGACTGAGTTTCCTAGAAAATGACTATCATGGCTGTGTTTTGTCAGGAGAGAAAGGGCCCTGAGTAAGAGCCTGGCAAACACCACAAGAAGATCTTCAGGCTTCAGCATGCCTGAGAGTCCTACATCCACCTGGAGCCCTACATCTAGTCCTACTCACTTTATCCCCAGCCCAGTCCACTCGACTCCAGTTATGGATGAGCCCCTTGCCCTCATCAAGAAACCCCGTCAGGAATCAGAGAACACAGAAAACAAAACAACTTCAGTCAGACAAATACAGGTGTTTGTTTTATAACTAAAAATCAGGGTACAGAAGAAATACTGTGAGTAATGCATTCAAAAACTGCTAAATACTGTAACTCAGCAATACTCAATATCATTTATATTGTACATGTCCACAGTCGATATGACAACCATTGGAGGAGGGTTTCATGCTATTACTGAAAATGTAATGATCCTAAACATTTTTCCTTTTACCTTTCACCTATACCCAACAACAAACAACATTTAACATTTAGTTTTTTTTATACATGTCTATTCAACTCATGTTTGTCTATGATATTTATCCTGTTTAACATAAACAGAGTGTGCTGAGTGAACACACAGTATGTCTCATCACATTTTAGAATCTCACCTAAGGTCATTTAGGTCTGCTTATCTCCACTATCTGTGAAATGCAGCAAAATGTAAAAAGGCAGCCCATATTCCCAACAGACTCCTTGAGTGTGGAGACAGGCCTAAACCTGTCCCAGATATGCAATCCAGCCGGATTCAGGAAGAAATGTGAGCAATGGGTGGAGGAATGTTGTCAACAAGTCCCAACACACCACAGCCGTTGTTGACCTGTTAATGGCATCAGGGCTGAAGCAGTAATCTGGAACCTTGAACAGACTTCATAGACGTTTAACTAAAGACATGCCTTTAAGATCTTTTTACTTTGAATATATATAGTCATGTTCAATATAGCTTCATAATATGATATTTACAATATATATTTAATAAATAATTATCAAAAGAAAGCCTTTTATTTTACAGTATGGTAGTTATGAGTCTTTGTTGACCCTTGTTATGTCTTCTGCAGGTTCGCCCATCAGTGATCACCTGTGTCTCTTCAACAAACTCAGCATGCAGGGCTGAAGACTCTTACAGACATTCCATTGGTATGTTATATTAAACATAAAATATAAAAAATTCCTGTGACATTTTTCTTTATGGTTTTCCTATAAATCTCTCATAATTGCCATTTACAGCATCAAAATTCCTATATCAACATAGTACAAAATACTTTTAAATCCTTCTAAATATGCATCCATTCTAAATATGCTTTTATGTTGGCTTTCTCTGTGTAGTAAAGACACATCACAGTTTTGATCATGTTGAAGAGCATTTCCAGAGAAGTCTTGGAGTGAACTACCAAAAAGGCGCTTCCAAGCAGCTCTCCATCAGTGTGTCTGTGGATGACCACTTTGCCAAGGCTCTCGGTGAGAAGTGGATCCAGCTCAAAGAGTCATCCTTGTTTTGTGCCTCTTCTTCTTCACCATCATCTTCCTCTTTATCTCCACCTAGCAGTCCAACATTCATCCATTCACCTGGCTACAGCCAGAGTCCCAAACGAGCTCACACAAATTCTGACAGCCCAACCACATCCACTTCTAGTCTGTGGTCAGAAAAGTGAAATGCGTTTTATATTAAAATGAGGGGAAACAAATAGTTAGACACATTTGCTTTTGTTATTTGACATGCTTTCAATTTTGAGTTATTTTGCCTCTATGTTTGGGTGTGTTGTTTTGTTAAAATTTTCATCTTCAGTTTCTTGGTTTATGGGATTCTCCTGTAACAGCAGAGCAGCATCTCCATGACATGATCCTTCCACCTCTGTACTTTACTTTTCCTGCTTATGTAGAAAGGTTCTGCTTGGGAATTAGTTCCGGTGCAGTTCATTGCTTTTTGTTCTCTGTGTATCTGTTGTTTCTACTGCTTTCAGGTCATCCAGTTCTTTTTAAGTGACCTCTGATTCTGTCTTACATTCTGTATTAGTCTACAGGCATATTGGGAAATGTTGCATGGCATTTGTCCAGGCATGATTAGTTCTTCTATTATATTTCCTTAATAATATTGTATATTATTGATCCAACTGTCCTGACAAGTATGTTTAAGATATTTGCTAGGGCTCTGTAATGACAAAATGTGTCTAAATACTTGTTTCCCCTTACTGTGAATGAACTTATGTGCATTAGATTAACACATGAACCATGGTGT
The DNA here is from genome assembly GCA_037974385.1 of Arnoldichthys spilopterus. NCBI lineage: Eukaryota > Metazoa > Chordata > Actinopteri > Characiformes > Lepidarchidae > Arnoldichthys > Arnoldichthys spilopterus. The sequence goes on from JBBPDA010000019.1 coordinate 8,021,651, forward strand.
GTGTGGTGTACAAAATAAAGTGATGAGATGAATGCAATGAGAGTGAAGCAATACTGTGGACTTTGGTACTGAAGCACTGCCTGTTTGGGTGTCTCTCTGTGGGATTTTTTTTGGAGTAACTGGGCAAGATTTGTCCTATTTTCAAGGATGTGAATAATTTCCTGTTGGCTATGTACTGCTGAAAAACTATAATTAGATAGGTTTCATTGTTTTTTATGCCTTACGTTTTTTGATATTAATGACCTTCATTGCACTGATTACAAATGATATCATTTCATTTGGCGGTATTTGCCTATACTGTAATAATAATACCAAATACTAAAGGTATTTATACATGCATTGGTCCTGTAGTACAGTAGTGAAACCATGCAAAGTAAGCATCAAGAACACTTGTAAGTCTTAGATTTGTAGTGGAATCAAACACTGTAACATTAATTATATGCAGTGAGAAAGATGTTGGTAGTATTAAGTGATATATACATTTGATTTTTTTCATTTAACTTCTAGCTTGGATTTCAAGGATCAGCCACTGTAAATATTTGTAATAAACATATTCAATTCAAATCATGAAATAATGATGCTTATTAAATGTATTTTACACACTAATCAACAGATATACGTTTTTAAGGATAACAGAAATGAAAATCAATGCATGATGCATATTTTGTGACATGACAAATGAAAGCTTCATGGGCAGAATGTGAAAAATCATAATGGTACAGCTGAGAAACGGGTTTGAACAAACACCTCGATGGATACAGTAGAAGCAACTGAAAAGGCAGTTCAAAGGAGTCTTCTCAATGCCAAAAACCAAGCCCTCTATTTCTAGGCTTGGCTTACCTTGTCCAGGTGGCAGTCTAGTGTTACTCAGCAAACAAATAGACTCAATGCTCTAAGGCTTAGCACTGGAGGTAGTGTTGTAACTTAATGTTCTCCTGGAATGTGGACACTTTAGGGCAACTTAAAAGATCATGAAATGTAGATTAGGGATGACATCACTAGTGTCCAGTCCATGTTCAGTTTTCCATGTGATAAAAAATTTAGGAAATTTAGCAAAAATTAAATAATAATACTCTATTTTTCTATTAATGTTAATCTGTCGGTACATACCACCTGGTTGATAACTGTGGTTGTAACTTAGAATCTGTAGCATTTTCAGATACATACTGTAAATGTAGTAGGCAGTGGTGGCCTAGTGGTTAGGACCTTGCCCTTGTGAACTGAGGTTGCAGGTTCAAGTCCTGGCCTGGGCATAACTGATGTACTATCCCACTACACTGCTCCCAAGCAGTTTTTCTTCTTACTCTTTTACAAAAATGATTTTCTAAAGACCCATTATTTGAAAAGTTTTAGTTACATTTTGGCATCACACAAAGAACCATTCTGGCAGTATTTTTAAGCATATTAAATAATAAAGTATGTACATGTTGTAAACATGCTAGATCAGGATTTATTCACTTCTGTCAGTGTTAGATGTTTCACGAACAGGGATTACTGACCTACATTACATTTACATTTATTCATTTGGCTGGTTCTTTTATCCAAAGTGATTTTCAAGACACAGGAACAATCAAGCATTAGAGTTGCAGAGGGCAACACTGAAGTAAGCGTCTTCTTCTGCAGAATACAGTAAAAGTTTGCAGCTCCTTTGCAGCTATGACAGACATATAAGTCAGCATTCTAGATTAACAAGTATGAATATCTAAAGTAAGGAGATGTTGCACTTCGCCTAAATATGTAGTCCTGTAGGCCACATTACCCAGAAAATTAAGCAATATCTATGTGATTTATTCACATGGACAGAGGCCACTGTCATATGAATCTCTTCACACAAGCAATGCTTGTGTGTTGTGTCCCGTGTTAATGTCCTGGTCTGAAGACAACATCTGGCCCAGCACCATGATGAAGTGACTGATGAAGCAGTTAAATAGGTGTTTAAATAAACTGATTTTTTAAAAAAGATGATTAGATTGTTTTGTCTACTGCTCATCACAAACAACTCTGTTTCTTCTTGACCAAAAATCCATTCTGTGGATTGCTACAATGGAAAAAAAACAGAATTAGGGTAAAAAGATATATTTACCACTACAAAAAGCAAGCAAGGCTGAACTGAAGCAAAGTAATGTGTTCCATCTCTCCTCAGTTCCATTCAGTCCAGAGTCCCATGCTGCCCTTTGAAAATAACCTAAAATATTCTCTGACATGAAGCGAATGGACAACATAACCATTTTTGGTAGTAATACAAATGAACTATACAATACTGCAGAAAAATATTTCTACTGTGTAGAAACAACAATATGCAACAACATAACCCCTAAACCGCACCAGTGAGCCCATCATAGGGTGGAGTGACAAACGACACACATTTCATATTTTAGTGAGAAAAAACACCATACTGATGCCTTATAGAGCGATACCTCTCCCTTCAAAACGTTCCTAATGCTGCAAGTTCGCCATAGTTTATTTTCAATAGAGCCGTGAGCTGTAAAAAAAAAAAAAAAAAATTATAGAACATGCGCTGCCGAATGTCAAAATAAAAGTTTCTTTCAAAACGTGGCGAAATGTGATGTAAAGCGGTAAACTGCCAATGATATCGAAATAAATTGTAGGCTAATTTCCTGTGGCCCCGCCACTGAATATGATATTATTGGTCAAACAACGGAAAAAATACATGGAAAATATTAAAACGGGAAAGAACGCTATAATATGGAGAAACTTTGGAAAGGCGAGAGGGTTAACAGGTCTCACACATACTTTCAAATTTTCTAACATAGACCTAGAGACATTCCTTCCTCTTGAAAAGATTTTCGAGAAAGATCCTACAAATCCGGTTTGGCAAGTGAACAGAAGGAGGAAATGAGGGAGGGGAAGCTCAAGAGCGTGTTTTTATGAAGGGATATATTTTCAGAGCTTAATATGCATGTTGTGTCTTGTTGTGTCTCCTGCAGTCCAGGAGATTTTACTAAAGCTTTTTCCTTTGTGCTTCTTGATATATGCATGCTGTTTTGCAAAGTGTATAATCTGGGAAATAATGTGTGGGAATAATTACATAGCTTTAAATAGTTTTTTATTACATCCTAACATATCTATAGCATAAACGTTTCTTTGTCCAAATTAAAAAAAAAATTCACAATAACAATTTCACAATAATGCTTGATTGCCATCTAGTGGTAGGATGCATGTCGGATTTACTGTTATTGTGATCACACTCAAGCACCACAACGAAATGTGACCTCTTCACTTTACACATCACACATGCACACATTAACAGTGTCCAGGGAGCAGTGTAGGGGGATAGTACCTTGTTTAAAGGTACCTCAGTTGTGCCCAGGCCAGGACTTGAACCTGTTACTGTTAATTTGCTTAAACTGATCATGTTTATGGACTTGCAACAGCAAACATTTTTTGACAAGGGTGTGAAAAACATTTAACCACCTGCCTGACACACATATCTATTCTCCAGAGAGTGGAGAAGATATATGGTGTAGTCCTGAAAATTCTAAAGGCTTGTACCTCTTGAATATAGCATTGTTTACTCCAAAGATTTATTTATTTCATGGTATGTATTATTTAATACAGAAATTCTCTTTTAGTAAGATAGTTTTGAATGCAGTGTTTCCAAGAGATTTCAAAAAATGTGCATAAACAATTGCAACAGTAAATTCAGTTTTACTTATGGAGTTTGGATTTTCATTGGATTTAACCCTTTGTTGTTCGCATATATGTAATCCTATAGTTCAGAGGTTACTTTTTTGAAGAACTGCCTTGGTCTCCTGTTGTTCTTTATATTAAAGGGAAGCTACTTGTTACAGGCATGGTCTGTTTTCTGAATATCAACAACATTTTGTCGTGCTTGATTTGTGTAATCACTAATGTCACCCATGTTGCCAGAAAATTAAGAGCATTTGGCAAGGTCTTAAACAAAATAGATAATGGTGCTTAAATAACATATGTATCAACATTCCAACTATATTGTGTTTATAACATTTTCTAGATGTGCTAATAATTGGGGCATATGTGTTTGAGAAAAAAAAAAAGATTGATCTCATCAAGAAACTGTAAGCCTATATATCATATAGAATTCCGGGAGTAGAGCATTCTCTGTGGCATAAAAGCTCTAGAAGAGGTGCAGTGAGGAAGTGTTTTTGCGGCTTGTCATGGCTTATGGCTGACGGTTTTTAGGATCACTGAGTCTTTTTGTCTGAAAATAGGTTCTGCGTGAAAATAGTTTTGAAATACACCTTATAAAAAATGTCCCATAGGCAAAGATCCCTGAGACTTAACCCAGTTTAAACTGGTCACTGAGAGCTAGTTTCTAACAAAAAGAATGTCTATCATCTAGTAGATGTGCTGTGTGGGATTAGTATGTCGATTCAAATTCATTTTTTTACTGTGTTAGGTCTTGTGGACTTATGTACAGAATATGAAACAAAATTCCAAATATAAATTTGCAGTACTTTTCACAATATATACTTATGATACTGAACGTCATTCATCTCAGCAAACCGCACTGTTTATACTATTCATGTGGACAATGATGCTATGGTTTGTCTCTTCTCAGAGTGTTTAATCTGTTGTAGGTGCTTTGCAATTTTTCTCACATCCTTATCACTGTCATTTAATTTAAGTGATGTTTTAGGTAGAGAAGTATTACAACAGCTACTTTCTTCTCTATGCAATGTTTTTCAGTTCGCTATTGTGTGTATTGTGTACATAATTATATGAGATTCTGTGGAATTGCATGTAATGGACTGTGGTCTAGAAAGTGATTTTTTTTAGGTGGCACAGGACTAGTCATTTTAGGACACTAGCTATTTTTCTCTTTTTTTTAACATGCTACACAATCAAGTAGATTTTTTACACAGTAGGTTTGAACCAATGTCTTCAACATGGGTGCATGTATGGAAACAAATTAATGAAATAACATGGTCTGTTGGCAAGATAAACAATGTCTTCACAATGTAATTATAGAAAAAATAAAATACACATAGAGATCTGATTAACCACATCAAAGACTTTCAAATTATCATAACTCATAAACTCAGCAATTTAAGTGTAGTTTCCAAAACAAGGCAAATATTTTTTTTACAACATTGCAAAAGTTACCTTGGCCACTTGAAACATTAGCCACACACATCACAACACATGATTCTGGCCAGTCACTACAATGGTGATTTCAACTTTGGAGCACTCTTTGTGTATCATTGTGTACCATTGGTTAATGCAAAATATTTACATAAAAATTTTATTGAATACATGGTTTTGCTGAGAGTAACAAGAGAGGGTTCCTGCACATGCAAATTGGAGCAGTGGGCAGCAATCAACAGCACCCAGGAAGCAAGGTAGTGGGACATTACTTGTACCTGCAACCTTCAGTTCACAAGGACAAAGTCCTAACCACTAGACCACCACTGCCCACTACAGAGAGAGGAAAACAATGAGTGAATGAATTGTAACCAAAAACAAAATATAATGTGTTATCAACAAAAATGCAGTGTCATTCACTTTGACCATCAGCATTTGTATTCCTGTATTTTTGGGCCAATTGAAGAAAGCTGTTTTACGTTATTGACCTATAGAATGTATGGCAATGAATGATGAAATGAGAACAATGAAATGCATGTAGGGCTGTAAGCAAATTATATGCTGCATTTTATAAAATCAAATGTTTTTGCTTAAGCTACTGAGAAAAAAAAATGTAGAAGTCATTGGAGATACTTTTGCAATACAACAGATGTGCAAATTTAATAATTATTTCTAAACAAACTTAAACATACAATTAGAACTTGAAATGTTTGATATATTCCTAATCAATATATTTATTTTAATGAATATATATTTGTCCTAGAGAACACTGGAAACCTACACAGTAAGAGTAAAATTTTTGTCTAATGAACATGGCATTATGATCTATGTATAAAAACATAATTTAAAATTAGAATCATAATCAGCTTTATTGGCCAGGTATGTTTGCACACACAAGGAATTTGTTTTTGGATCATGGTGTCTCTCTAGTACAAGTGTGCAAGACAATGAACATTTCGAAAATTGATGAATGGATGGATGGATGGATGTATATACAGTATATGGTCCAATATAACAGATATATGCAATATGTTCAATATACAGCAGAGGCATATATACCCATATACTTATACATATAGTATACTAATAATATATATATAATATTTTTACAATAAACAATGTATAAAGACAGTACAGTTACAGTACAAAATGTACAGGGTATGCTTCACAAGCAGTGTGAAGATTAAAAAGGAAGGCAATGGGAACTATTTAACTTTTTACAAAGGTGATGGCTTTAGTAAAGAAACTGCTCTTGTGTTTGGCAGTCTTGATGTGCAGAACATTGTTTAACATGCCAGAGGGGAGAAGCTGAAAGAGCATATGACCAGGGTATGATGTATCTGTGATAGATACACACAGGACAGATTCAGTGACTGCAGTGTAAAACTGTCAGAGCTGCTCCTGTGGCACACCAAAATTTCTCAATTGTTGGAGAATGTACATCTTTTGCTAAATCTTTTTTATGGTAGTTTCCAGAAAGTTGAATGACTCCACAGTCATAACAGGGCTGTTTGATATTGAGAGAGGGGCATAGCAAAGGGATGTCTTAAGACAGAACCTTATGGAATATCTAACTTAATAAGAGAAATCCTTTAGTCTGACGCTTTGGGTGACCATAATCTGAACATATATAATAATACCCTGAATGGCCTCTGAGTTTTATATTACATTATAATTCCATGCTGGGGAAGAGGTTTTAATACCTGAGGTTTAGTTATGGCAGTAATATAAATATGATACATAGAAAAGGCGCACATACATCACCAACACAGATAATTGTGGATTTGAGACGTCATGTGCATAGTGCATTGTGTGGTTAGCAATTGAGGCTATCATCTTATTCATTCTGTTGTGTTCATTTTATCGTATGTCGGCATGGAAGCAAAGGGAGAGAGTGCAGATAAGCAAAGCTACAAAGAGACATCGGATGGCCTGGGTGTCTGCCATAATACGCAAAAACATCATGTTTGATAACACCCCCGAATCAACAAGTGTGTGCTCTCTACATTTCCATTAAAGGCACTCCTTAATAAATAACCAGTGAGAGTTTATATTTTTACTATTTTGGAAGAAAATCGTGTTCTTGTAGGATGTTTTTACGTACTGTTGATGAAAACTGAAACTGTTATAGTGAACATTGGCGGTAGTCTCCCAACATGGCGGACACACCCTCACACTCTAGTCCTTACGTCAGAGTCACCTCCTCTATAGTCACATCAGCCAGGATGTTGGTAGCGACAGCAGGGGGGTGTACCCCTAAAGTCAGAAATTTGTTTCAAGCCATTCAGCATTGAACCTGGGTCCTTGGATGAAAACATGACTTCTAGCTTCTTGGAGTAGATCTGTTAAGCAGCTTTGATCTCCTTTGTGTATTCCTGGCCTGCTTGAACAATGCACTGTCCCTGCCAGTGTCTGTAGAACATGCTAATTCTTTGTTCATTTCATACTAGTGCCATAAACTATTATTTAAACATTCTGTTTCATGATGCAGTAAACAGCTTCTTTTATCATCTGACCTATATTTTATTAGGTTGAAAAAAAATAGGACATGTATTAAGTATATGCAGTTTTACCTAAGATTTGTGTCAGTTCAGCATCCTCAAAGGCTATGACTTTGTTCTTTGCCTGTGTCCTGTGTCTCTACCAAGCCTTAAGTAGAGGCAGACATGAGGGTGATACAAAGTAAAACCTTTAGTGCAAAGATTCATTTCCTGTTTTGCTTCATGTAGTCTCCAAATAGTCTCTAATTATGGGGTTAGAAATTTGACCAAAAACACTGCCACCACTGTATATCTTTAGGCAGACAAACAATTTTAGCTCTCCTGTTCATTCTTTAAGAAAAATAAGGGGGGACACTTGCTGTATATATTTAGTTTATGAGGTCTAAAATCAGCACACTCTTGTTATGACTAGCAGTTGATTTGGTTGGACAGGCTTTACAGAGTGTGGCAGTTCAAAATGTCATAATGAGTAAGCAGCACCCAAAATATTTGCTAAGTTAGTATCTCTCAAAATACATGTATATGTATTTTTTTTAGAATGAACACAACTTTGACTTAACACTGGCTGATTTCCATTGTTTTTTGATGCTTGTAGTAAAGGTTTATGTAAAAATAAAAAATATGGTAGTGAAGATCACTGTAATGGAACAAACACACCTGAAATATAAGGAAAGAATATATTGTATGTCATCATTTTCAACTTCATGTCCAGACTTAAATACCTGCATTAATTATAACAGCAAATATTTGTGTTAAAGTCATAAAACATTTTAGCTTATAATTATCTCACGCCTTGAATAGTAATCATTGTATTGTATGTTATGTTTTATATGTCATATTATGTAAGGATTAGGTGCGAAGAGTTTTTAAAGGGTGTTGGAGCAGAGAAAACCCTTAAGATCATTTTGGTTTAATTTTTGAGCAAGAGGCTATTTTAATATGAAGCTTTATGAGGTACCAAATAGAAGCAAGTAGGAACTCATAATTTTCATCTTCAAGTAGTTAATGGAACAGAAAGAAATTTTAAAATGCAAGCTGAAATAAAAGCTGACAAGCAATATAAGTAGCATTCTCTCTGATGATAAGTACATGGAGCATTGCTGACATGCAGGTAACTATCATGGTGTTTTGAACTCATGTTCCTTCCTCACTTTTTTGAGACTGAGAGGGGCAAAGTTCATCTGAAATTTATATCCGTTAGATTTATGCTGAACAAGCCTTTTCCATCCTCAGGACAAGGTAACTGATATGTAATTATTACACAAAGGAAGGTCAGCATGTCAGCAATTTTGTGTTCATCTTTGTGTGTAAAGTTGACCACTGCCATGGTCTCTTTATTTTATACAAAAAAACTGTGTTAATGATTGTGAGGTTGATTCCTTAAAGTTGTTCCATATAGTTCTAAAAAAAAACTAAGAAAAAAAGAATCCGGTTCTGTTTCACTTAATTACTAAACTGCACATCAGCAATGCATTGTGAGAACTTATTGCACCACTACTTGGATGTAACCCAGCTTGGAAACACCACAGTTCACCTAATTCACTTGATTCAACCCTTCTTCAAGAAAACAAGTTGAACTTACTTAAAACATTTGGATTTTTACACAGCATGTGTATTAATTGTTAATATTGTTAGTTCCCACCTGCTAGAAAGAACTCTCCTTATTGTATGAAGCACTTGGCTGGGAGTGTGAAGTCTTTGTCAGATGTCAGATGTTTGTGAAGATATCCAGAAGATAAGCCAGAGTATGCCCCAAACTGTCACAAAACATTTTAACAAAGTTCAAGATCAATCAATGAATTATAGAATATTTAAGTAATGCCATTTTTAAACATTCTACAATAAACTGGTGAGCAAGTAACAAATTAGGATATCATGACTGGGTATAAAGGTAGCATCCACCCGAGGCTCTGTCTCTGCAAGCAGACATGGATCATGGCTCATCACTTTGTGCCAGGCTTCATGAGAGAATTGTCAGTCAGTTCAAGGACATTTCTCAAAACAAAAATACAAAGAATTGAGGTCTTTTATTATGTGCAGAACATAATTTTATAAAAAAGATTCAGGGAAACCAAAGAAATCTCAGTCCTTGTAGGATAAAGCCAGAAACCACTGTTAAATGGGCATAACCTTTGAGCCCACAGAAGGCACTGCATGAGAAACTGTCATGCTACTGTACTGCCACATGGATTCAGGAGAACTTTATCGCCTAACACAGTGTGCTGCTGAAACAAAAAATGCAACCTGAAACTCTACTACACAAAGAGAAATCCAAACTTTATTGTTGAGGTCTCTGGACCTGAGCTCATCTCAGATGGAAAGGCAGTGAAACATGTGCTGTGGTCAGATGAGTCCATGTTTACCCTGTTTTAGAGAAAATTGACTATAAGCTCTCTGTGCCAAAGATAAAATGGACCAACCAGATGGTTATCATCGAAAGGTACAAAAGCCAACATTTGTCATTGTAGTGTGGAGGGCATCAGTGCCCACAGCATTATTGTAAAGGTCCCATTGACATGGGGAAGTGAAAGTGACTCTTTTGTTATTGTGAACACACTCAAGCACCACAACAAAATGTGACCTCTGCATTTAACCCATCACACGTGCACATTTCCCAGGAAGTTGCCAATGCCAGACCACATTCTGCACACATTACACTGGCATGACTTCATAGACATTTACATTTATTCATTTGGCTGACGCTTTTATCCAAAGCGACTTCCAAGACGTGGAGCAGTGTAGTGGGACGGTACCTTGCTCAAGGGTACCTCAGTAGTGCCCGAACCGGGACTTGAACCAGCAACCTTCAGGTCCCTAGCGCAATGTCCTAACCACTAGGTCATCACTAGGCCACCTAGTGACACAGAATGAGTGTGCTTGACATTCCTTCCAGCAGTCCAGATGTATGGAGCTTTATATAGAGGAAAATCAAACAATGACATGAACTGTTGGGCAGCTGAGGTCTTATATCAAGCAAGAATGGACAAAAATTCAATTTCCAGAACTGCAAGTTAGTCTTCTCATTTCCCAAATTATTGTACAGTCTATAAAGGAAAGGTGATGTAACAGCTGTGTTAAAGTCTCTGTCATCAAATGCCAAAATCACTTTTTTATGTGTGTTGAAAGTTTATATTTACAAAATACATTTAAGTTGATCAGTGAATGAGTGAAAGAGTTAAGTAATGACACATTCTTGTATTCGTGGCATCTTATGTAATTATTAGGTCATTAAATTCAATAAACAACAATGTAAATTGTTTATATTTGTTCTCAATCCAAACCAAAGTGCTACTTCCATGCCTAAATCTATGAGGTTAGCACAGTCAGACACAGATGTAGATGCTGGATGGTAATAACACATTTGCCTACCTCTTTGGCATGTTGATAATTTTTTTGGGCTTATAAAGCATTGTATGAGTCTGTGTTTGAGCAGAAATTATGTGCTGTTGTTGTGTGCGTGGGGGTCTGACTGGCAGTTTTGCTGTAGAATACTTTGTTAGTGACTTCTGACTACCAAAATTGTTTTGCGGTATGAGCAGGTGTAATGAATTCGATTTATCTTCATACATAAGACCACTGACAATGCATTAAACAGAGTAGGCTACATTGAAGTAGACTAAATACAGAGAAGGCTGTATCTGCTGTGGAGACTCCAGTCTTTTGGGATATAAAGGGCCCTCCTGGAGACATTTTATGGTGTAGTCTGCTGGGGCAACAGCATCACCGGTGCAGACTGGAAGTGACTGAACAGGCTGATCAGAAAGGCCAGCTCTGTTGTGGGATGCCCCCTTGATCCATTAGAGGTAGTAGGTGACCGGAGAATGGTGGCTAAATTCTCTTCCCTACTTAAGAACATCTCCCACCCCAGGCAGAGAACCCTGACAGCACTGAGCAACTCCTTCAGTAGACAGCTGTTACACCCACTGTGTTAGGGAAAGATACCAAATAAGTTTTCATCCAGCTGCTTTCAGACTGTTCAACAAACACTGCAATAAGTAGATTGAGTTCCCAAGACCAATTTCTGGACAATGCAGTTACACAATACTGGTAATAACATAGTTAATGTCTTTTACATACAATATACAGTAAATGCAGTTAAGTGCAATACACTTTTTGTAAATATGTAGATTTATAATTTTGTAACTTTCTCGTTATTTATCATGTCTTACTGCTTGCAGTGCCTTCTTGCTGCTACTGTAACAATGCACATTTCTCCATGTGGGGCAACATTTGTACTCCTTATCTTATCTTAAACAAGATCATGTAAAAATTGTTTAATTTTCTGTATTCTAGATTATTCTAGAGCAAAACTGCCAGCAAGTCAGACTCATACACACACAACAGCAGACCATCATTTTCAAAATACATATTCCAAAAAGCTATATGTATTACTACTATTCAGCACCTAGGCCTGACCATTCAATAATCTTGATGTGTTAGCTTTGTTTACCAAAATGTATGGCTAAAAAGCCAGTTGTATATATGCAGGTACCATTGACACTGAGGTGTATATGAGAGATATATGTTGCCATCAATGTGATGTTTCTCCCTAGGACGTTCATGCTTAATACAGCAAAACAATGCCAGATCACATTCTGCTCTGTTGTTTTACAACAATGTGGCTTCATAGGCACAGAGTTTGAGTGGTTGACTGGCTTGCTCCCAGCCAAGATCTATCTCCTCTTTAAAATGTACGGTGCATCATGAAGGGGAGAATCAGAGCAAGAATAGATAAAATTTCCAATTACAAAACTACTATTAAAAACAATTAAAATAGTATTATTAAAAGGAATGGTGATGCAACACAATGGTTAACATGCCTCTGTCCCAACTTTTGTTGGGTATGTTGCAGCCATCAAATTCTACATTTGTGTAAATTTACAAAATACATTAAAATTGGTCAGTAAAACTATTGTAAATCTTTTCTTTGTACCTATGTCAGTAAAATAAAGGCTTGCGTGAATTAACTTATCACAGAATTTTGCTTTTATTGCATTTTGGAAAATATCCCAATGTTTCTGGAAATGGGGTTTGTAGTAATAAAATACCAAGCAAACACTGGAAATGAATCCATGAGCCAGTTATCATTAATCAGCCAATGTTAGCTAAGACAAGCTCTAGTTTGTACAACAATATTATGTACACTAACATTAGTTAGCTAAACTATAACTGTAAGAGATGGTATGGTCCTCTTTTAGGGTGACTTAAATCATATTTTGATTCTTTCAGTCAAGAATATGGAAAATAGAGTGCAATATTTACAATTAAAGTGCTGTTTTTTCTGTTTTTCATCCTGGACTAACTGGAGCTTGTTTATGCACCTGTTAGAACATCCAGACAGTAAAGCATTACAATAATCTAACCGAGAGGTAACAAAGGCATGAATTAGTTTTTCTGCCTCATGTCCTAAAACTGAGCCTTGTGGTATACCAAACTTTACCTTGGTGCCTGTAGAGAAGTCACCGTTTACATCTACAAACTGATATCAATTAGTCAGATAAGACCTAAACCATGAAAGGGCCGTTTCCTTAATTCCAACAACATTTTGTAGTCTGTCAAGGAGGATGGTGTGATCAATGGTATCAAAGGCTGCACTAAGGTCGAGTAGCGCAAGTAAAGAGACACAGCCCTGATCAGATGCAACTAGAAAGTCATTTACTTCCTTCACCAGTGCTGTCTCTGTACTATGATGAGGCCTAAAACCTGATTGGAACATTTCATGAATGTTGTTCCTATGCAGAAATAAGCCTTTTCTAGAATTTTTGAAGTAAAAGGGAGGTTTGAAATTGGCCTGTAGTTAGAAAGCTGGCAAGGGTCGAGGTCTGTTTTTTTCAACAAGGGTTTAAGAACTGCTAGCTTAAAGGTTTCAGGTACGTAGCAAATACTAAGGGAAGAATTTTTTTTTTTTTTTTAAGAGATTCAATTACTATTGGTAGTATTTGTTTTATTATGTTTTGTTGTGCTAGGTAGGGGACCTAGGATGCCTAGAAGTTGATGAATTTGAGGACGAAATTAGTGAAATGAGTAATTGAATTTTCTGAAGAGTTTATTATCAAACTGTCTGGATTTGAATTAATAGATTACATTTTGTGTCTAATATTTTTAACATTTAAAAAGTTCATGAAGTTATTGCTGCTATGTATTAATGCTATGTCTGTTCCTGTATAGTCTTTATTTCTGGTTAATTTTAATATGGTATTGAATAAGAATCTTAAGTTATTTTTGTTATCTTCTATAAGCATGGAGAGATACATTTTTCTACTGGCACAAAGGGCTTTTTTGTAACTCAGGAGATTCTTCTTCCATGCTAGTTTGAATAGTACTAAATTGGTTTGCTACAGTATCTAAAGTGCAGGAGAATGTTGACTCTAAGTATTCAGTTACGTGATTGAGTTCTGAGGAGTCTGACCAATCCAATCAATGTTGAAAGCTTTGGTAGATTACTGATTAAATTCTGAAGTGTAGATGATGTGACTGTGCACTTGACGTAGTAGCAGTAGGTTTATTTTCATTTCTACCATATACAGAGTACAGGGTAAAAATGAAACAATATACCTACATTCCTCCAGGACCATGGTGCAACACAAAAGCAGAACAGAACTGAGCACAAGTGCAAACAGGACAGAACACAAGAGCAACAATACACCTAAATTAAACTAAGCTAAACTAAACAACTAAACTAAAACTAAACAAGAAACACAACAAAACAATATGTGAGATCGCCTTAGACTGTTGGACTACAACTATGTTTTTTATATTTAAAAAGGGGGGTTAGTATTAAATCTAGCATTTGGCCACCATTGTGAGTGGGTATAAATTATTATGATAGTTTCTGTTTAACCACATGAATGCTGTTTTCAGAGGGTCATCGAGGTTATTGAAGTGAATATTGAAGTCTCCAACAATTAAAGCTTCGTCAGATGAGAAGCTACATTTGTGATAAAATCTGCAAATTCATTGAGGAATACAGAGTAAAGCCCCGGGGGTCTGTAGATGATAATTAGTGGAATCGACTGGGTATGTTTTTTTTGTGGTTACATGTAAAGAACTTCAAAAGCTTTAAATTTATGTCCAGCTTTGTTTGTGATGCTGAGATTATCATTATAAATAACTGCAACACCTCCTCCCCTGCCAAACAGACGAGGTTGGTGTATATAATTATATTTAGGGGGGCGCCTCATTTAATGCTATGTACTCATTTTGTTTAATCCATGTTTCTGTTAGACACAGCATACTATTGATCAGTGATAATTACATTAACAATAAGGGTTTTGGAAGTAAGATCTAATATTTAATAGTTTTAACTTTAGATCACATGTTCTGGTTTTACATTCAGAGCTATCTAATTTTATATTGATTAAGTAACTAAAACAGACTCTTTGAGTATTTCTATGTTTTGTTTTTTTTATCTCAGGGAACAGACATATCCTTGTTAGTATAGTGGATTAACTGTCCTGAGACTATGCACTATGCTGCAAGAAATGAGAGCAGCATCTTCCAGAGTGGGAGGGATTCACATGCCTTTAGATAACCAGAGACCTTTCTCAGCGGGTGCTTCACTGAGGAGAGCAAAGCTGTTGGATACATGAATTGGAGAGCAGTGGTGATCTGGTGGGCAAGCCTTAGAGGCTCTGCAATTTCTATGCCACTGAGCCCTCACCCAATTGCCCTGCTGTGAGGGCTCTTACACCAGAGCAGGGAGGTTGCTAACTCTGCCTCTGTTCCTGATAATACCAGACAGTAGCCAACATACAATATGCAGTTTGAACTGTACACATCTTTGTGATGTAGGAACAGGCAAAAGAGATTTATGTTTATGTAAATTTTTGCTTCTTTAAATTACAATATTCAGAGGCTCAACATTCACTACAGCTTGCTTCCAAAATCAGCCACACTACTCTCTCTATTGGCTCAGATGGTTGGTTATCATGTTTTGTCAGCATCAGACAATACAGTAAACTGTACAGTAAAAAAAAACTTCTTTAGAAAATTTAATTATTCTTTTAAAAAATCTTATTTAATTTACTTAAGAAATATTTGAAACTTGAAATTACAAGTTCTTCACCCACTCACCTACTTCTTTCAAAGGGCTTCCACTTTGGCTTTATGCAAACGACATTTTGCTGTAAGATATAATCAGTTGTAGTCAGGCTACAGTGATGAATGTTAAATTAATTATTCTTTTTTGAATATCTGTGAGCAAATATTATGTTATTCTGTATGGCCATGTCTACAAAAGCATGTTCTTGTTTATCTGAGAAAAACTGCACCTATCTGTAAAATAGGTGCTATATAGCTGTTAGGACTTATTGAAATGGTTGTGTCCCATTTCATGCTGACATACATTTACATTTACATTTACATTTATTCATTTGGCTGACGCTTTTATCCAAAGCGACTCCTAGGACAGAGGAAACAATCAAGCATTCGCTTTGCATAGATCAACACTGAGAGTGGTGCTACACGGAGACCAACACATT
>JBBPDA010000019.1:8044518-8059683 GCA_037974385.1 Arnoldichthys spilopterus
ACAACAATTTTCAAGTGCTAGAGTGAATGTTACAATAAACTGGAAACTATTTCCTGGATGACTTCCGGTAGGTTGTCAGGAAGCAGTAGTTCGTGTGTGAGGTTTATGTGCTGAGGTGGGTGCAGAACAATTGAGTCTTGACAATTGATTCTTGACATACGCAGAGACAAACAGAAATGGTATACTGTATCTATGGTGTATTTAGCTGTTTTCTATATGAATGTTTGGATGATTAAAGAAACACTGAATTTGTTAAAGGCAGACTGATCTCTCTGTCTAAATTCTCTCAGGAAGAAATCATGGATGATTAAATGGTCAATTATGGTAGCTTTCTTCTTATTTGTCTTTAGTGTCTTCTTCCTTTCCATTCTCTTCTTCCTACTCTATCTTTTTTTCTTGATCTTTTATACCCTCTTCCTACCAGTCAATATGACTCTTCAGCTAAGATCTAGCTAAGGGCCTTATTTATCAATATCTTCAAAGTTATTTCTTAAATTAGTTTTTGAGAAAGGTCTTATAGATTCTGTTTTTACCTAAGAACAAATACCAAATAAGAAAACATTGGTGGATGTCAGAATCTTCATGACAATAGCATAAGTAGGCCTAGTGCTCTAAAAACAATAGTCCATGTATTCAAACATTAATTCAGACATTAAAATCCTTTATACAAAAACCTAAACCTAAAGTATCTTTGTTATTAAAAAGGTAAGAAAAGAAAAGATGAGGCTAGAAGAGAAAGAGGAACACATCAAATATTATGAGGACAAGAAGTGAGTGACTAGAATCTTTATCTAAGCACAATAGCGTGTGTCTAAGCATAAGGGAATCTTTAGGAAAAAACCTTTAAAAAAAGACACAAATAAACATATGCTGTTTACTTAACTGAAAAGCAATACTGTAATCTGAGTTAGGAAAAATTTTGACTCTTGGACTACATTTAGACAAACTCTGGTGCCATTGAGTTAACTAAAGTTGTGTCAGAAGTCAAACTCAGGTTTTAATGTTTATTTTTAACAGTATCAAGTAGACTTGCAATTTTATGCTTACAATAGTATTTAAAGAACAATTAAATTTTCTTTGATAACATCAAAACGCTAAAACTTCTGTTAAGAAAATACAGGTAACATATGTGATTGTCTCAAGCCTCACTGAAGCATTGTACAAAATGCACAAAATAAATTTATTTTCCCACTCTCAAATTTCTTTGTTTGTATTCCTTATGTTCTTTAATGAGAAAACTACCCCTTGTAAACAAGATTAAAGGTTTACATGGAAGCTCATCTTAAGATATGATGATTAAACAGCATGAAATATAAATGGAAGGTACAGGTTTAATGAATCAGTCGGGTCAAAAAAGAGTGTTGCTATACAGTTTTGTTTAATTATTTGTTTTTTGTCATGTATTTATGTTTGCGGGGTCCAAAATGTCCTCCTGATTATAAGAATACTGTGTGTGTGTGTGTGTGTGTGTGTGTGTGTGTGTGTGCGCGCGCGCGCTTCAGGCTTTTTAGACTAGTTTAATTCCATTTAACAACAAAGTCTCTAAAAATAATGTACATATAAAATTATACAAAAGAAAATATTACATGGTACGGTAATTACGTACTTTACCATAATCCACCAAACAGCCGAATGTTTAAATATAAGCAACGTGTAATACAGACAAAAAGACCCATAATGTATAACCCATAACTCTCAAGCTGTGTCTGGTTAAACATTAATAGCAGTTTCTTCTGCGACCCTCAGGCAAGTCGGTTTGCTCAGGGGGAGTGTCCTAATAGCCGCTACCCTCCTCCTTCGGAGGAAAAATGTGTATATAGTCTGCTTCGATTACTTATTTAGAAGGAAAGATAGATAATTGGCATTTGTTGAAGCGAGAAACAAAGAGTGTTTGGAAACATACGACCCAAATTTAGGCTTTTTATTGTCGTACGGTAGTAATATTTTAACATATTTAATATATTTTAACACGTCTCAGGAGATTCAGTTCAGTTATCGAAGCTTGGTGCCAAAAGATATCTCGAAGTCCCGGCGTCTGTGGTGAGTTGCTAAAATAAGATTTGTGTTGACGTTTATGAAGTTCTTATGCTCCTAACTTTCCATGTTAGACAAGTGTCCCGTGTCCTCTGTCACGAATGTGCGTTTATATCAGCAGGACACCACACTTCTTTATTATTTCCTCTGTTAGAATCTGATACATACACAGTTTTACCGCTTAAACCAACAGTTTCACTTACTTACATTATAAGCATAACGTTTTGGGGATATGGCGTTTTAGTTAGTTTGACCACTTCAGGGGTATTCATTAGCCAGTTCTTCAATAAAGAATCTATTAAAGCCAGGGGAGAAGTTTAGAATAAAATTAAAAAATATATTTAAATGTATTTTGCTATTTATATTATTTATTCTTTTTCAGAATGTGCCACCCACCTTCACTGAGATCTACCGTACAATGGCTTGCTTTTTATGTGTAACTTCCTACCTCCAAAACAAAGCAAATGCCAAGCTTAGTATATGTAGCTAGTTTTTACACCAGACTAACTTCCATTCCTGCCTCACTGCAGACAGGGGAAAGGGCATACCTGGTTGTTTTTAGCTTAGCTGTCCAATATATACATCTATACTATATTCATTTATTTAGAAAAATACATCATTTTCTGATTATCAGATAGTGCTTGAAATTGTGGTATAAAATTAAACTTTTGATCCTAGTAATTTTGCCAAAAGTAGTTATACATAAAAAGCAGCAATGGAATCTACTACATTAATATCCATAGCAGCTGTTACCACAGCAGCTTTAACAAAAGAGACCAACATGTCTCACTTTCAATGGCTGTTGGTTTTGGGCTTTATCATTGCTTTTATCCTGGCTTTCTCTGTGGGAGCAAATGATGTGGCTAACTCATTTGGTACGGCAGTGGGTTCTGGAGTAGTGACTCTGCGTCAGGCTTGCATCTTGGCTACCATCTTCGAGACAATAGGCGCTATACTTCTGGGGGCCAAAGTCAGCGAGACCATTCGTTCAGGCATCATTGACATTAACATGTACAACAGCTCTGAGCCATTACTGATGGCTGGCTCCATCAGCTCCATGTTTGGTAAGAAAGATTTTTTTTATTGTATTGATTATTATTTCTTTCTTGTAACATGCATGGGGTTGATTACAGATATATAGATAATATATCTGTGTGAAAGTACCTATATTAGAACATTCTCAATAGAATTAAAACATATTTATAATATTTATATTATAGTTATAATACTAATAATTATAATAATAGTAATAATAAGTCAATGGTTTCATTGCAACATGTTAATGCATATTATGCCATATAAATATGTGTTAAACCACCTACCTCAGCATATATCATTTTCAAAAAAAGAAAATGTTTGCAGGAGTCTGTTATTATCATTATTATTGTTGTTGTTGTCATGTATCTAGCCTTGTTTTAATTCTTTTCACTTAATCAGAATCAGAATCAGAAAGATGTATTGATCCCGGAGGAAATTGCTTA
Organism: Arnoldichthys spilopterus; assembly: GCA_037974385.1. Lineage (NCBI taxonomy): Eukaryota > Metazoa > Chordata > Actinopteri > Characiformes > Lepidarchidae > Arnoldichthys > Arnoldichthys spilopterus. The sequence goes on from JBBPDA010000019.1 coordinate 8,048,034, forward strand.
AAAATTGCTTAAGTACACTTAAGCACTAATTACATAGCTACCTATTTAGTGATATTCCATTTTGCATGTTTTGTACTGTGGTCATAACCACAGTATTATCTCTTACTCCATCCTGCAGCACCATAAGTAAGTAAGTTGGACTAACAGTGCCTTCATGATGCATATAATTAATTTTGTCTGTTGTTCAAATGTCCCTGCTTGGGCAATGGTGGCCTAATGGTTAGGACATTGCCTTTTGGGACCTGAAGATTGCAGGTTCAAATCCTGACACAGGCATAACTGATGTACCCTTGAGCAAGGTACCATCACGTTACACTGCTCCCCAGGTGTTGTTGATAGTGGCCCACTGGTCCGCATGTGTGATGGGTTAAAAAAGATAAGATAAGAGATAAGATAAACCTTTATTAGTCCCACAAGTGGGAAATTTGCATTGCTACGGCAGTACAAAAGCTAAAAGCAGCAGAAGAGTGGCAAAACAGAGGTCACATTTCGTTGTAGTGCTTGAATGTGTTCACAATGACAAATAGTCACTTTCTATCACACATCACAAGTACATATCTGTGTGCTGCAGGGTCTGCTGTTTGGCAGTTGGTGGCTTCATTTTTGAAGCTACCTATCTCTGGAACACACTGCATTGTTGGAGCTACTATTGGCTTTTCTATGGTTGCTAGGGGTCACCAAGGAGTCAAATGGCTGGAACTTCTTCGTATTGGTATGACATAAAGCTAATGTCCTGATGTAAAACTAATCTACTTTTAAAATGATGCCACCTCTTTTGACATTTAATATTTTTATATATTATTGTTATTACTATTTATCTCAAATCTATTTTAAAAACAACACAATTTTTACAAGCAGGTAGCATGGTCACATGCAGAGCACAATGTCTCTTATGTTTTAGGTTGTTTACTGATACACAGCTTGGATTTCTAAAAATGTTCTAGTCATATAATCTTAAGAAAACAGCATGACTAGTACAGACCGAATGTCTGTTTTTACCAAATGAATTTTTTATGTTTCTGATAGCTTATTAATTTGTATTCATTTATTTATATTTGCTCCAGTGGCTTCTTGGTTCCTCTCTCCTCTGCTGTCAGGCATCATGTCTGCCATTCTCTTTTACTTTGTCCGCAAGTTCATCCTAAATAAGGTAAAATATAAACGTAAGCTTAACTGTGTTACATAACTTATCCATGTTGGTTTTCAGGTTTCATGAGCTTACAATGTTTTACTGTCAATATTGACAGTTACTTTTGCAATAGAAAGATACGGTTTCATAAACTGACTAAGAATTGACATTTAGGCTGTTTGTTTGTTTTTCTTTTTGTATTCTAGGAAGACCCAATGGTCAATGGATTAAAAGCCCTTCCAGTCTTTTATGCAGTTACTACAGGAATTAACCTGTTCTCCATTATGTTCACTGGAGCCCCAGGTAAGAATATAAAGATAATGAGAATGTATGTTATACAAATACCAACACACAAAAACTTACACACTTCTTCACATATGAGAATTTTAGAAGGTCGGATATACCCACTGCATTTTCCAGATTTAAGACTGTGATATATCAAAAACATGTACCAATGTGAAAGACAATATATGTCAGTATGCCTACAGAAGAAGTTTTTGATATATCACAGTCTTGAATCTGGAAAACGCCGTGGGTATATCCGACCTTCTAAAATTCTGTTCATACCAGTTTGACAGTCTTTTAAGTTATTCTTTGCCTTCACTTAGACTGAAACACATTTATGTAGTATGTTCCAGGTTATATCCTCTAATCACTGAACAGCAGGGAACCTCTCTCTCATTATCTGCTGTGCCAAGCATATTACCATGCCTGATACTGACAGCAGAATGTCTTGTTCAAGGAACCTAAAAGGTCTTATCTGGAACACATTTTTTACCAGAAATTCCTAATCATTTCACCTAATATGATTCACAAAAAACATATAGCATAATACTGCAATATTTTTAGTTTAAATGGATCCCTGAGTATTTAATTAATTTTCATTAATTAACTTTATTGTATGGTAAGTAATAGTTAAGTAAGTAATACTCACATTTCTCAGCACCTAGTAAACCTAGTTTAAAAACTCTTTACACAGTCAAATGTCAGTTTATGTTTTTTATATATATATATACTGTAGTACATTCTATACACAAATACACATACTTTTTGTAATTAAATGTATTTAATTGCCTGTTTTACAATTAAATTCTTGTAATAGTACATTATAAATTCTTCAGCTCATTCTGTTCTGAATGACAAAGTATGCTGCTGCTACTTATTACAGACTTTAATTGATCCTATTACTGCTAACCATAGAATCTACTAGTCATCAGTGTTTAAATCTCCATAATGATATTCTATTATTCTTTTTTGCTATCTGGTGTTGACCAAAGGAGGATGGGTTACCTTTTGAAAATTGGTTTGTCCAAAGGTTTCTTCCTCTATTCTTAAATAGTTTTTCCTTGTCTCTGCCACCCTTGGCTTGCCCAGTATTGCTCAATATATTGATTTAATAAAGCTGCTTTTCAACAGCCTCACTTATAAAAGCACTGCATTAATACATTTTATTTGAGCATTCTCTGTGATATAGAACTGCTCATGTTCTATTAGAATGAGCTGATTTGGATTAATGTATCCAATGTTGTGGTGGTTTTAGTGCATTTTGGATATGAGGATAATTGCTGTGCTATTCTGTAATAAAGACTTTCAAACTTTATAAAAAGTTTTGAAAAATGGTTAAATACCTTAATTTGTATTAAATTGGTGAACTACAACAAATTTATGCTTGCAAAGACAGAGCCTTTAAAACCCTCACCAGTTCACCTGCTGACTGTGAAATGTTTCAAAACAGTAAACAGTTAATTTGAAAATTCTTGTTTCTTGTATTTTCGTTCTTTTTTGCCCCATCCCAACTTTTTTGAGTGTTTTGCAGGCATCAAATGCAACATTTGATTATGTTTACATAGTTCAATCAAGTTGTTCAGCCAAAGTAATTTCTTTATAAATTGTTGGTTAAATAAAGCTTTTAAAGACAATTTACACATTGCAGATTTAGTTTTTATTGTATTTTACAAAATGTCCCAACTGTTTTGGAAATGGGGTTTGTATCTTTCCTCAAAATCTTCCTTATTTTATTTTTGAACAGTGCTGGGATTCAGCAGGGTACCATGGTGGGGCATTCTTTTCTTCTCCCTGGGTTTTGCCTTCCTTACTGCCCTTGTGGTGTGGTTTGTTGTGTGTCCTCGCTTAAAGAAGAAGATGAAAAGTACATTTCTACACCATGTATTCTTTACCTCTGTATCCTCATCCTTGTTCATATATAGAAGACTGCAAAAAAGTTAACATTATTAATTAGTTGGAGTATTTCTTGTTAAAAGAACCTCCTACATCTCCTGAATGAAGTGTGTAAACAAATCAACAGAAAGAAATGCTCATTATACTATGCTTTGTGGAATAAATTGTAAATGCTTTACATTTAGGTGTAATAAAATCTAACCATTCTGAGACATCATTGGTTGAGAGGATCACTCTTACAAATGCATCAGTGACATCACAGTCCTGCAGTCCTACAGTCTCCACTCCCCAGCCATCTTTTGTGGACAGCACAAAAGTGTCCTTTGACATCGGAGGTTCTGAAGAAGCTGACCTTGACAACAAAGATTTTGACACCAAAGACCTGGACTGCACTAACGGTAAGATTTTTCAAATGATTGAGACTAACTTTTTCGAACTAAGTGTCTTTAACATTTATTGGTTTCTTAGGTACAAATCACAAAAAGCCACTAAAAAAATACTATACATCTAGCAGTTAAGCAAATTTAGGAAAACTGATTTACCCCCTTTCTCAGAACTTGCAAAAAATAGAGAATTTTGAGAATATTTTTCTGTCTGTTTTCTTCCATACAACTTGTAAAAATGGTAGTTTGCCAGTTTGTGGTTGATGCCATATGAATAACAAGTCTGGAAAAATAAAGACCATTGTGTTAGATACATTTTAACCTTACAGGTGTATTCATCCATACATTTGAGACCACCTGGATGCATTCCTCAATACAAACTGTCAGAGTCCTTTAAACCATTGTCCTTGTTAAATTTTCAGTCCATAAATGTCTTGGCTACGGTGTAACTGGAAATGACCCCACTGGACAATAGATCAGAAATGAAGGGTGTTGGGGCAGCTCCTATAGTCCTAAGTAGTTGAGGATCTAGTCGACAGCATGGGCTGGCTGGGAGCCTAGGTTAAGGATACGAAGCGCAGCATTTCCTGTGTGCGGGTGGGCCATGATAAAGGTTGATTGTGCTGAATGCATGGTCAGCAGCTCCTCTCGGTGATGAAAAAAAAAACAGTTAGCCTTTTTTGGCATTGGTGTAAAGGTATAAAATAAACATAAGTAGTGCAAAACATTACTATGAATAGGACTCCGGCAGACCTCACTATAACAGTCGAGCTAGAAGGGACAGAGTTGGGAGGATCACCGACATGAGAGCACTCCCTCGCTCCACCGTCATAGAACTAGGGAGAAAGTGTGAGAGCGATGGGGCGACAGCACCGGTGTCACAATTTAGTCAAATTTTCTATGTCCATGAAATTCTGACTTTGTGACCTCCGTCTATCAGGGAAATTTAATTAGCAAACGCCTTGCTAAACAAGCAAGTTTTTAAACTAGACTTTGTCCTAGACTGATACTGTGTCTGAGGCCCAGATTTTGATGAGAGAGTTTAATATTCACTCTCTTACAACTTCCAGGTCATCCACATAAAATGTTCTTCTTTCTCTGTCTGCTTTACTCCAACTGGATAAAGTGGTATATTGCCAGAATCCAGCTATGGAATTCAGTAATGCTGGTATAGAGCAACAAATTCAGGAATAGAGCAGTTCCAGGGATAAGTGTGTCTCACAGTCCTCCTCAATGTAATGCTCTGGTTCAAGTTCTGGGGGCCATTGGTAAGGGTCCACCGTGTGTTCACTTTATAGTGGAGCATCTGACATTTCTTCAGCAGTTGTAGATATAAGTAGAAATCTGGGGCAGTGGGAATGGGCACCACTTCCGTGTTGGCTGTCTTTTTAATTATCTCACCATCCAGCTCTTACAACTCTGTCAGCTTACACTAAAACCGGGAGCTAGCCAAAGCCATGTAAGTGTAATGCTTTAGTGTTTCTCTTTAGTGTGTCTCTATTGTTTCATTTTCTTCTTAAGACTTTCTAGGGGTACCAATAATTACAGCACACATGTTTATGTGAAAAGGGCTATTTATTTTTATTTTGAAATTTTTATACTCAAATAATCTCCCTGCATAGTCTTATCAGTAATTCTGAATGTTTTAAAATGTGTTTTTTGCCATTTTCAATGAAAATGCAGGAATGGCAATTGCACAGCTGCATGGGGGCCAGTTCCATACAGTGCACAAAGACTCTGGCATCTACAAGGACTTGTTGCACAAATTGCATCTAGCCAAGGTGGGTGACTGTATGGGTGAGACTGGTGACAAACCCATCCGAAGAAATAACAGCTACACTTCCTACACTATGGCAATCTATGGTATCCATGGATCCCTAAAAGATGGTGAGGGAGGTCGTTCTGGAGAGGATGGAGAGAAACAACGTTCACGCATGGACAGTTACAACAGTTACTGTGCCATTGTGGTAGATGGAAATGCTGATAGTGCAGGTGACGCTCTGGCTATAGATCTGGATGATGATGAGTGTGTTGAGGACCCCCTACAGGAAGAGGTGGATGAGCTGGAGATTGACAAGCCGGAAGTATCCATGCTCTTTCAGTTTTTGCAAATTCTCACTGCCTGCTTTGGATCCTTTGCACATGGAGGGAATGATGTCAGGTATGGGATTTTTTTCCAATCTCTAGGTAACACCAAATATAATGATGGCAAAAGGACAGGTAAATGCTGTAATCTTTAAACAGTAAAATGAATCATACTTGTAACCTTCTCTCGCTTCTTTTACAGCAATGCAATTGGTCCCTTGGTAGCTCTTTGGCTAGTGTATGAGAGTGCCTCTGTAGTATCTAATGCCCCCACACCTATCTGGCTGCTGCTCTATGGGGGAGTGGGTATCTGTTCTGGGCTGTGGATATGGGGTCGGAGGGTCATACAAACTATGGGCAAAGATTTGACCCCTATTACGCCATCAAGGTAAAGTGTAACATCCTTACTTTTTTCTGTCATATATACACTCAAACTCACTAAGCAATAATAATAATGTAGTAGTGTATGGCATTACAAAATACAACAAGGTTAGCCAAACCATTAAAAGCACTTGTTGAAGTGAATTTAGATATTTGTTTTTATTGCATTTTACAAAAACTTGGGGAAATAGGGTTTGGATGATTTTACTTTGTGCATTCCACATGAGTGGAATTCCATGTCAGTGTTGCTGAAATGCTTGAAATTATGTATTTAACAGTGGATTCAGCATTGAGCTGGCCTCTGCTGTAACTGTAGTTGTTGCTTCCAACATTGGGCTTCCAGTCAGCACCACGCACTGCAAGGTGAGTCTGCCACATGTAAATAATTAATTAATAGCATTGTATTCGTTTTTATGAAATGTTTAATTATGCAGGCTCAATTATGTTTGTTGCTTTTAGTTAAACATTATTAGTGTTTGCCTCTCATTCTCTCCTATATTTTTCAATGAATAGGTTGGATCTGTAGTGGCTGTGGGCTGGCTTCGCTCCAGGAAAGCTGTTGACTGGCGACTTTTTCGAAACATTTTCATTGCCTGGTTTGTGACTGTACCTATATCTGGTCTTATTAGTGCTTCCATTATGGCACTGTTTTATTATGTCATTTTGCCTGTAAAATAAAAGCTCCCTCCATTTTAAATGATTACTGCTGGTTTTTACAAGAACATTTGATTTCCATTTTCAGTCGAATTCAAGTTATCTGTATTGTGCAAAGTATGTTTAAATGTACATATCTGTCCTGTGACTGTTGTACTTATGTGCCTTATTTTATACGTGTAATATTCTTCTAGGAGAACATTTTGTGTGACAGTGTATATCTAACAATAACAATATCTAATCTAATTAGCAATAAATGTTTCTGACAGAGTTTATTAATATAATACAGTCTCATTCTTACACTTCTCAAAGTGATTAAGGTTCATAAAACAATATTTATGAAGCCACATTGATACATGAGAATAAAAAAATCTAAAGTTTTACTGAACTCTTGTCTTATTTTACTAATTATATGTCTGTAGGTTTATGAAGTTACCATGCCCAGATGGTGTTTATACCAGATGTATTTTTTGCAACCATCAGTAAGACACACACAAACATAACAGAGCTTTTATACATTGGCTGCTATTCTATAACCATATCAAAGTCCAGTAAGTGTTTATTGTCATTTCAAACATATAAAACAGTAAGCATATAAAACAAAACAATTTTCCTCCAGGACCATGGTGCTGAACAAAAAACAAAAACAATACAAGACTACACGAGTGCGGATTGGGTGGGCCTACAGTGTACATAAAAAGAAAGTGTAAGATTTTCTTGCAAAAAAAAACAGCAAGACAATCCAATAGTATGGGCCGGGCAGCATACATTGTAGCTCACAAAAGCATTAACAGCTCTACTGTGAGTGAATACAATATTATATCAGATTTATGAGATTGGTGTAATAATACATCATTGTGCAAAAAGGCCAGAAATAAAAGCAACAAGATAAAAATGCACAGAATATACATGACATTAATAGAAAAAACAAATAACATTTACTGTATCTAGCAAAAATCTACAAATTCACCATGCAAATATGATCTACAATCGCAGTCGTATTGCATATATCAGCAAAACAAAGCTAAACAACATTACAAAAGCATGGCTTTGAATTAGCAAGTCTGGGTGCTGAACTGTCCTGCCTGCAGTTCAGACCTTTCCCTCAATTGAAAACATTTGGCACATCATGAAACGAAAGTGATCAGTTAGTTTTTAATAAGATGAATTTTTATTTTGCATTGTTCTGTTATTGTAATGAGTTTTCAGAGAGTCCAAATGCAGGGGAGCTAAGGGGACACCACCTCCCCACTCGCGTCAGGGGTGCTTTACGAAACTAGACAAGTTAATTGGCCCTGGCAGAATAAAGGTGGATTATTGCGTTGGTTGATAATGGTGTTAGCCCACCCATTCTCCTCCAGCACAATATGTAAACAGCGCGATGGAGGCTAATGTAAGTAGCATTAGCTTAGCTCGCTAGATGGTAGCCACAAGCTAAGTCAGGGCCGCCCTGAGGCAACGCTGGTAAAGGGCTACTGGGTTTAAGGGTGAAGGGAAGGAAGCCCTGGAAGCATGTGTGAGCTAACTAGCCACCCCCAGCCGCAGGAGCCCGCCAGGAAGTGTTGGGTTTCTTTTTACAGCTAGTGAGACGCTTGTTCTTGGTAGCCTGGTAGTTTGTGAGACAGCAATGATTATAGTGAAATACACACAATTCACATAAATAATTGTTATAATGCAGAATAATAAAATGTTGCATCAACTCATATGTGTACATGATTTATCAACATCAGCAAAAAATAAAAATTATTAGCACTTGTAATAAACAGATCTTTGTATATTTTGACCATGTATTTTTAGAACATTTTTTTATTTAATATCTTGGGCTTTATAAACTACAGAGGATCGGGTGCAAATAGAAGAATTAAAATTATTTCTCAATACAGGTTAAACAATAAACAAACAGGAGAACAATAAGTAACTTCTCTTCTTGAAAAGGGATGTCACACTTGATAAAATGCTTGTGTGTCCCTGTTTTTGGTGTGCCTAATCTTTTCTAGGTGCATATAAGCTTTACAGATTTAAGATTACATCCTTAAGCCAACAAAAGATAGGGGGAATTTACTGGTTCAAAGAATTAGGATAAGACATCTAGCCAAGAGCAATGTAAGGAATGTCTAGACCAACCATTTTCTGCCTCAGAGCTCATCTTCTAACAAATCCTCTGGAGCAGATGGCTTCCCTCCTAAGTTTTATAAACAGTTTAGTGACCTCTTAGTCCCTCTCCTTATGGAGGTTCTTGACCAGGCTAAAAAGCCCAAATGTTTCCCTGAATCATTTTTCAATGCTATTATAAAAGTTATATATAAAAAGGGTTAAGACCCAACAAAATGTGCTTCTTATAGACCAATCTCCCTTGTAAACACAAGCTGTAAACTGATAGCAAAAATCACCAAAAAACTCGAAAAATATCTCCCTGTCCTGGTTAAACAGGATCAGACTGGTTTTTATAATTAATAGATTATCTTCCAACAACCTAAGAAAGCTGTTCAATATAATACACATTGCCCAAAAAAATTTAATTCCTGGCTTTCCTGGACGCTGAGAAGGCATTTGATCAAGCTGAGTGGCCATATTTATTTAAGGTCCTACAGAAATTCAGCTTTGGCAACACATTCAGCGATTTGATTCAGTCCTTGTATAGGACTCCCAGAGCAAGGGTAATTACTAATTGGATCTCCTCTGATATATTTTCCTTTCATAGGGGTAATAGACAAGGATGCCCATGCAGTCTGGGCCTTTTTACTCTGACTATCGAACCACTAGCAGAGGTGATCTGAAGTAACCACCTTATTGAAGGCTTTAGGGTGGGTCTTGAAATACATAAAATATCCCTGTTTGCGGATGACATACTCTTATCTGTAACAAATCCAGAGAAACCCCTTAAACATTTACAAAATTTATTATAATCATATAGTAATATATCTGGATTTAAGGTACATTTTAAATAAATTGAATTACTCCCTTTATCTTACTTTGACTATACAGCCATTAAACACCTTTTTCCATTTAAATGCTGACCTGATGGATTCAAATATTTAGGTATATATGTTGATGGTAATTTAAAGAATGTATACAAGTTAAATTATCTTAAACTTCTACAGAGAGTGGGGGAGTAGGGAAACAAATGGATCTCCTCCTTACTTTACTGGTCAGGATCAATTCAATTAAAATGAACATTTTACCTAAAGTCCTTTATATTTTTTATTATCTTCCAATCAATGTCCCAGCCAAATATCTTTTCATCTTTTCATGGCATGGCAAAACCCCCAGAATTAGCCTAAAGAAACTGACAGTGTATTATGATAAAGGAGGACTGAAGTTACCAAATTTTAAAACCTATAATTGGGCAGCTCAATCAAAATATATAGTGCAGATATTTAACACCTCCCCACCTGCTTGGCTCAATATGGAGCAAGCTGAGATTATGATGGAAACCCCTAGACATACTGTACAAATGGGATGTGAAACTAATCAAGATCGTCACCACTAATCCCCTTTCAGTTCACACCATCAGGACATGAGGTAACCTTCAGGCAATGTTTGGTAAAAATAATATAACTCTTAACTTTAAATAAACTCTTTTCAATGATCTACCAGAATAAAATATTTAAGAAATGGCATAAGAAAGGTTGAAACAGAAGTACAACTTAATTAATAAAGAATTTTTTTTTTATTTGCAAATACGCAGCTTCATTAGAAGCAACACTAATGTTGAACTGAGTATACCCTCTATGTCATTTTTAGGACAATTAGGTTATTCAGAAAATTCAATGCAGTAGTATCCAGAGTTTACAAAGCCCTAGTGTCCTTTCACCTTGAGCCCGGATCAAACAGCTTTAGGATCAGGTGGGAAAATATTTGGGTAAAAACTTAGATTAAGCTCTGTGGGGGAAACTGGTGTAACCTCTGTTGTGAATGCCAGACATAGACTTGTTCAGTTTAACTTCCTACATCAACTATATCAACTACATCATCCCTTTCTAAATTACACCAGTATAACCCATAACACTCCTTTCTGTGATTAAGATGTGGTTTAGAGAAAGGCTAATTTTTGCACTCTACTTGGCTTTGCCCCAAATTGCAAGTTTTTGACACAAGGTTTGTGAAATATTATCACAAATCCACAAAATTGAGTTCCCTGTGAATCCAGAAGTTTGTTTTCTGGGCAACCTTTCAAATGTAAATTTAAAAAATAAACAGACCAGAAAGCTAACTAAGACTCTGTTGATTATTGCAAAAAAAAAAAAGAATTACGCTAAAATGTACATCCAAAGACCCCTTACCTATTGGGACTATGACTGAAATCAATAACTGTATTTCTTTAGAAACAATAACATACTGGCTTAGGAACAGACCTGAAACGTTCAGTGAAAAGTGGAATCCATATGTTTCTTACATTAGAAATATGCTTATTGAGCAGTTGAATGGAGCCTCGGAAGAGAAATGCTGTAGTATGGATAATCAAAGTTTTACATAAGATGACCTAGGTATATTGTTTAAATCTCCCCACAAATCTGTTTTTTTTTATTTACAGTTAATTGCATATTATTTGTTTATTGTATATTCATGTGTATATTGATCATAATTGTTTTAGTTACTATTATTAGTGTTTATACTCTTAGACATATACTTAGTAATATCCTATGTGCGTATGGATATGTGTACATGTGTGTATGTATAGATGCATATATCTGGTGTTTATGTATAACCATTGATTATTAGGGAGGTACATTTGGCATTGCCTATGTGTGTATGGGTGTATATATGTATGTATGTATGTGTGTATATACAGTGGTGTGAAAAACTATGTGCCCCCTTCCTGATTTCTTATTCTTTTGCA
>JBBPDA010000019.1:8071667-8093263 GCA_037974385.1 Arnoldichthys spilopterus
GCAGAACAAAGTGTTTCAGTAGCTGCATTAGTGTCTAGTGTGGAAATGAGGTCTGGGTGTGGGAGGGCAGAAGAGACCGCAGAAGATAGGTAAGTAGGAGAGAGAGAGAGAGCGGAGATTTCTGCGTTGTAGCACCTTAGGATGAGGTGCGGTTGGACGCAGAGGAGCAGTGAAGTTGAACTTCATGAATGCATGGTCAGATACATGTAAGAATGTGAGCGATGGATTAGAGGCGATACAGTTAGGTCTAGTTGTTTTCCTTTTCTGTGAGTTGATGGAGTGTCTAGTCGCTGTAGGTCAAAGCTGGCTAGTAGTGAAATGAATTCGGTTGCTTTGGTTTTGTCGATGTGAATGTTGAGATCGCCGAGGAGTATGAGCGGGGTGCCATCATCCTCGATGGAGGACAGCAGCATGTCCAGTTTCTCAGTAAACTCACGTAGTTGGCCTGGTGATCTGTAAATGACAATAATAATGATGTTAGCTGGATGTGTAATTTTAACAGCATGGTATTCGAATGAGGAAATTTTACATATAGATGAAAGGGGTGTGTTTCCAATGCTTGGAGATGAGCAAACTTGTTCCGCCCCCCCTGACCTGTGGGGCAGGGGGTGTGGGAGAAGATGAAGTCTGTGGACAGAGCAGCTGGCGTTGACGTGTTCTCGGGTCGGATCCATGTTTCCGATAGGTCTAGAGCTCAGAGAGACTGTTGCTGAGCAAAGGCGGTGATGAAGTCTGCTTTGTTGACGGCCGACTAACAGTTCCAAAGGCAAAGGTGGAGTCGGCGGTTGTGGATTTCTGCAGCTGGCAGAGTTTGTTGAGTTTGCGTGTTCACCTGTGGGAAAAGCGTGGCCTGGGCCGGTGGTTAACCACCTAAATGGGCTGAGAGAGCATGGTGAGAGTGGCATACTTAATCTTTATTTATACATTCCGGATTAAATGCTCTATTTACTTTTCTCTCTTTTTTTTTGGACAGTGCCATTTGTTCCGTGTTTCTCTCTTTTAGTCTTCTCAACTTACTGCGGCTCAGTCTTTCTCTCGCATCTATATCTCTCCCTTTCTCTCGATCCGACATCTATATCGGTCCCGTTAGTTGCTCATATAACACTCTTTCTATTTCTTTCTACCGTCTTTTTACCCCTTTGCCCCTAACTCTCTCATCTGTCTGCCCCTTAGAGCCGCTATATTTACCGCCTGGAAAGAACGTACTTGATTGGCTTAAAGGTATTACGTACGATGGCTTAACTTGCATGCAATTGGTCTGTGGGTTTCCTCAGCCGCGTAACCGCTACTGAAAAGACTATAAAAGCTGCGCCGGTTAAAATCGATGCACCCTGTCAGGTGTTAGTTATAACATTCTGTTTTGGCCGCGAGTTCTGAGTCCGGACCGCGGTCCGCCTTTTAGTGACCGCTGCCTTATACCATGCCTCAGACTCCATTTTTAAGGGCATGCATCTTTGTGTGTTTGATAGACTGATATTTTGTAATTGATGGTTTCTTTATGAAATATGAAAATGTCTGGTCTATGTTCACACCTACAATCTGCGTTACTAATTACTAATTGCTTATTTTAAGACTCCAAGTTAAACCTTACTTTTGTCCCCACTACCCATGACCCTTTTGTCCAGTTTCCGTCCTGTGCCACTGGAGCAGACATATGTAGGAATCACAGAGAAGAAGGCCATCAAGCGCTTTCAGATTATGAATGAGATTGTTTATGAGAAGATCATGGAACATGCAGGAAAGAACCAGGTAAAACCATGATAAAACTCTTTCAGAACTCGTTAAACATGCCACAACCAGGCTGTAAAATTGTTTCATTTTCTGGATTTTAGGTGTTGGTGTTTGTACACTCACGTAAGGAGACCGGGAAGACTGCGAGGGCAATTAGGGATATGTGTCTCGAGAAAGACACTTTGGGTCTTTTCCTTCGAGAGGGATCTGCTTCCACTGAGGTCCTGAGGACAGAGGCAGAGCAGTGCAAGGTCAGCCTTAACTTTTAAACCACAGCTTCCTTGCTCCAATTTACAATTTCCTCCAGATCCAGTTTTACACTATATGTATGTAGAGATGTATTTCATCTGTAGTCAAGTAACATGATTTTCTGTTTTAAGAATCTGGAGCTGAAGGATCTTTTGCCGTATGGCTTTGCTATCCACCATGCTGGCATGACCAGAGTAGATCGAACTCTGGTGGAAGACCTGTTTGCTGATCGACATATTCAGGTAAATGCAGTAATGTATTTTGTGATATGCATGGAGTGCACATTACTTTCCCTGACATGATCTATCATGGAGTGTGTCTTGTTTGTGCAAACATGTGTTATAAATATTAGGTACTGGTGTCTACTGCTACTCTGGCTTGGGGAGTTAACTTACCAGCACACACCGTTATCATCAAAGGCACACAAGTGTACAGCCCAGAGAAAGGCAGGTGGACTGAGCTGGGAGCTCTGGACATTCTGCAGGTAAGACACTTCATTATGTGTTGAGTGATAGCCTATGTTTTTTTTTGTTTGTTTGTTTGTTTTTCTTTTAAACCTGTACTGTAATTTTACCAAATCTCAGATGCTGGGGCGTGCAGGCCGCCCACAGTATGATACAAAAGGAGAAGGCATTTTAATCACATCCCATGGAGAGCTGCAGTATTACTTATCTCTGCTCAACCAGCAGTTGCCCATAGAGAGCCAGATGGTAGGCAAACTCCCCGACATGCTTAATGCAGAAATTGTACTGGGCAACGTACAGAATGCTAAGGTAAGATCTCTACATATAATTCACATATCGTGCTATCTGGACTGATGTGACCATGATGTTTAGTTGTTTTGGCTGTCTGCACTTCAACCTTGGTCATTGCTTTGTTTCAAAGCAGTAGAGCAGCCTGTCAGCTTTAATTTGATGGAATATGCTCCTTTATTCTCTAAACCAAAAAAGGATCAGAGCTGTTTTGTACATATATATATTTCAAGAGACCATACATGCGATTTGCGATTTAACAAAACATGAATTGGTACTTGAATATTGAGTAGGCACACACAGCCTCATTTTGTACAATAATAGTGTTTTCATAGATAGCAGAGACAAATGTAGATATGCTTGGCTGGCCTACTGCACATCAACATTATCCCTTTTTAACAAATCCAGTGCAACTAAGTGATGGGTTTGTTAAGGTGACTAGTTGGATCTAATGTGGGCAGCAGGAGAAATCCTAAAATGTTTGTTCTCCAGGAGCAAGGTTACAAAACGGTGCTCTAAATAATCAGATTTTCAAAATAATAACCTTATTTAGAGATTGCATAAAGGTAGCAGTTTAAAGTGCTTTAGAAGTGGTCAAGCTTAACCGTAATAGAAGAAATTCAGGTTTGAGCCATCCATGGCTGGCCGTTCAAAAAAGTCTCCCTTTTCTCTGCATGTGCTAGCCTTTTTCCTTTCAGCTTTGTGGAATTGTGTGATGGAGTCTTAACAGCAGGGGGTATACAATATGATTAAATTGAGGAGTACAGTAAAAAGGTTTTTAGTTAAAAAGTAAACTTTAAAAATCACAAAATATTTGAAAATGTGTATCAAGCTTGCAGGTATTAAGGTTATCCCTTTCTGGTCAGTTGGATTTGAGATGGGTCATGTAAGAGATCTGTGTAGATCCAAAGCGGTAAAAATAGCTAGACTGTGTAATTGTGCTAACCAGGTGAAGGGTAACTGTTAAGGATCAGCATTGGCTGATTTGGTACATGGAATAATAGCTGAATCTGCCTACAAACCCCACATTGGTATATCCCTTATCTTTTTAGTACAAATTTGTCTGATACATTAATTTAATGCTATTGTCATTGCCGTGACAAGGAGCCAAAACCAGGAATGCCCAGTGTGGGATTCATATTTGTATCAGCCGAAACAAAAAATCAGTCAAACAGGGGTTTAGATTTGACCAGATTTCAGACTTTTTGTTTACTTGACTGCGGCCCTGTAGCTTGTCTGATCAGTGAATGTAATGTCATAGTGAAATCAATCAGATACCACTACAAAATGCCTAGGTCTCTCTAAGCACATTCATTTCAAGATTTCACACTTTGATTGCACTTTTGTCTAATTGTAAGCCATTTTAGGGACCTGAGGATTATTGTGCTCTGTTCTTAGGCTGTTGCAGTTGTCTTTTTAAGGGAGATCAGTGAGAAGATCTTTACAATGTGATGTGGTGGACAGCAGAATAAATGGTTGCTTTGCCCTCCTAGTGGGTGGCCCTGAAAGCATATGATGGCATGACTGAATTAATTCTTCTCTGCAGAAATGTTTACTGTGTGGGTGTGTGTGTGTGTATGGTTGACTAAAAATAGATTTAAATACCTTTTGTTAAGAATTGGACATACATACTTTAACCTTGCAAATGATTTCATCTGAAATCCATTTTGGTGCAGCCGAAATAAGTTACTATTTCTTTTGCATAGTGTCACATACGGTAGTGTTTGTAAGAAAATCTAAGTATCGATTTTGTCCGCATTTTATAAACTCGACCCCTAATTCCTTTCACGCTCATACTCTTTCTTTCTCAGGATGCAGTGAACTGGATGGGTTATACTTATCTGTATGTACGGATGCTGCGAAATTCCACGCTATATGGGGTTTCACATGATGAACGCAGCACAGACCCTTTCCTGGAGCGGCGCAGGATGGACCTGGTGCACACTGCTGCAACAGTTCTGGAGAAGAACAACTTGATCAAATATGACAAAAGGACTGGCAGCTTCCAGGTATACCTTGTCCAAATAGTTACCAAAATAAATACCAAAACAATTGCATTGGAGCCAAATAATCTAGGTTAAACACAAATACTGAAATACATGTTTATCCTCATTTCACCTACTCTCTCTTTAGTTCAGGCTTGTGAGACAGTCACATCAAATAAGCCTAAGCTTGATTCAGCTAGTTTTGTCAATCTTGTTGCACCATTTTTTAAGCCAGTTTTAAAAATGACCTAATTGAGACAATTATTTTAATCCTAATCTTTATTTAATCTAGATTTACTGTAAAACTAATCTTGTTTTTTCATGGCTGAAAGCTTTGATTAGGACTTCTATTTTAACTGCCATCTGAGGTGATTTAAATTTTTCGACCTGCATGTATTACTACTTTTGAACACCCATGTCGCTTAGACATTTTTCATGTGACTACACGTTCTGTATCCCTTTGGAGAGATGCACAATTTTAAAATTAGCAGCGGTCACTCAGTGTGTCAGATGCAAAATGTGCGATTCTCCACCTCAGGCGACAGATCAAATAGCATCTGACTCAACACAAAAACTGATTAGATTATGATGAGATCATTGCCTTTGAGACAGTAAGGACTCCAATGTTCCAAACTGCAATTCACTAAATAGTGATAAATGGTACACATCCCTTAGAAACAGTTTCAGTAATGTAGTGTGTAAAGTGGAGTTGTCTGATATATTTGTATATATTTCAGTATTCAGAAGGAAAACTTGGTTGGTCCCTATACCAACTCAATTTTCAGTTCAGTTTAATTTATGTAGAGCTTTTTACAACTGGTGTTGTCACAAAGCCTCTTTACAAAGTTTGGGTCTGAGCTCTTAATGAGCAAGCCAGGGTGATGGAGGGAAAGAAAAACTCCCCAAGCTAGAGGAAGAAGTTTTTATCCAGCCTTAAAACAAAAAAATACATTAAAAAACAAATCCAGGATGTTTGTGAGCTGGATTGTGGAACAGGCTGGGGTTGTTCACAGACGGACATAGTTCTGGTTTGAGTGGAAAAGGTTCCCAATTCCGAATTTCTATTTTGCCTTGGTGTGTTTTAGGCAAATGTTACCTTTCATTAAAACTGTTTCAGTACCATTCCACTTTGAAAAGCAGGTGTTTTGGAAAAGCAGGGAGTGAGGGCTAAGGAGTCTAATACATTCATCAGTTCTTGGTGTTCTGAAGAGTCAAAAAAAGTTGGGATTTTTCATAAAATGCAAAAAAACTGTGTAGTTTAACTTCCAACTTCAACTGAAAAGTTAAAAGGTTTCCTGTTTTCTATGATGAGTGTGGCCCTGTCTCCAGATCTGAAAGCGACATTTCTGATCTTTAGCGATTAGCACATCTCACTTTTGATTGGTTCTTGTGGTGAGCGTGGAACTGCTAGAGTAAGAGTGCACCAAAATCGATGCTTTATTAGATCATGAAGAACTTCCAGAAGATGGATTCAATTGTTGTGAAGAAGTCTTCAGGGTGCCCAAGAAACTCCAGCAAGCACCACGGCTAATATGGTTGATTCAGCTGCAGGATCGGGGCACCACCAGTGCAAAGCTTGCTCGGGTATGGAAGCATTTAGGTGTGAGTGCATCTGAATGCACAGTATGGTGAAGACTCTTGGAATATGGCCTGATATCAAGAAGCACAGGAAAGAATCCACGTATCTCTTAGAAAACCATCAAGGACAAACTGATATTCTGCAAAAGGTACAGGGATTGGACTGCTGAGGACTGAGGTAAAGTTATTTTCTGTGATGAACCCCTTTTCTGATTGCTTGTGGCATCCAGATAAAAGATTGTCTGGAGAAGAAAAGGTGAGCGCTGCCATCCGTCCTGTGTCATGCCAACAATAAAGCGTCTGAGACCATTCATGTGTGGGGTTGCTTCTGAGACCATTCATGTGTGGGGTTGCTTCTCAGCCACAGGAGTGGGCACACTTACTGTATTGCTTAAGATCACAGCAATTCATGAATGGTATCAAAACATTCTTTGAGAGCATCTTCTTCCAACCATCCAAGAACAATGCCTTTTCCAGCATGATGGAGCACTGTGCCATAAGGCAAAAGTGACAACTAACTGACTCCGGGAACAAAACATTGAAATCTTGGGTCCATGTCCAGGAAACTCCCCAGACCTTAATCCCATTGAGAATTTTTAATCAATCCTCAAGAGAGGGGTGGACAAACAAACTTACAAATTCTAAATATAACTCCAAGCAATGATTTATGCCACAATGGGCTGCCATCAGTCAGGATTTGTCCCAGAAGTTGACCGCATGCCGGAGTGAATCGCAGAGGTCTTGAAAAAGAATGGCCAACACTGCAAATATTTACTCTTTGCTAACTTTGTGAAAACCAGTAGTTTTGTCATTCTTTACTTTTGGCCACGTTTGTAGTAGTAATCTTCTGGCTGTTCCTTGCAGAAGACTTGGGAACATACCAATAGCCACAATATACATGCAACAATCTAAACACACACACACCGTATATATTACTGTACAATTAACATTACAAATGTGCCGTCTAAGCAAATATACAAATTCACAGTGGGAATTGTGACTGGTGGAATGTTAAAAAGATCTGGGAGAATAATGTTCTTGTGTCACTTTTTAAGTGACAAAGATGTTGTGCAAACATAATATAGCTGAAGTAAATTATGAGCTTCTTAGGTAGTATACAAGAGCAGAGAAGTGTCATCAGGCCACAAGTTCCTCCCCAACTCGCCCTTGATGGGAAGAGTTTAATGGTAAAGAATTTAATGGCTTTGGGGACACTGGAAAGTCTGGACTAAATAATTCTTTTAATTTTATTTTTCTGCTTAGGGTTTTTATTTTTGTTTTTGTTCATGTTAAGTTATATTAGGATCTTGAAAGTCGCTATATAAATTAACATTGCAACCTCTGTGTCAAAACTTATTCCCTAGGTGACTGACCTGGGACGCATTGCCAGTCATTTCTATATTACTCATGACTCCATAATGACCTACAACCAGCTACTAAAGCCTACACTTAGTGAAATTGAGCTCTTCAGGGTGTTCTCCCTCTCCTCTGAGTTCAGGAACATTGCAGTTCGAGAGGTATTGTTCTGACTACTGAATTTTATGTTAAAAGATTTATTGTACTCCACCATGTTTTAAGTATGGTATGTATGTGTGAATGTAAATTACTTACTTTATGACTTATTTAAAGTTCAGTTTATTATAAACTCAGAGGGAAGTTGATTGTTTGCATTCCAAACTGACACTATATACAATATATCCATTTACCATCTTACAAAATTATCCACACTATAAAACTAACTTACTGGAGCAAGCCAGAAGACCTGTGTTGGGTGCCAGCAAGAAAGCCTGCACAATAGACTTCTAGTCTGTTACATGCAAGTTTATTTCAATTACAGTTTTAAGTAACATTTTTTCTTTTAATAACTAACATTGTCACTATAACCGTGTACTGGATCTGCTTAACCTTAGTAAGTATGTGAAGTATTTGCAGGTTTACTTGTGTAGTGAATTTCATACCTCTAACTTCTCTCTTCTGTAATTGAGAGAAATTGAAAAAATTGATTTTAACAAGATCTTATAACAAAATACTTCACTACTTATCTAGAAACATTTTTCAGACCATCTGCAGACCGTTTGTTCCGGAGAGTTTTTCCTATTTATGCTTGGCAATGAGATGTTTCCTTTTTCTTTTCTTTTCTGTTGTATTTATTTTATTAAATTTTAAATATTTTCCCCTCTCTTTACAGCTAAAATGTGTTAGTATGTTAAATGTGCATAAAATGCTACTCTTGACTGCAGTGGCTTGTGATAGATTGTTTCCCTTTATTAAGGGTTTAAACTCCCTTTCTGGAGAGGGTGCCTTTATTGTTGCCACAGCTCTGTTTATCAAGGGGTTGAACTCTCAGTAATAAATAATTCTTTGCATGTCATATGTGAAGTAACCTGACTTTCATCTTTGGACAGGAGGAGAAACTGGAGCTTCAGAAACTCTTGGAGAGGGTGCCCATTCCAGTAAAGGAAAGTATTGAGGAGCCCAGTGCTAAGGTGTGTGTTTGGGTTGTGAGAAAATATT
Source organism: Arnoldichthys spilopterus (assembly GCA_037974385.1). Taxonomy (NCBI): domain Eukaryota; kingdom Metazoa; phylum Chordata; class Actinopteri; order Characiformes; family Lepidarchidae; genus Arnoldichthys; species Arnoldichthys spilopterus. The sequence continues at coordinate 8,080,477 of JBBPDA010000019.1, forward strand.
TTGGTCATCAATAATGTGAACTCTATATTCGAGCTGACTTATATTGTACTCTCTTTGCCCTCAGATAAATGTGCTGCTCCAGGCCTACATCTCTCAACTCAAACTTGAGGGCTTTGCTCTAATGGCTGACATGGTCTATGTCACCCAGGCAAGTTTACAATGAAAACCCTTTATTAATGTAACTGAGCAGTCCCAAATTGGTGTTCTGTTTGCTGTGATGCACCCAACTCACCCAGTAGCTTGATAAGTGATGTGTAGGGTTTGCTGTGAAAATATTCTGGTTTGTAGGTTATACTCACTCTAGAAAATCTATCTAAAGAACATATCTTTGTTTGTTCATTAATTTTATTTTAATGTTTGTGTCCAGAGTGCCGGTCGATTGATGAGAGCCATTTTTGAAATCGTTCTTGGCCGTGGCTGGGCTCAGCTCACAGACAAAACCATGAACCTCTGCAAAATGATCGACAAAAGGATGCAAGTTGTTGTTTTTTATCTGATCAGGGCCTGACCAGTATTTTGAAAATTCATCCTGGTTTTAAGGAGCTGACATTACTGAAAATCAGTAATTGGAGAGATAATATAATTTTGTGTTTGAAAAATGGAAAAGCTGTCAGCTTTAGTAAAGCAGTACTTTGCAATTGTTAATTTTCTTGACTTTAAACAATTACACATTTAAAAAACCTGCCAAAGTAAAAGAAAAACATGGAAATTAGTAAGTAAGGATTTAGTAACGGTGGCAGTTTAAGAAGTTAAGGAAAGTTTCAGCTGTTGCAATCTGATGGTTGCCGCTTCAATGTGTTCAACCCTACCTCTTTTTGTCTGCAAATGGCTGCGTTTTTCTCTTTCTTGGAGGTCTGTCCCCCTTAATCAAGTCAAATTTATTTCTGTAACACTTTTTACAACTGACTTTGTCACAAAGCAGCTTTACAGAAACCAGGTCTGAGCCCCCAAAAAGCAAACAAGCGACAGAGGCAGGGAAAAACTCCAAAGCTCAGAAGGGGTAACCCATCCTCCTCTGGTCAACACTGGATAGCAATTACAAGCAAGACAAAAGGAAAAAAAGACTAAATTAAAAAAAGGAAAAGAAGAAATAAATATATATAGCAAAATAATAGTATAAAGAGGCGTCAGCAGTTCCTTGTGTACAGGTGCAGCAATGACTTTCCGTTCTTTGGAGGATAGGGCTGTTCATATGGGCTCTCCTCAGCAGGTGTGATTTAGGTTAAAAGCCACAAAAATGAGAGGGCGGGAGGGAGGGAAATAGATTGTTAGTGATGCTAAAATGTTACGAGTGATTAAGAATAGTGTACATTGTGGTCAGAGTGTAGACAGGATCTCTGGCAAGAGTCTGACCGCGTACCTAAAGGGGTAACCTAGAAAGAAGCACAGACATGAGGGCATCCTGGGGCATAAGACGGCACAACCACTTGACTGTCAGCAAACCTGGGTGAACATGTCAGAGTGGGGGGTGATAGCATCCAAACATCCCAGTTTACCAGAATACTCAATGCCTGAGAACCCTCCAGATCTACCCCCTATCTAGGACTAACAGAAGGCTTGACCAAACAAACACACATCTTTTCACTCCGGACTTAAATATTGAGACTGTCTGAAGACGTGAGTCAACCTCTCCAGATTCTTTTATTCTTCAAATTTTATTTATTTTAGTCTATTTAATGGTGAACCCCTTTCACTTCTGAGAAACTCCTAAACTTTCTTTCTATGCCCAATCTTACTGACCCTATGGCCAATTAATTAGCTGTAAGATGTTTCAACATTCCTTTAAAGCATTACACAACTTAAAACTAAAATTGCCCCATCTCAATTTTTAAAACGTTCAAGTTCTAAATGAGCATATATTTTTCAAAACTGTAAAATTTCTCATTAAACATTCATATTATTTCTATTTTCAATTACAATGGGCTTATATGATTTACACAGCATTCTGTCTTTTATTTCCTTTTAACATAGCACCCCAATTTTGTTTGGAAATGGGGTTGTAAAGCACAGAGTTGCAAATTATGACAACAATTAGTGTGCAAGGTCATTGATTAATACCATACTGTATTGATATAAAAGGTGTGTATATACTGTGTATATTTACCGATTAACCATCATCCCTTTGTCTCAGGTGGCAGTCTATGTCTCCTTTGCGTCAATTCCGCAAGCTACCAGAGGAAGTCATTAAAAAAATTGAGAAAAAGAGTTTTCCCTTTGAGCGTCTGTATGATCTCAACCACAATGAAATTGGTTAGTGCTGTGTATTTGTGCATGAGTACTTGCTTTCATTTTTAGTAATTTAAAAAAATAATTATTTAGGGGTCACCTTAATGTTCATCATTGTACTTGGGGCAGTAACAGTTTTTGAGAAAATGTGTCCTTGCTTGCATTTTAAAGGGCGTCTTTTGTTTAAATAGGAGAGTTAATCCGAATGCCAAAGATGGGGAAAACGATCCATAAGTATGTGCACCAGTTCCCCAAGCTGGACTTGGCTGTGCATCTCCAGCCCATCACCCGTTCTACACTTAAGGTGGAGCTCACAGTCATGCCAGACTTCCAGTGGGAAGACAAGGTCAGACTGCAAAAAAAGACTTATGCTAATTCATTTCTCAGGTTATATTTTGATCATCTATTTGCTATCAGTTTACTGCCATTAAAAGGAATGTTTTTCATTCATTCATCTTTTTCAAGAAAATGGGGGGGGGGGCAATAAGTTTTGCAAGATGAGTGATGTTTTGTGTCTTAGGTGCATGGCTCATCTGAGGCGTTTTGGATCTTGGTAGAGGATGTTGACAGTGAGGTGATCCTGCACCATGAATACTTTCTCCTTAAGGCGAAGTATGCTCAGGATGAACACTTGGTCACCTTCTTTGTGCCTGTGTTTGAGCCATTGCCTCCACAGTACTTCATCAGAGTGGTCTCAGACCGTTGGCTATGTGAGTCAGGAGAGCTTTTAGTTGTCTGACGTCTTAATTTTCACTCATTTAATTACTCTCTCACACTCCTTCCCTTAATCTCTACCTGTCCTGCCCACTGTCAGCATGTGAGACCCAGCTGCCAGTGTCTTTTCGTCATCTCATTCTCCCAGAAAAGTATCCGCCTCCCACCGAGCTGCTGGATCTGCAGCCTCTGCCGGTGTCTGCCTTGAGGAATGCTGCATTTGAAAGCCTCTATCAGAACAAGTTCCCCTTCTTTAACCCTATTCAGACACAAGGTAATGAAAAGGTTTGCACTTGGACCACCTAACACTACCACAGGGTTTAAAGTTCTGTCATTGCAATGGATTTTTGTAAACACAATATGAAATGTTTAAATCTTAAACAAGAAGTCAGCTTAATTGTCTAAAAAAATGCCATGCTGTTCTATGCAGCTTCATAAATTAGGACATTTTAGAGCTTTTTTCATTTTCAAATAATCTTTCTCCAAAATCAACCTTGAAAACAATATTTTTTGTTCATTTGTGTGAGAAATAGATTTTTTGGATAATGAAGTTAACAGATCTGCTCTTTGTGCTGTCAAGTTTTAAACATTTCATAAAACTGTTTAATGAAGCCATTTCCACCTATAGGGGTTCCTTGATGGAGCCAAGTGAGAGGAGGTGTGTGTGTATTATCCTCTTACTGCAAATTTTGCACTAATCTTTTTTTTTTTTTTCAAATATTTAAAGTTCTCCTCTTAGGTTTTTTTGTTATCTGCTCTTAACTTCAAAAACCACGTTTAGAATGGTGCAGTTTTTTGTACTCTGAGGGGAAGTGATGGGAATGGCTGGCTTGAATTTAGGATATATTCAACTAAATCAGCAATTTTTAGGACTCCCTCATTGTAATATAACAGTCAGCAAGTTTTAGTCGATCAAGTTTTCAGACTTCATTTGGCAGCTGTGCCTTGTTAGTTATGTTTTGCTGTGTGCAGGTCTATGATTTCTTGTCTGCGATACAGTTTTGTTCCTTCCTCTGTAGGGCATTTTACCCTATGAGGAGCATTCCAGAAGCAGTGCATTTTGTCTTGTGCCTTGTTGTAATGTCTTGTTCCCAAAATACTTAATATATTGAGTAAACCACAATCTTTTTATTAGTGTGTCTAGTTCATAATGTTTAGAACTTTTTGTTGTATGAAATAGATATTTAAATTTTTCTTTCAGAATTTTGAAAGACTGTCCCTAATCTGTCGTTTCAGTGTTCAATGCAGTGTACAACAGTGATGATAATGTTTTTGTGGGAGCCCCCACTGGCAGTGGAAAAACCATTTGTGCAGAATTTGCTATTCTCAGGATGCTACTGCATAACACAGAAGGAAGATGTGTTTATATTACGCCCATGGAAGCTCTAGCTGAACAGGTAAACTATTATTTCAAAATATTGATGTTCCATTATAGGAACATTATGGTGTCAATGCCCAGTAGGCAAAATTAAGTCTAGTGTCTGCCTGAAAATAGCAGTTTTCACAAAACTACAGGACACCGGTCTATGCCTTTCCTGAGAACTGACATAATCCTACATAAATACGTCTTGGCTTGTTCCAGCAAGTGACCGCTGTCCTTAATTCTGCTTTTGTGAACTTGGCCTGTATTTAAATAACACTGACAAACTGAACATGACAAACAATTTGATATTCTCAGGTAAGCGCTAACATTCCTTACATTATGATGAATGATCATATTGCCATGTGTTATACCTATGCATTGTGTACACAGAAAAACATCTTGCTGTCTGGTGCATTATGTTTAGTGTTCAAGCCACAAGACAAAAGGATATTTTGCCCAAATTTGCCTAGGTAAAAACAAAAATCTAACACATTAGGTGTTATGTAAAGTTGACTTCACAGATGACATGAGGCAACTTTGTTGGTGTGTAGGTTTTCGTGGATTGGCACCAGAAGTTTCAGGATGCTCTGAATAAGAAGGTGGTCATACTCACTGGAGAGACCAGCACTGACCTAAAGCTTCTAGGAAAAGGAGACATCATCATCAGCACCCCAGACAAGTGGGACATTTTGTCTCGTCGATGGAAACAAAGAAAAAATGTTCAGAATGTCAGCCTTTTCATTGTGGATGAGACTCATCTAATTGGAGGAGAGAATGGGGTAAGAGTGTTCACTTTAGCAGGCTGATTTTGTTTAGGCTTAATGTGATTGTGGGTGGGGGGTTACGTGATGCAAGCATTTATCTGTGGAGATTCTCACTTGTCCATGTCATTAGATCTGGCGTAGTTGAATCTAGATAACTGGACTGTTGTACTTTCTTGAAGACGTTTAACCTCTCATTCAAGAGGCTTCTTCAGTTCTGATGGAGAGTGGTGTATTCTCAGAATTTTATCTTCTGTGGGTGGAACATCTTCAAAAAAGTACAACAGTCCAATTGCCTAGATTCAGCTACACATTACGTATTATAATCATCATCTCTACTGTCTTGTAGCCTGTGCTAGAAGTGATCTGCTCCAGAATGAGGTACATCTCTTCTCAAATCGAGAGGCCCATCCGCATTGTGGCACTCAGTTCCTCTTTGTCCAATGCTAAAGATGTTGCCCACTGGCTGGGTTGCAGCACCACAGCTACCTTTAACTTCCACCCAAATGTCAGGCCTGTGCCACTGGAGCTCCATATACAGGTAAAAATAAACTGTTTTTAAACTGGGGAGCTGTGTCGTCAAAACTGCAGGTTTTGTGAGTGTTTTCAGTATGCCAGCATTAATTCCTACTAAAAGTTGTCCTATCAACATTAGGGTCATGGGCCACCAAGACTCACTGATGTGAAGGCTTGGCCGTCTGATACAATTGCAAGAGCTACTATTGCACAAAATAAAAGGTGTTGCAAGTACGCTATGGTCAGAGCCTTTTGATGGGGCATGGGGGTAGCTAGACAATATTAGCCAGGAGGTGTCTTATGGCTGATTGTGCTTCATATTTTATTTTTTTAATCAAAAAAGTCGAAATGTCAGTGTCTTCTCAATATTTGTGAGAGCATATCTACTTTGTGTTTTTGTGGCTGGATTATTTGATTTTAGAGCATGCACATTTTTTTCAATAAAAAGTTTCTCCACATTTTTGAATGAGGTGTGTGATGAGCATCAGAATATATATGTATATTTTTAAAAACTTTTTGGGAGGAAATGTTGTGATCAAGGAATCTGCTAAATGTTCCAATGATTATGTAATTGACATTTAAACAAAAAACTGATGTAGATAGGAGTGTGAGTGGCTCTAGCTTGCCTGAAGTCCACAATGATTTTGTTGGTTTTCTGGGTGTTAAGGGCCAGGTTCTTATGGGCACACCAGGCAGCCAGGTTCTGAACCACATCCATGTAGGCCATTTCGTCCATTGCCTCTCATCAGGCCCACTACCGTGGTGTTGTCTGCAAAATAATTATGCTGTAAGAACTATGCACAGGAGCACAGTCATGGGTGAAAAGGGAGTATAATAGAGGGCTCAGCGTACAGCCTTGTGGAACACCGGTGTTCAGGTTGAGTGTGGGGGGAAAATGTGGTGTTTAACTTAACAGATTGTTCTCTGTTAATCAGCAAGTTCAAAGTTCAGTTGCAGAATAATGAACTAATACTAAGCTGACTACATGGAGATAAGCTTGGAGAGAATCACAGTGTTGAACACTGAACTGAAGTCAATAAACTGCATTTTGACCTAACATTTGGTAGTGTCCAGAGGGGTGAGGGCAGAGTGGAGTGCTGTGAAGATGGCATCTTCAGTCGACCTCTTGGTGTGGTAGGCAAACTCATTGGGTTAGGGGCAGTGAGGATTTCAGGTGTGACTGGACCAGTTTTTTTTTTTTAAAGCATTTTGCATTGATGGGAGTGAGTGCAACTCGGCAAAAGTTGTTCAAGTCCATAGCAGCAAAGTATTTTGGCTTTGGTGTGATGATGGACTTGACGCTTGTGGGTACAACTGCCTGAGCCAGTGGCAGACTGAAAATGCCTGTGAAGACCCCAGCCAACTGCTCTGAACAGACTCTTAAGCACATGGCCAGGTTTTCTATCTGGGCCAGCTGTTTTTTGTATGCTCACTTTGCTTAAGGTGGCACAAACCTCAGAAGTGGAGAGTGAGCGGGACTTTACCAGGTGGGACATCCATTTTAAATGTAACCTTCTTGTTGACTCAAAGTGACCATAGAAGCTGGTCAGGTGGGCAAAGTACTGGGTGGTTTCATGTCCATGATTGTCCTGATGCCGAAGAGTTCTTCAGTCCTCCTCTTTAGTGTTTTTTCTGATCTTTCTCAAAGTGATGGGTAACTAAAGGAATTTGATCTGTCAACTCATATTTATAGCCAGTTAAACCTCTTAAGTGTTTCTTATTACTCAGGTAAACTTGAGAACATAAAATATTAATGGAAATATGCATTGGACTTCCCTGTAGCACTCACTTCAGTGTTGCCCTTTGCAGCTGTAATGCTTGATTGTTTCTTTTGTCCTGGAAGTTGCTTTGGATAAAAATGTCAGCCAAATGAATAGAGATTGGAGAGAGATACTGATCATGATATTCTTTTTTTTTTTTTTTTTTTTTTTTTCAATTATTCCTTTTTCACTTCTACTTAGTTAAGATTAAGAATATTTTAGTATTTTAATATTTTGAATGAAAAACTAAAAAATGGACAATTATATTTTTTATAGCCTGGTTTATTCATGATTACTAGGGTCCCAGACTTGTGGAGGTCACTCTAGCACCTGCATGTTTATAGTGAAATTTAACCTTCTTTACCATCTCTTTCTGCCCATTTTCAGGGTTTCAATGTGAGTCACACACAGACCCGCCTTTTGTCAATGGCTAAACCTGTGTATCATGCCATCATGAAGCACTCTTCATCCAAACCAGCTTTGGTATTTGTTCCTTCGCGCCGCCAAACTCGCCTCACTGCCATCGATATTCTCACTTTTTGTGCTGCTGATGTGCTCCCTCAGAGGTATGATAAGAATTAGCCAGTTTTACATGGCAAACAGTCCTCAGAACCTCCTAAACACTTGAAAACTAATGATGTTTATATTGCTGGAAATGGTTCAGAACTTTTGTTGTCCTCCGCACTCTTGTTTTCTTCACTGCCCTGTATAGGTTCTTGCACTGCTCTGAGAAGGACTTGATCCCATTCTTGGATAGGTTGTCTGATTTGACATTAAAGGAGACCCTCTCTAATGGTGTGGGTTATCTCCATGAGGGTCTCTCAACCACAGAACGCAAGATTGTTGAGCAGCTCTTTAACTCTGGTAAGATGTCAATTCTTGAATTTGGAGTGGAGTGCTACTAACATGTTGAACTAGTTTGTGAAGTTAAGTTAATTTGTTTAAATTCCAGTACTGATCTTTGAATGTTCTCTTTTTTATTTTCAAGGTGCCATTCAGGTTGTGGTGGCATCACGTTCCCTTTGCTGGGGAATAAGCATCTCTGCTCACTTGGTGATTGTAATGGACACACAGTATTACAATGGCAAAATTCATGCGTGAGTTTTTCTAACAATTCTAGACAAGATGATCTTTTTTCTAACACCTTATAGGCATAATATAAGGTAAATTACTTTTACACACTAATACTTTTGCTTTATTATTCATGAAGATTTTTTCATATTTTAGCTTATCAGAATAGATTGCTAGGAATACATATTGTGGAGGGTTATTACACACTGAGGACATGATACAACTGAATTCATATATCAGTAGAAAGTTTACTAAAATACAAAGTGTTTTTGTTTGTCTTGTTTGTGTTAAAGAAAGAAGTATATGTTAAGCCATATTAATGACAATGTGTAAGTAAATAAATGGGGCACAAAAGTCACTGTATACCATTAATGACCCAAATTTTGCTTAGTTATTGATTTAGCTAATTGTAATATGTTGCTCTTTCAAGTTATGTGGACTACCCAATCTATGATGTGCTCCAGATGGTAGGAAAGGCTAACCGCCCCCTACAGGATGATGAGGGGCGCTGTGTCATTATGTGCCAGGGATCCAAGAAGGTATACTTAAGTTCTTAAGCTCTAAAACCTGTTTCATTTAGCTTGCAAACATTTATCTTTACCATGTTTCCCCTACATCATAAGGACTTCTTTAAGAAGTTCCTTTATGAGCCTCTACCAGTTGAATCTCACCTGGACCACTGTCTTCATGACCACTTTAATGCTGAGATAGTCACCAAGACAGTAGAGAACAAGCAAGATGCTGTGGACTATCTGACATGGACATTCCTTTATCGCCGTATGACCCAAAACCCCAACTACTACAACCTGCAGGGTGAGGGAGCGCTCTACAGTTTAATATAGAAACACATTCAACTATTGTGCTTTTAATTCTGGAAATAATTCAGATTACATTCACTTTATTTTCCATGGAATGCTGATTTCCTGTGTCATGTCTTTGCAGCCCTAATTTTTAATGTCTTTTTCTATGGAAGGCATGTCTCACCGGCACCTGTCAGACCACTTGTCGGAGCTGGTGGAGAACACACTGCAGGATCTGGAGCAGTCCAAATGCGTCAGCATAGAGGATGAGATGGATGTGGCACCTCTGAACCTGGGCATGATTGCAGCATACTACTACATTAACTATACCACTATTGGTAATATCATTCTGTCTAATATGCCTAATTCTGCCCTTTTAGATCTGCCAACTGTAATTGCTAGTGTTGTGAAATTAAAGTGTCTAGGAACAATAACTGCTCAGCCATAAAGCTGCAGGCCCCAACCCTCACAGAAGACTGCAGAGTGCTGATGGCTGTAGTGGGCATCCTCTGTTGTATTACTAACTAGAGAGTTCCAAACACCCTCTGGAAGAAACATCAGCACAATTATGGTGCATTGTGAAATGCCGGGCAACTGCACAAAAGCCTAAGTTTATTATGGGCACTGTCAGGCAGTGACTGGAGTAACGTAATGCATGCTATCATTAGACTCAAGAGCAGTGGAAATGTGTTCTCTGGGGTGGGAGATCACGCTTCACTATCTGGCAGTGTGATAAGTGAATCTTTTCTCAGTAGATGCTAGGAAAAATGTACGGAATACATTTTTTATTCATTTAAGAAATCTGAATCAGTGAGCAAGTAAAATAACTCTTTACATTTAATGTTTGTATTACACTATTGCAGTTATAGTCTCTTCTAATTGTATTACTTGTTTTTTTTTTATGTCTATTGCTTTCTTCAGAATTGTTCAGCATGTCTCTGAATGCCAAGACTAAGATCCGTGGCTTGATTGAGATCATCTCCAACGCAGCCGAATACAAGAACATTCCCATCAGGCACCATGAAGACGCCCTGCTACGACAGGTCTGTTTTGTTCATACTAAAAGTAGTGAACTTGATTTTCCTGTACCAAACATACTGATTCTGCTTTGCAGCTGGCCCAGAAAGTGCCTCACAAGCTAAACAGCCCTAAGTTCAATGACCCCCATGTGAAGACCAACCTGCTGTTGCAGGCCCATCTGTCCCGTATGCAGCTCAGTGCTGAGCTTCAGTCTGACACTGAAGAAATCCTTAGCAAGGTAAAAAGCCACAATCACTATTTTACATCACATTCTAAAAAAAAATTTTTTTTTTTAATTGAATTTAATTACATGGCTATATAATGTGATTTTATATTTATGTGCACACATACAGGCTGTGCGTCTCATTCAAGCATGTGTGGATGTGCTGTCAAGCAATGGCTGGCTGAGTCCTGCTCTAGCAGCTATGGAATTAGCTCAGATGGTGACCCAGGCCATGTGGTCTAAAGACTCGTACCTCAAACAGCTACCTCACTTCACCTCAGAGCACATCAAACGTTGCGCTGAGAAGGTGAGAAGCAGTTGTGTGTTTTAAGTTGGCTTTAATTTTGTGGCTTTTTTAATGTCTTTGCATTTTTTATGTGTTTAGGGTGTGGAGAGTATTTTTGACATTATGGAAATGGAGGATGAGGATCGCACTACTCTTCTGCAGCTGTCAGATGTTCAGATGGCTGATGTGGCGCGTTTCTGTAACCGCTACCCCAACATTGAGCTGTCCTATGAAGTAGCTGACAAAGACGACATCAAGAGGTAAGAATCGTAGACCAGTCAAATACACATCAATTCACAGTTAATCAGTGCTACCTCATATTACAGTGAAGTGTTATTCGCTGGACACAAACTGACAATATTTTGCGGGGACTTGGAACATATTTGCTTTTGTTTAAAACACATTTAGTACTCAAGTAATGCCTTGTATTTTCAGTGGCAGTCCAGTTCTGGTTCAGGTGCAGTTAGAAAGAGAGGAAGAGGTTACAGGACCTGTCATCGCTCCACTCTTTCCCCAGGTCAGTAAAATACATATTGCCTTTATACATCAGGCAGCAGTGGAATGCCTTGACTGATATTCATATATGCTGTATATACTATACTGTTTTATACTTTTACTTATTTTAATATTTTTTGGACATCCTGCTTATGCAGAAACGTGAAGAAGGCTGGTGGGTTGTAATTGGTGACCCTAAATCAAACAGCCTCATCTCCATTAAGAGACTGACTCTGCAACAGAAAGCAAAGGTTTGTCCCTTCGTACTCTATTTACAATGCTCTTGAAGTATGACATGTTAATTTTTGAGTTTTAAACTTTACATGTCCAAAAGTTTATTTACATACTATGTCCTTTGTGTTACTTTGTATTTTCACCTCTTTGTCTTGATCAGGTGAAACTGGACTTTGTGGCACCAGTTGTTGGAGTCCATAACTATACGTTATACTTCATGAGTGATGCTTACATGGGCTGTGATCAGGAATACAAGTTTAGTGTGGATGTCAAGGAGGCTGACAGTGACCGAGATAGCGACTCCGATTGATTCGGTTCAGTTCATTCAGTGTGTGATGATACCTGCCTACTGATAGTGGATCAGGGTGTTTTCGTCTCATTTTGCATATTAAATATTCTCAACATTGTGTGGAATATTCATTTGAAATTTTCCAATTTGTCTTTTTAATGTTGTTTTGCGTGGTAGTAATCATCCTTGGCAAAAATGTTTGAAAATACCCATTAACATAAAATGCAAAAAAAATCAGTTTTTGTTACTTGTTTTTCTTTTACTTTAATAGTATCCATTTATGTTTGTTTTTCCTGTTTAAATGCTTTTGTGTTTAAAAAAATGCTTGGGTTCACATTAATACAACAAAACTTTAGATAAGATGTTGTGGGAATGTACTTGAAGGACAAAAGGTTGGTTGTCACCTGTTAGCTGTGATGTGCCATTTTTATGTCGTGATGAAGGCTTGAGTATGCCACAATGTCAAAATCAATTGAAAATTAAGCCTGTTTTTTCCTCTGTGAATAAATGTTTTCCATATACATAGATTCTTTCCCTTATTCCCCATCAGCTGGGTTTCAATATCTTGGCTACAGTGGTGCAGTTTTGGTCATGGTGTCCATCACAGTTTGGTAGTTCTCAGACACTGTAAACCTAGCAATTAGCAGAACCTGCTTTTACTTGAGTTGAGTTTTTACCTTCCAGGAAAGCATTTGCAGTGCCATGCAAAGGTTTTCAGTGCTTGAAACAAATCAGGTGGTCACCTATGCATTCACACAAACACACTGGTGGGAATACAAGTTCCTAATGTACCTAATCTTCTCAGGGGCCACAATCATTTTTACCAGTATTTGTCAAAGAAGTTGTCAAAATTATTAATTTAAGTAGTTTATTGTATATTTTGAATAACAATTTCTATCCAATCCCTGGTAGGTGTGTGTCCTTCTCAAAAAATTAGCATATTGTGATAGTTTATTATTTTCTGTAATGTACTGATAAACATTAGACTTTCATATATTTTAGATCCATTACACACAACTGAAGTACTTC
>JBBPDA010000019.1:8093363-8118590 GCA_037974385.1 Arnoldichthys spilopterus
ACTCTGTGACTGTTCTTGAATGGCCCAGCCAGAGCCCTGACTTAAACCCAATTGAGCATCTCTGGAGAGACCTAAAATTGCTGTCCACCAATGTTTGCCATCCAACCTGACAGAACTGGAGAGGATCTGCAAGGAGGAATGGCAGAAGATCCCCAAATCCAGGTGTGAAAAACTTGTAGCATCTTTCCCAAGAAGACTCATGGCTGTATTAGCTCCAAAGGGTGCTTCTGCTAAATACTGCTTGTATATATATATATATATATATAAGCAAATAAAACTTAAAAAAAGATTATATTTGGTCAGATATTTTAAGTCACATTCAAAAACATGTCGTACACCACTGTATGTAATTTTACCTTTTTTTCTCTCAAAAATTATTTGACCAAATATAATCATTTTTGTTTCCTTTGTTTAACTAGTTTTTATTCATCTGCTTTATCTACTTTGGGTTCACAAACTTTCAAGCACCACTGTATATATTTGGTTCATTCTCATTCCTTACCAACTAACCTAGGACCTCTTGGACTTTCTCAAGATATGTATACACACAAACACACCATACATATGGAGTATAGATACTCATGATTCATGGGTAAGAAGTTCATCATTTATATCTACAGCTTGTTTTTGTAGTGATTTTTCTGCTGTTGTGGTAACAAAAGTAAAGTCATTCAACAACACCCAGTAGACATATTGGTTTGCACCATTTATGTATGTATTTATTTATTTTTAACTTAGACCTGCCCTCTTAGCATCTGCAGAAAACTTCACTGTACTGGTCAAAAATAACATCAGATTCCCAGCCTTCAATTATATAAGGTAAGTTTTTACTAATACATTTATTCAGTTTGATTTAATTTATATTGCAGTTGTTTACTCAGGTGAAAATGTGTTAATAAAATACTGACTATATAAACCCCATTTCTCTAAAGAGTTTTTGGAATAATGTTTAATTTGAAAATTCTCTTGAACATTTATTTAAGTGAGAAGTTTTTTTAAAACATACCACAATGGGCAGGCAAGCTGCTGAAAGGCAAAAGTATCATGATTGGGTACAAAAGGTGCATTCTCCAAAGGCTCAGTGACTCACAACCTTTGTCAGTTTAAAAAGACCATTTCTGAACACAAGATTACAAAGAACAGATCTTTCACCACCTACACTACATAATTGTGGAAGGATTCAGGGAATGTTGAAGTGTGTGACTTTGGGAGGACATGAGAAAACAGTCAATTAACACAGTCTATGCATTAATAAAAGCAACCTGAGACCCTATTGTGCAGAGTCTAAGACACTGGAAATATCCCAACACAGTGGGAAACATGACTTTGTCCCAACTTTTTTAAATGTGTTTGCAGGCATCAAATTTTAAATTTGATTGTATTTACATAATACAATTAAATTGGTCAGATGAAACATTGGAAATTGTAATATTATGTAGGTTTTGGGCAGCAAGCGCAGATGGATCTTGAAATAAAACGGTTTATTAAACAAAAAGCACAAACACTAACATTAAACAGAGAAAACACACTAACTATGAGCGACTACGAATACAGACTATGAGAGACTACGAATACACAAGACCATGAGTCGGGTAAATACAACAGTTGAACAACGAAGACATACCGGAAACACAGGGTTTATAAGGGACACATAGACGACTCCCAGCTGACAGGTTAGATCAGGACCAGCTTGGAGGTGGGGCTACAGGGAACACATGGGAAAACGTCACAGAAATCTTTTCTTTGTACCTTTGTTAAGTAAATAAAGGTTCAACAGAATTAGCAAATCACAGATTCTTGTTTTTCTTGTTTTACAAAATTTTACAAAAACTTTTAAGAGTTGGGGTTTGTATTGTACCTGCAGCTAACACATTTTGGTTGTTTTCTAGAAGAAATATCTTACCTGAAATGAAGGACACAGACCTCAAAGGTTGCATCTACAATCGCTACACCAATCCATATTGTCCCGTATTCCGGTTAGGAGATATTGTGCATGAAGCTAAAGAAAGGTTCTCTGATATGGCAGTGGAGGTCAGAGCCTTTCAGCAGAGTATGTTATTTGAAGCTGTACAGGCACTGGCTGCTATTCCGTTCAATATCAGAGATTATTGACTTCATAGGGTGGTGTAATTGGAATCCAGATCGATTGGAACTGTGACCTGAACAGGTTCTTCCATAGCTGTGTTCCAAAATACTCTTTCCGCCGTTTGGATGAGAAAGAAGGCAACCGGACCTTGTATCCAGGGCTAAACTTCAGGTAGTGAAAAATTATTAACATCCTGTTCAATTCTGTTATGGTTTATTTATTTTATAACAGTTTTGAGAAAGAAATTGGATTTTATTCTATGTCGCAGGTTTGCTAGATACTCTACAGTAAATGGTGTGGAACAGAGAACTTTGTTTAAAGTGTATGGTATCAGGTTTGATGTCATGGTATTTGGGAAGGTGAGAGCTCTATTAGCATTGTGCAAATTGCTATCAATATTGTTCTATGCAGTGGCAAAGTTTATTAAAATATATTATCCTTACAGGCTGGAAAGTTCAGCATAATCCAGCTAATTATCTATATTGGATCAACACTCTCATATTATGCTCTGGTGAGGTTTACTTGTTTTACCTGGATGACATAGTTAAGCAGAATTTAAAATCATAAATGAAATGATACTTTGTTTCTGGATAGACTACCATCTTCATTGACTGGCTCATTGGAACAAATTGCTACTCAAGAAAAACTTACCAGAACTACTCAGAAAAGAAGTTTGAGTCAGTGCAAGATCAAAAGGTGGGATAGAAAAGGCACATTTATGCACCTAAGCTGAATTTGCATAATAATTCAACAAATGTGGAACTACTTTTTATCAGGGTTTTCTTGTGAATACAGTGCCTCCTTTGTGTGTCATTTGTGGATGAAGAACAGTTACGGGTGGTGAAAAAGTCAAGAAACAAAAGACTACAGGAGGCCAAGCCACTTTCTGTGCACCAGTGGAAGGTGAGGTCATCCAACACAGTTATTTTTAAGCCTTTAAACACAGCACATATATGCTGATGTATTCACATACCTGTAAATGTAGATCAAAATATAGAAAAAGCCAACTGAAAAAAAAAAAACTCTCCAAAATAAATAAACGTGAATTAAAAAATATTTTAGATTTAGTGCTCTATTCTAGAAATATTCAAATAAGACATTTATTACTTAACATAAAAAAACATTGAACTAAGGGGGAAAAAAAGATTTTAACACTACAATCACCAAGATTTATCCTCTCTCAGTGAGGTTAGGACTGTAGAAATGGGTAGAGTTAGAAATGGGGCCCAGTCAAATGTTGGTTTTTTTTACAGTTACACACAAAAACTAATTTAAATGAGATTTTTTATTGATATTTGAATTAATTAACAAATGCTCTATGAAACGTGTAAAGAAAAAGTAAAAATCAGTATTTTACTTAAATTTGAAATGCCAGTTTTGTCTGTTAAATTTGTTGGTACTATATTCTTAATATAAAGATATACTATACATTATTGATAGAAGATACCCCCCCCCCTTTAAAGGAAACGATCATAAAAATAACATGTATTAGTATTATTGCAGCAATAATAACAATTTAAACCAAACAATAGCATTTAACAGTGCTAAAAATGTTGCCTCAATTATTGTTCTGGCTAACACTATGGTTAATGTGTAATGCTAATGCTAGCCTGTCAGTGAACAATATACTATTTATTTTGATGAAAATTAAAGTAAGTAATATTTTAGGGCAGTATGCTTCTTGCTCCAAAGGTGTAGCATACATTTTTTTTTAAAGCCTTCTCAAAATCTCATCAAATACATTGTTTGGCTCAATCAGTGCTTCATTAAATTAGGTGTGCTGTTAATGAAATTGTATTAATTTATAAATTTATAAATAGTTGGGAGTTCTTATTGCACAGGTGGGCCACAAGCAGAAGAACTTTAAACAGCCAGGTTCAAGTGGGCAGTGGTGGCCTAGTGGTTAGGACACTGCCTTTGGTACCTGAAGGTCATAGGTTCGAGTCCCGGCCCGGAGGTAGTCCGGGCGCTGTTGGTAGCTGCCCGCTGCTCCATGTGTGCACGTGTGATGGGTTCCACATTTCGTTGTGGTGCTTAAGTGTGTTCACAATGACAAATAGTCACTTTAACTTCACTTTAAAAAGTAGGGCATCAGGAGGGATCAGGCTTGTCCAGACAGCAAAATGGGACAGGATTACTGGTATCTCAGGGGCATCATGTGAGAGAGAAGGAGTGGATAAAAAAGAGAGGTCGAGAGTAAGAGAAAATAGACTGTTAGGGAATGCATAGTGATACAAGTGATTAAGAAGGATTTTCTGAGTGCAAGCAGGAACTCTGGCAAGACTAGCTATGACAGCATTACTATAAAGGGGGCAAGAAGGTAGCACAGACATGAAGGGATCGTGGGACATAAGGCAGCCACCCACACCACCATCAACAAACCTGAGTGAATGCATCAAAGTGGGTAGCGACAAGGCAAAGTGGTTCAGAAATGGTTTGAGGGACATGGTGAAGAGTTCAGGGTATTGATTTGGCCTTCAAATTCCCCAGATCTCAATCCAGTCAAACATCTGTGGGTTGCACTAGATATACTATTCCTGTCCATGAAGGCCCCACTTCATAAATTGCAAGACTTAAAAGATCTGAGGAACTGTTGCTAACGTCTTGGTGCCAGATACCACAGGATACCTTCAGAGGTGTTCATACCTCAATGGGTCAGAGCTCTTTTTGCAGCATGAGACGGATCTGCGCAATAGTATATAGATAGTGCTAATGCTATATTTTTTTTGTGTGAGAATATAAAACATAAAAATGTTTTTTGTGTCTGCATATAATAACATCTTTAGCAACACTAAAATTATTATATTGACTCAAAATTTAGCTGTTATACAGTGCATTTTTGCTTAATAAGAAAAAACTGATTACCAAAGCGAGGAGGATGTTGCCACTGAGATCAGTTAAGTGACAAAGGTACAATGAGGCCATAAATGTATTAACAACAGTCAGATCAAGAATTAAATGATGCAACTACTAGGATAATGCAATCATGTTTGTGGGATTTGTGTAAATGATGCTAGTGAAGGGTTGGGCAATACGTATGAACAAAAAAGTTATCATTTGTGATTTGTTAATTCTCTTGAACTTTTATCAGTTAAATAAATATTTTCAGTGATTAACCTAAATGTATTTTGTAAATATAAACACATTTAGATTTTGATACCTACAACATGCTCAAAAGAGTTGTTTACCACTGTGTTACATTACCTTTCCTTTTAATTATACTTTTTAAACAATAGAGTTTCATGTTGCAATTCTTGATGCAGTGGTGGACTGTTAAGTGACCATGGTTTTCTGAAGTCCTCCCAAGCCCATGTGGTTATATTTATCACATTTGCATGACTGTTTCTCATGCATTGCCTTCTGAGTGCTCAAAGGGTTCTAGCCTTGTTCCACTTCTACGGATTCCTTGAATCTTTTCACAACACTATGTTCTGTAGATGGTGGAAGGTTTGAATTTTTTGTAATCTTGTTTTGAGAAATGTGGTTTTTAAACTTACAATTCTCTCGTGAAGTTTGGCACAAAGTGTTAAGCCACTAGCCGCTTTGCTTGGATAGACTGAGCTTTTAATGGATGTTCCTTTGCAATTTATTGTTTCCCTCGCTTGTTACCAGTTCACCTGCTTATCATGGAATGTTTCACAATGGCATAACTTGAATTCTATCATATTCATTACTTTTAATATAAACTGATTGAAGATTGATCAACTGAATAAGAGTGACTTATTCTGTTCATCGACCAGGTCTGTTCATCAATTAAGTTATAGTGAAAATACAATGGTCTCGTACCACATACCTTTAAACAGTCATATTTACATGCTTATGGTTGCAATGGTTGTCTGACTGAGTTATTATTCCATTATCAATTTCTAGCACTACATAAGAAGCTACAACTGAGTTTATATTTGAAAGTTAATAATAATATTAAGGTTACAGGATTATTACTATCTTTGAGATTGTGTAATAAAGTTCTTTGCTTTATCTCCTCTATAAACTTTAACTGCACTGCAAAGTTTTCTTCCACAGATGTCAATTGCATGTAAAGAATAGAAAAAATGTAATTGCTGCAATTATAGCTGCACCGACTACCAGCTCACTTAATTCCTAGTCAATGTTACTTTGAGCTACTTTAAAAACTTGTAAAGCTGAACTACACCAATTACTATATAACCTATGGTATCATCTATATGCTTCTCTTCTGTATTAGGATAAACTGGCTGGCATGAAGGCTTTACTTGGCCTGCAGAACATAAATACCCTAGTACAGAATGGTCAGTGCAGTGAATTCAAAGCAGCCGGAGTGCTTTCTACTGAGCACAGTGTCATAGACACACCTCTGGTGGAGCTGCCTGCCTGCCCAGACTGGTGCCAATGTGGATGTTGTCACCCTTCGACCAGCCTCCAGGATCAACTCTGCTGTCGACAGAGCAAAGGGCGCTGTATCACCACTTCCCCCCTCTTCCCTGCTCTAGTGCTTAACCGTTCCATCTTGGAGATTGCTCGATTCTATGTAGCACCCCTTGCAGAAGAGCATGAGAATTATGAACTTCGTCAGGAGGCCTACGCACAGTATGTCACATGGCGGTTTGGGAACTGCACACCTATGGATGCAATTCCTGTAATACCCAATTGCAGTGTTTGGAGAGTAAGGAAACAGTACCCGAGTCTTGATGGCAAATATAGTGGCCTCATTTTTAGTCAGGGCATTACCAACACCAGCAATGGGGTTCCTTGACTGGACAATTCATTTTACATTTAATTACATTTAACCCTAGTGGTTCTGCAAAATATGTTGCTAAATATTGTTAGATGCCTGACTTATTTTGGACTTTACTTTTAATGCTGATAGAAGAATGATGTCTGTGTCAAGTTTATCAAATCCAATGTTATTTTCTCTTTGTTGGAATGTTCAGTAATATTGTGATGATGGGTGATAAATTGTTGAGAGTTGCTTAGGGATCTTAGATGAGTATTAACAGCCAGAACAGCAGGTTATTTGCTAGGTAGATGGACAAAATGCATCACCCTCTTCATTAAAATTTGATTATCTGCCCTCAAGGTGTAGACTCAAAGTTTTTGACTTTTTGTTACTAATACAAATACTTAATATGCACATATATAATTATTTTATTCATGAGGTGGTGTTTGCTCTGCTTATTTGCATTTACATCTTTTCTTGGCTGTAATCCTAATTTTTTAGTACTTTATATTGTACTTTTTTAACTTTGTACATTGAACAAGCTTGTTTTGAATGCATTCCTTTTATGAGTATTGGAAATAAAAAATAAAAATGGCAGAAACAGTTCTATCCATTGTCCCACAGCTTGTATTTCCAGTGGAATGCTAAAACAGTTACAGAGTAAAAACACTGCCACAGTCTATCAAATCAAACAGACTAAATGGTTAGAGAAAAAATAACCCTACAATGATTACAGTTGTAGTAGATGGCAGCATTTGGGGATCACCAAGTAAGATTATTTGGCAAACCAGAAGAAAGTCTCTTCAACCACAGTAACAGAATCTGAGCACCTCCAATTTAAAGAATTAAAGAATATATCTGCATTTTTATATACAGTGGAACACCTTTTTTATTGTCACTGAACAGTATTTCTGGCAAGTAGTATTCATTTTGCAAACACTTATGCATTTATATACACCCACAAGGTTTTGCTAATTTAGAAGTATAGAAGTGTTTAAGACACCATTGTTTCTTCTGTTTTAAACTCACTTCCTAAACAGAGTGAAGGCTAAGCCCCTCTGGTCCAATCCCACAGAAGAGGAACTGTGGCTTAAAAAGTTAATGGTGACTCTGGTAGGTGTCAGAACACACAGTGCACCACAGTCAAATATGTTTCAGCACGATAAGGGAGACCTACACAATATTAGGCAGGTGGTTAGGTTATGGCTGATCAGTGTATATGAATGACAAAATAACTGTACTGTAGACCTTGTTGGGACATTATTACAAGAACATTACTGTATGCAGCTATGCAGACATTATGTGAAAAGTAGATACTGGACAGGCCTAGAATCTAAACAAAATTGTTAATTTTCTCACATCAAAAATGGCATAATGGAGGATGTAACAACTGTGGCATGGGTGTGAGAGAAACTTTTGTGAAGTTTTATTTTATTGCAAAATTCTGCAAGACATCTAGTCTAAGCATTTTCATTTTTCATCCAATTTCTTAGCAGGTCTTATCTCCTAGTTTAGGCTAATGCAACCAAACAGAATACTTAATTCAGTAAAATTGCAGAGTGGTCTCTTAAAAGAATCACTTATGATCATGGATCATGTGATGATCAATATCTCTGCTTCACAGCTTTTTTTTAGCTTTTGAGTAAGTTTTACTTACATTAGTGCAAATCTAACAGACTTAATGGTCCTAATAAAGAATGGATTTTGGTATAATAGTAATAAAATATTTTAAGACATTTTCAATTCTTTAAGGTGTTAATATAACCTTTATATAAAAGACAGAATACACTGACTAGCCACTTTATTAGGCACACTTGCCTTGACTGTAGACCGTTTCTTTCAATGGTCAGGACCCCACCACAGGACCATCAGTGAGCTGGAATTACTTGGGTTGTAGATTCTCAACACAGAAATAACACAGACATGTCCACTTTCTTTACACTCTATTATTGATGGTAGTTGCATTGACAAACACTGCAGTTTGGCTTAGTCGTCCTCTAGTTGTTTATCAGCAGTCAAAAATCTCTAAAGTTATAGAGCCAGAGACTTTGACTTACATTAACTCATTATTTAAATTACAAGTGGAAAATGTAATTATGTAATTAACCTATTTGTTAGGTTTTGTTTTTAAAGCCTTTTAAAATTCGTGTTTGCCTCAGTATAGCTAAAAAACAGTAAATGAGCTCACGCCCACATAAGTGATCGACAGTAGCTAACCTATACTTGAATAGAACCTTTATTGTCATTGCACAAGTACAACGAGATTAGGGTTGCAGCTTCTGTACACAATGCTATAAAGACATTAATAAGTAAAAGTAAAAATACAAATATAAAAATATAATATCTATATAAATGTCAATAAGTAGATAATAAGGTACAGAGTGTGACAACAATACACAAATGTACTGTAGTACTTCCGTATTCCGTGAAGCAGCAATGACCGTAACGTTATCTGAGGACGTAAAAATAGTGCTTGCAGTATTTAAAAATATTAGCAGTTTATACGATGGTAAATTGCTGATTGCAATTTTTGAGGTCATTTGTAACGGACAGGTTTTATACAGTTTTAGGAATCCACTCTACAATTAGTAAATATTAATGCTGGTCTACAGCACTTCTTTATTTGTTCAAATTTTCAAATACAGTTATAAAAAAATACTTCATGGGATATATTTATTTTTTTAAACACATTTAAAAAAAACATTTAAAACTTTTTAACATAGTGTCTACAGATAAAGGTTATATACTTGAATAAAACAATGAGGAAAAGTTTTTCAACCATTTAGTCAACAAATATATCAACATAAAAAATCTTCTGCGGCGAAAGCAAGTACACCATTGGCCTCTGAAGCTAGTACTGTCCTCTTTAGCAGAAATAACTTATGCTTTTGCATGATTGTTCACTAGCCTCTGCTGATTGTTCAATAGCTTTTAAACTATTTGACCATGCAAAATCACTTGAGTTCAAGATGTTTGAGGGTTTTCTTGAATATACTGCCCTTTTCAAATCACACACTTAAAAAAAGTAAAAGAAAATTACAAAAGGTCCACCTCTGGGTTCAACCGCAACTTTTTGGCCTCACATTACCTCCTAGCACTCAATATAATGCAGAATACATATATATATATATAATATATAGCTGAATAATTGACTGTAAGCTACCTAGTCCCTGAGGCAGCATAGTGACCCTAAATCCTAACAGTTGCACCACCATGCTTTGCAGTTGTTCTTCTTAAAAACTCTATACCACATGTATGCAGGCCAAGTAACTCTCTACATTATTCTGCCTTTGCCAATATGTTCTTTGGCAGCATTGCTTTAATGTCTTCTTTTTTTTAAAGAACAAAGGTTTTTTCTGACGTCTTTTTTCTGATTGTTGACATATACACTTTCCCATCAACAGTTGGATGAGCTACTTGCCCATCTCATCATTAAATTTTGTGGCCTGATGGGACCACATACTTTAGTGGCAAGAAAACACCATAACCTAGATGTCACATAATGCAAGTTCCATCTGCAGAACGTTCTAAACTGTGGCAACATATCAGAAACACCTGATTCAAATTGTTTGAAAGTGTGATTAATTTAAGGGTGTTTATAAATTATGAAAATTTAAATTAAATTATGAAATTTAAAATGACAATTTTGTTTGTCATTTTGTGTTCTTGACTGGCCTGCCAGCAGTCCATATCTGCCTCTCATGGAACATGAATGGAGCTTCATGAAAGGTACAATCAGAGAACAGCCACCACAAACTGTTCAGCAGCAAGATTAGGTTAACATTCCACTTGCAGAACTACATTTGTCTCAGTTGCCAAATAAATAAAGTGTAATAATAATAAAAAAAGAAAACACACACAAGATGATGTAACAGCCTCTGTCGCAACTTTTTTGAGTGTGAAGTTGTCACTTTCCAAACTTGTTTTATTTACAAAAACACTTTTAAGTTGATCAGTGAAAACATTGAGTTTTCAGTTGTTAACTCAAGAGATTAAGAGATCAAGAGATCTCAAGAAATACCATGTTCTTGTTTTACATTGTATGAAAATTCCCAATGTTTCCAGAAATTGGGTTTGTAATTTTGTAAGTTCATTAGTAAAAACAATGGAAGTCTTTTCTTTGAACTTTTATCAATTAAATGAAAGTTCAAGAGAGTTAACAAATAACACATTCTTGTTTTTAATACATTTTCTGTAAAATCTCAACTTCCACACAGAATATTGTGGTCTGAGCTAAAGAGACATAATTATTTTTTATGACAAGAAATCAAAATTAAGTTCATATTACAGAAAAATAAGTAATACAAAATGCTATAAAGTTTTTGGAAAACATCTATCGCCTCTTCTGGAATATATTTCCTCTTCCAGGGCCTCCTCGTCCACGGCCCCGGGCAGCCACTGTAGGAACAACAACAAAAAAAACTCATCAAACTCAACAAAAATGATGCACCAGTTTCCTCAGACAATGAAACTGACAGAAGATTAAACTTGATTAAGAATGATGAACAAACAATTAACTGGGCATGTGTCCAGCTAGAGTAAATTGAAGAGTATGTATATGAATGTAGGAGACTATGGAACAAAAAGAATTTTGCATACCTTGTGCTTTGAGAATGGCTGCTTTGCCTCGGCCAGCTCCAGCTGCTTGGTTTTTGTTCTTCATGCTCTTCAACATAGGAGCATTTTTCAACATGTCTGGTAGAATAAGGAACCTTATCTTACTGCCTCGAATGTAGACTTGCTCCAGCTGGGCCACACGCCCATCCCTGTAGGTCACAGTGATATTTGCCATCTTCACAAAGAGAAGAAAGGCACACAAAGATTATGGTCGGTAGTAGTGAAAGAAAGAATTTGAATGACAACAATTCTGGAAAATTGTCTCAATCAAGTAATCCATACTGGTGATGCTCATAAGAGTCCAAAATTTGCACCCACCACCAAAAAAATATACATTGGTGAAAAAATTATTGAGGCCAGAGTTGCAGTAATAGGCCTAAATCAGTACAACACAAGCTGATTGACTGTTTTGCAATTCTTTAACTGACCCTTGCCGTCCACTGTGGAAGCAAGAGAACTAAAGCTATTTTTGCTGCAAGAGACACTGCAGCAGTGTTCAAATAGTCAAATGAAGCTTCCTTTCCTATCTGCTTGCTCTGATGTCCCCTGATTAGTAGCCCATGGCCCTGTTGAATATGTTGGCCATCATAAGTAAACAAATACATAAGTATGTAGGTCACACTTAATGTTAGTATTATTTCTGCTGCTTTTTATTTAATAAATTAGAGTCCTAATTAAATAACACAGCTCTCCAGTAGTAATTACCACATCATTAAAAATTTAAACTTTTAAATTAAAAAATTTAAAACCTACAGAGCTCAGTACTTCAATGAAAACAATGTCACATCAATAAACAATCATACTTTGTGTCATAAAACTCCCATATAAAAAGCCTAAAAACACATAACTTTGAACATAATATAGGTTTTTGGATTATTTTTTTTATATTACACATTTGCTCACTACCAATGAGTGTAAATAAAACATACTGAACTATGATTTATATTATAAGTCAAGTTATCCTCTATAGCTTTAAAATGGCCATTAAAACCAGAGGAAAACTACTACACCAGTCAGTGTGTGCTCTGTGATTCACAAACAACCAGCCCTATCTAAATATTAACACTGCAAAACAAAGTCACTTACTTTTCTCTGCTATGTTAATGATCTTGTCCAACCTCCTGAGTGTGTTTTTTATGTGTGTTTGTATGTATGGACACAAAAGATAGCCTTGGGTGTTCATGACCTTGTCGCCAATTAACCTGTTCTTTTTTTGGTAGGTACGCATAGGCTACTGCATATCTGGAACATTATTTTGGAGATGCTTTTACTCTGCGGTCTAGCTATAACAATAAAGCGCTTGCCAAAGTGGCTCAGATCCTTGTGCTTTTCCATTTTTCCTGCTTCCAGCATGTCTACATCAAGAACTAACTGTTTGCTTGCTGCTTAATATATCCCACCCCCCCTGACAGGTGCCATTGTAGTGAAATAACTAGATAGTTAAGGTTATTTAATTTACCCATCAGTGGTTTTATTGTTATGGCTGATTGGTGTATATGTGTGTATGTTTGTGGAAGCTCAAACAATAAGCTATAGCATTTTCAGCAGGTTTTTTGGCCAGTATCTTTTCAGTTTACTAGCCATTTGCGGAATCAGCCTGGAAGATGGATATCTGTGGATTTAATACATTTCCAATACATCTCTTGTCTATTTGTATAATCTCTTAGACCTTTTGTGCATTTGTAACTTAAATATTGTTTATAGTTTATAGAACTTTAAGGTTACATCATTTTGATAACAAACAGGTAAACTTTTAAGAGTAGATGATAACATGACTGGGTATAAAAAGAATTCCAAAAATGAATTTTGTCGTTTAACATAATTTGTTAGGCTAAAATTAGTTGTAAGGAAGAGAATATAATATTTCTATAAAAAAAATCTTTCTTTAATCTTTTCTTTAATTCCTAGTCTGTTATATTTAACAATTATGTATTAATAAACACAAATAAATTTGTTAAAAGAAAAACAAAGCTGTTGTGGAAAAGTATTAGGATACTACATTAAAATATGCATATACTGTATTTCAATGAAAATGTAAATAAATAAATAATGTTCTTGACTGCAAATTCTACTAGATATCAATAGAAAAAAATGTTGTCCAAGAAAGGGAATATGATGGAGGTCTCAGAAGACAACAACCACAAACATATACTCAGCATAACTCAAGGCTAATTTCTAACAAACATTACTTAAATCATATTGGACATTAACTGACGATTTTGAAATTTCAAGTACATTAGCACATACATAAGGAATTTGTGAAATGTTAAAAGGGATAAACTGGATAATCAGATTTTTTTTTTACCAGAATTCCAGTGTGCATATGTATTATTATAGCCATCATTTCTACTTTTAATTTCGATTACTTAGCTGCTTAAGAAGGATGGTTAACTATTATGCTCAAATTTACACTTTGGCCAGATGTGAGTTTGATCATACACATGAAATTGATGAATAGCAAAACTTATTGAATGAAAATTGCAATATTTGACCCTATGCAACCCTATGAATGAAAGGTGCTAATACAGCTTTTTTCACATTCTTGAAATAAAATTTACTCAAGTTAAAACTTTTCATTTTCACCTGTTTCACCTAAGAAACCGAAACACCTTCCTTGTAATAAAACTGTAGTTTTCACATCAGATTTTTGAATAAAAACTGTGATTCTTTTCTGTAAACAAGATTATTAAATAAGCTATGCGGAACAAGTTGCCAAGTTAGCTCAGTTTCTCACGAGTGGTAAACACTGCTAAAAGGCTCACATTATACCGTGCGAGAGGACACTACCTGGCAATTCAGGTTATCCTCAGCCTCGATGAGTTTCCCTCGGTACACCTCCCCATTGTTGGTCTCACAAGTGACTATGTGACCCTCTGCTTCATGGAGGACTTTGATCGGCACACCAATCGACATCTTTACTGTCCCGTTTCTTCTGTGAGGGACGAAAAGATAAGCGATAACAAGCAGTAACAGTAATATGTACTTCTTCCGTGTAGTTACTTTACAATACTACAGTAGCCTTGTTTTGGGGCAGGGTATGACCAAACTGCTGGGGTTGAGGAACCCTGTATAACAGGGACAATACAGCAACACTGACTGCAAGACATTTGAAATAAAATATAATAGCACTCGAGAGGGAATAATTTACTCTAAAATTAAATAATGAGCATTGCTAGCATTTTTATTCCAAAGAATGGACTTTCTCATAGCAACAATACTTAGTCAAACTCACCCAAACGTGCAACGCACGTATCCAGGAATATAACCCTGTACTCCGATCAAGAATTTCCGGGTTCTTCTGAAATTGCTCTGGCTCGCCACCTATCGCACTGAAGGCTGAAACGCCTTGCCTCGAGCACAGTCTCTGTGAATTGTCCGGTTTCTGGCTGTAATAATCCACATTATCTACCGCAAAATGCAAATAGTTGGCATGATGGCATGTAAGTTTACTATATTTAACTTTTTTGTTAATAAATCCGATTTTATGTCTTTAATATTTGTCAACTGGTAAAACTGGTCAGTTTTCTTATTTTAAATCAGTTTATTTGTAGTGGGCATTACATTAGGCATTTTAGTTCCTCAAAAAGCTTTCATGGCGGGCTGGTTTTGACTGCAGGGGGCGTACTGCATAAATGCCTGTGTTTTCGAAATGTTACACTGCTTGTGGTTAGGTTGAGAGCAAGGGAGGAAGTATACAAGTATTGGCTGTTCACCTGGGGCTGTGCACTGAAACACAGCTGCTCCACAGAGAAAAGTGTTTCACTAATCGACTTTTTGGGGAAAGAACAGACCAATTCGCCGGACGTATTGACAGTTAGTGATATTTCCAAGCCCGCAACCGATTATGCATAACGTTCATAAATAACCGCATGAAGAATTACCGCTTACTACTTGCGGTTCATTGGTGATAGAAACACTAGTTCCATAATGACCGGTAAGTTATGTTAATAATCTTGAACACTGGAGTTAGAATTTACTTATCTAGCTTTGTAGCATCTGTTCTCTCTTTACCTGATTAGCCGCATGGAAGCGTTAAGTCGTAAAATTTAGGGAGCTGTTATAAATGTATCTGGGCAAGATGATGGCGACTGCTGTAGCATCGCATGTTGCCATAAACCCTAAAGCTAGGAAAGCTAGCTCGTTGTGAATCCGTCATTCCTGTTAAGCTAATGCGCAAGTATTTTTGTAATTCCATTTAAGTAAATCTCGATAGTTTCCAAATGTAACCAAGTGTTTTTTTCGTAGATGATGTCGTTCTTTTAAAAGTACCGATTATCAGACAGCGTTACCACTGGGACTGTGGTTTGGCATGTTCACGAATGGTGTTAAAGTGAGTAACTTACGTTAGTGTTTGGTAGTAGCGTCCCACTTCCTCGGCTGGCTCAGTCTTGTTCAACCTCTGTGTTGTTCTTTTCCAAACCAACCAGGTATATTCACCCAGTGAGCGAAGAGGAGTTCCAGGGAGCCTGTTGGGACCTGAAATTGACGGAGAGTGTGTGGACTATCGACCTCGCCTACCTTATGTGTCAGCTAGGTGTAAAGCACCGTTTCTGCACGCAGACATTAGGGGTGGACAAGGGCTTTAGAAATCAGGTAGACCACTGAAGAATTTCATCTTCATTTAGTTCATATGTAATATCAATTTGAGTAAGTAGTCTAAGAACAATGGGCCTCATTCAACAGCATGTCTTAGCAAGAAAAAAAAGCCAGTTACGCTGTTTACACGATGATACTGACATTCACTATTGTTTGGACACTATTTGTGTAAACAGAAACTATGCACACTAAAGAGCACACATTACTGCATATCAATCTGACACACTTCTTTTAGGACCTCTCTCAAGAAAAAATGTTATTATGAGTTTAAGAAAAAATGTAGGAAGACATTGGTGAATGAGGTCCATTGTGCTTTTGCAAGTCAGTTTCTCTTTTACCTATAAGCCTATTAGACTCAGCCTGAGAATGATAGTTTTAGGCATTCACTTTAAGGAAGACCCAGTATAGTACAGCAACTGTTTTGTTTCACTTTGTTATAACAAATGTTTGATCCAAACATACTGATTTTCCACTCCAGTCCAGAGTGTGCATCTCATCATTCAGCAATCTCATCATAGCCCTTGGCACTGCACAGTGAACTGTTGTAATCTCTGTTTTGTCAGGTAGTCAGAGGTTACAGGGGTTCTTGACCCTGTACAACAGATAGATAGATAGATAGATAGATAGATAGATAGATAGATAGATAGATAACTTTATTAATCCCTTGGGAAGGTACCTTCGGGACATTTAGTGTTAGAAAAGGCACGGTGGTACGGAGCTACTCGAAAAGCTGCCGTCACTTCGGCGCCATCTTGTTAGTATTGTTACATCCACATTATGACAAAGAAAAAACTTGTAAAGTGTGGCCAGGCCTAAATGACTAGTGATACTAATTTTCTGTTTTTGTTTTGTTTTTAAGTCCTTCTACAAAAAGCATTTTGATACGGAAGAAGACCGAGTGAATGAACTCTTTCTGAAAGCAGAGAGCAAAGGAGTAGTGGTGAAAAAATGGTAGAACAAGCTTTTTCTTTAGTGTATCTGCTGCACATACACACAGTACATGGTCATTCCAGTTCAATTTTAGATCCCAACAATTAGTTCTCAGTAGTGATTTTTTTTATCCTGAAAACAAACCAAAATATAACTTGTTCTGACCCATTTTTTTTTGTCTGTAGCTCTGTGACCGTTCAGGAGATCCAGGCTCATCTGGACCAGGGCCATGTAGCCATTGTTCTTGTCAATGCTGTTGTACTGGTTTGTGAGCTATGCTCTACTCCAGTCAAATACTGCTGCTTTCTCCCTGTGGGTCAGAAATGTTTCTGCCGGAAGCCTGAGTACCAAGGCCACTTTGTGGTAGTATGTGGATTTAATCGTACCACTGGTTGCATCTTTTATAACAACCCTGCATACTCTGACCGTAAGTACTATGCATGCATGTGAGAGTTAATTGTATTAATAAGTTAAATGATAATGCTTTTGAAAGATTGAGAGATGTTGCAGAAGAAGCAGTAAAATATCATTCCTTGTTAATGAAGACACCCTTTAGCTTTAACGTAGCACTCTTTCTTAGGTAATTTGTGCTGTGTACATTTCTTTAAATGCTAATCATAATACAAATTACATTTAACTATTTACAATTAGTACGGTCACTTGACAATATTTTCTTTAATAAATCTTATTTAAAAAAAGCATTATCTAAGAGGAAGCTTGACAGTTTGTGTTGGACTGTTTCTAATAGCAATCATTAATGGACTATGCCTTTGATGTACAGGTGTATGCTGCACTAGTATTAGTAATTTTGAAGAGGCAAGAATGAGCTATGGAACAGATGAGGACATTCTTTTCATCTACAAGGACAGTTGATCTTCCAAAGATGACTGACTTTTCACTGTGAGGGTTTTGAATGTCTGAGCTGCAATATTTCCAACAGATGTCTGTACTGCTGGCAAAGAACAGGTAGTATAACACCTCTTGGGCCTTTGATGTCCTTAGAGGAGATATAGGCATACTGCACAAAAGCATATACCACTACAAGTCACTTCAGTCCATGGTGCTAAACAAGCTTTATGATAAGCTTATAAGTGCTATGACGTAAGAAACAATGGGCAGAAAAGACTGAAAAGTACTTACTTTGTGTCTTCTCAGTTTGCTCCCTGCCATTGAAAAAGAAAATGAAGTATAAAGTTTTTATGACAAAATGGCTTCCTCTTAATCCTGTAAGGCTACAAAGTTAGAAGTTTCTTATGTAATTCCTTTACATCGTTTTTACTTTCCTCTGTGCTGTCCCTACAGTTAATTGGAACACTAGTATGGTTAATGCAAGTGAAAGATGGAGACTTTCAAAAACTCAGGTATATTTCATGAAGTCCAAAAGAACAAGAACACCTCGAAGTAATGCAAGTGGATTCATTGTGCCATTTCCTTATGAACAAATATGAAACAAAATGTTACTTGATTAGAACCTTGTCTTGTGCAATGAAAATACCTTACAATGTGAAATTAAGAAATGATGGAATTACCATAGTATGTGCCGCAATACTGGCTAAATGCACTGGGGTGGGCGGGTGGGGTTTCACGTTTACTTAACCAGAATGTACAGAAAACGAAGAAACCTAGCTACATTGTGGTACATATGGTGGCTACCCTTTCCAAACTGATTGACCCTAATTTTATAATAACAGAAAGACTCTTAACCAGTCCATAAACTGTTGGTCATAAACTGTCATTAATAAGGCTGGCCCAAATAGCTTGTCCCAGACTGTAAATATTTGTTGTTTAGTTTCTGATAAGCACTCAAAATCGCCCTTAAAAATGCTTTATAATTAATGATAACTACTGCAGTTCTAAATATATCCAGTGTAATAAGTCAGCTATTTACACAGTGAATGTTGCTATAGACACAGTGAATGTAGCCTCTTTTTCTAATGCAGCCTTGCCAAGCCATGTAGTAAGAGTG
The DNA here is from genome assembly GCA_037974385.1 of Arnoldichthys spilopterus. NCBI lineage: Eukaryota > Metazoa > Chordata > Actinopteri > Characiformes > Lepidarchidae > Arnoldichthys > Arnoldichthys spilopterus. The sequence continues at coordinate 8,112,255 of JBBPDA010000019.1, forward strand.
AAGTATTAGCAAAATAGAATTCTTATTTCATTCACCATCAGTATTTAGTTAGCCACAGCAGCTAACAAACAGGCTGCAGATTTTCAATTCACAATACCTTTTTCAAACAGTACCAACAATATTAGGATGGTGAAGGCTTCTGGTCTTGTAAAATTCACATTTTGATATGTTGGTTAGGAAATGTCATTGGACCGCCTAATCATTTTGAAGAGCGCAAGATACCACACTGTGCTAAGAGATGGGGGACATGGAGACTCATCCTGTCTACCCAGAGAAAGTGAAGACAATTGTGCTTTCTTGGACTCATAGCCACAGATGGGTGTTTTCAAAAGGGAAACTCCTAACTTATTTAACATTTTACCATATCACTGTTCTTTTAAAGATCTTTGCTGATGAAGTGTGTTACAGACAACTTTTTTTCCTGGCTCAGCTTAAATTATTTATTTCTTTAGGTCAGTTTATAATTGCTTAAATTGAGTGTTTTAGTGTTTTCCAATTTGATTTTGTTGTCAGTATTTTTGGAGGTATTATAACTTCATTGTTTTAATAATCTTCTTATTTGATTTGTTGTTTCTTTCATTCTTATGTACATGGGGATTTCCCTCAATGCATCCTGGAATAAATAAAGGTTTGATTGATAGATTTACCCCTAGTAGTGCTTTGCCTATATGACCTCAACCCCATGACATGAATTAAACCTGGTGCTTTACAGGTATTAAATGGAATGAGGTTATTTACCAGCTGCTGTCCAAAATGTTGATTCCCCAAATGGTTTCCTGAATGAAATGATTAGTTCTTGATCTTACTATAGGTTATGATGAGTGTATTTGAAACACTACTTTGTGACATTCTGTCAAAAGAGTGGCTTTTAAGGCTTGTTTCAAACATCAGAAGCCCACAACTTTCTTACATCAGACTGTTTTGGGAATGCTTTGATTTAAATGGGATTTTAGGTGATCGTAGATTTAGTTTCTTTGTGGATTTTTAATATTTAGAAATGTATAAATATTTTATACAGCCACTACCTATTTCTACAAATGATTATCTTGATTAAAATAACCATATAAAGGGCTGTTTATATACAAAAGCCTACATTTGAGACATTTTCATATTCAGGATATTACAAAGTATTAAACAAAAGCTAGTAACTTATAAATTGTTAGGCTTCATGAGTGTTTCAAAACTGAAAGATATTCTTATGATCGGGCTTAATAAAGCCTTATTTCTCCCATCACTATGGAACTTGGAGTTTAATTTATAATAAAAAAAGTTCTTTATCTGTGTTTGCTGTCTTGAGCATACTACACATTTTCAAAAACATTGTGGAGTGTTTTGCAAAAGGAACTAAAAACAAAATGCAATTTTGTAATTCTCTTGAACCTTTATTAAAATGACAAAAGTACAAAGAAATGGCATTTAACTGTATTGTATTTGTGTGTATGTATGTATGTGTATATATATATATGTATATATATATATATTTCATATTCACACCTTTTTGAATTTGATGCATGCAAAATTTGGAGGGGCAAATTAAGAATGAAAATTTTATAGAAGGTATCCTGAGTGGGTATAGATCCAAAAAGATCTAACAAAAGATCAGTCTTGCTAGTAAAAATGGGTCATGGCTCATTACTTTGTGCCAGATTTCATGAGAGAAATCACAAATTTCAATTCATCATGAATATTCCTCTGCAATATTACAAAGAATTTAGGTCTTTCACCACCATTAGTCCCTGTAGGGCAAGACTGGGAATCACTGTTGAATCCATGTGACTTTCAGAAGGCAGTGCTTGAGAAATGGTCATAAATATATCCACTTGAGCTCAGGAGTACATTGGAAGAAAACTCTCCATCAGCACAGTCTGCCACTGCATTAAGAAATGCAGCCTGAAACTATTACACAAAGAGAAACCCATGCATTCATTCTGTGGAGATACGCTGCTCAGTGAGGTCTTAGGTGAACCGAAAGACAGTGGAAACATGGGTCCACCTTTTAGCTTGATTTCTGGAATAACACATTTAGAGTTCTCTGTGCCAAACACAAAATGGACCATCCAGACTTATTAGAGAAAAGTGCAAAAGCCATGTTATGGTATGAGGGTGTATAAATGCCTCTGCCACGATTGACCTGCATATGCATGAAAGTACCAGTGACGCAGAGGCAAAAATTGTGAAGATTACAGGCAGAAAAATGCTGTCATCAAGATGACATTTCAGAAGTCCATGGTTCTTTTAGCAAGACAAAGCCAGGGCTTATTCTGCATATGCTTCAACAGAGAAGCTTGGATATGCAAAATATGTGTGTTTGACTGCAGTAGTCCAGATCTATCTTCTATTGAATATGTATGGCACATATTGGACATGAGAATCAGACAAAGGCACAACATTACTAGTCTCAGTCCCCAAACAATAAAAATGTGTAATTAAAAGTTGTGCAACACCGTGGTAAACATGCCTCTGTCTCAACTTTGTTCATGTTGTAGCCATCCAATTTTAAATTTGTTTATGTTTAAAAATGCATTTAAGTTGGTCAGTGAAATATAACAATTAGTAGATTGTTTTTATTGCATTTTACAAAATATCCTAACTTTTTTGAAAACAAGGTGCTCCCTGGGGATGCTTGTGTGATGGGTTAAATGCAGAGGTCACATTTCATTGTGGTGCTCTTCGTGTGTGATTGAGTCTGTTGACAATGCCAGATCACTTCACTTACATTTTTGAACCTCATGCCTTCCCTAAATGGTCCTAACCATTAACCCTGGGGCTGTTGTAGTCTTCATATGATACAATCATGTTAGTTAACAATGTAACTGTTGCTATCCACTGTCATTACCCTAGGACTTGCAAAGTAATCATTTTCTTGCTAGTCTGTCTCTAAAGGATCATAGCCATGTGGCATAGTAATTTATGAGTGATTTCAGCCAAACACTATCCATGGTGTCAGGCAGACTAATCCATCAGGAGGACCACCAAGGACCACCACTTTCACTACCAGTTCTATGCCCCTTGCCCAACTTGTAAAATATGTCACCTATACATACACAATATAATTTGTATAACTATCTGATCCGCACTGTACATTAATTTAATTGAGGTTTAAGGATTCAACAATTTCAACATTTTATTGTAAGTGAAAAGTGCATTGTACGTACAGATTATGAACTTCCTACTTGAATGCCTGCTCTGCAGACAATTAACAGCATTACAAAATACAATAAAATAAAAATCTGTCTACACTAGCTAACCTATACTAATATATAAATAACTATTACTATATGGTGTAGATGTGTGTATGAAGTGTTTTGACATTCTTAAGCACAGTACTGTATATAGCAATATTTCACTTTATGAGCATTATTATTGCACAGTTAAACAGTCTGACAGCACTGAGGTAAAAGATGTCCCTGAATCTAGTGCATGGTCTGATTGCTCTGAGTGTCTGGCCAGAGAGCAGGAGAGAGAAAAGTGGCCAGACAGGATGGCTATATTCTTTTCTTGCCAAAAAGCCATAACACAAAAACTACTGAACTACCGACTGGACACCACCCTTCTTTAAATTCGAAGACAGACATCAAGACTCCTATCAGTTTTGGCACCTAAGTGGTGGAATGAACTTCCCCTAACAATTAGTCCCTCACTATCTTCAAACAGCGAGTGAAGACCCAGAACTTTGGGCAAGAACTAGATGTCCCATTTGTCACTTTCACTTGGCATCAGCTCTGGTAGAATCTTCATTGACTAGCAACTCTTAATCCAAGTCTAGGTTTACTAGTGTAACTGGTTTACTTGTAGACTAGAAAGCATCCATGCACCATCCATACTACGCTGGGTTAGAGCATCTGCCAAACTCCGCAAGTGTAAATGTAACATACCGCACTCAGAACAGACAAGGGGCCCAGCAACTTCAAATCAAAGCTTTCCTGAGCGTGTAAATCAGCAAGGGTCATCAATAGATGACTATGTTGCACTCTTCCAATAGGTTATTTATATATAACTTACTTAAACCTCATGTTTCAATGAACTATGGCTAACTGAAGTGAAGTTAAGGAGGAGGAAGTAGCAGCAGTAGCTAGCAGTAAAAAACACCAGCAACAGGAAGCAACCAAGATGGCTAGAATCAGTTTTTATTAGTAGCAGTTTTTATTAATGAAAATCTCCTTTTAAGAATATATTGTGACTGTTAGTGTTTCAAAGGGGGTCATGGCCAAACAGATTGCAAACTACTCAATAAGTGATTACAAAAAGACACTTTCAGGTATCAGTTTGGGAATGGTCACTACTTGGTCTGTACCTCTCATACAGTCACAATGTATGTCACACATGCACTGCATTTTTAAGCAGTATTTTCTCTGTACCTTAAATAGGTAAGCATTTTACAGACATGGCCAGAAATACGACTATAACAAGATTGAGGTAAAAAAATTTTTTTTGAATGTTTTACTTTACTTTTAGAAAAATAATTTGTCTCTAGTGCTTTATTACAGGAAGTAATAAAGTAATATAGTTATGTTAATGGTGATATTAACGGGCAGTGGTGGCCTAGTGGTTAGGACGCTGCTTTTGGGACCTGAAGGTCGTAGGTTCGAGTCCCGGCACGGGCACTGCTGAGGTACCCTTGAGCAAGGTATTGTCCCACTACACTGCTCCCGGGCATTGTTAGTAGCTGCCCGCTGCTCCACGTGTGCACATGTGATGGGTTAAATGCAGAGGTCACATTTTGTTGTGGTGCTTGAGTGAGTTCACAATGACAAAGAGTCACTTTCACTTTAAATATAGTTCAAAGCTTGTTAAAATGTAATATTTCTGACAAAATATGTTGCCTTGAACAAATCAGGCAGGAGACACTGATAAAGTAGTGATAGCGTACAGCCTTTATTGCAGAATTTATTCCACTAGTAATACACCAATATAGTCAATAGGCAGTGCAGTACATAACAGTTAATATAGTTTCATATGTTGACTGTTAATGTTGAAAAATAGGGTAATTAAAAATAGTGTAATGTTTGGCAGTTTGTTGAATTACTTCAAAAGACCAAAAAAAATAGCATGGGTTAATTCTGTTTAAAGAAAATGTTATTTTTGACTAATGTGTTGTCATGTTATCAAGTTTTTTAAAGAACATTATTATAACATGGAACAAATGATTTTATTACTATAGCATCATATTTGCCTCTTTTTAATTAAATGTTTTCTACATTTATGACTGTTTTAAATGTCAGCTCATGTATTTGTAACAAATTTATTTTAATTATTAAACTTCTGATTGTAAGATTGCATTAATCAAAATATTAAAATATAGATCAAGAATTAATATACAGTTCATTGTTGCAGAATAGATCATCATAATTTGAAACATATTAAGTGCTATATTCACTCCTGCACTGTTTACAATAAAATGTTCCTTCATACATCACAAGAAAAAGTGTTACAGTGGGGGGAGAAAAATTGCAGGTGTGTGCCACAAGTAGTTTGCTGTGGTCTTGGGACCAGTTTCTAGTGAGTTTATTCCTTGACAATATTTGGTTTGAAGTCATGCTGGACTGCCTTGGTGAGTTCATCTGCATACATATCATACCTCCCGGTCATCTGCAGAGAGATTCATAGTTCAGAACGTACTTGATCTTTATGGAAACTAAGATGCAGAGTTTAATTTCAGAATTTGTTCATGAATGAAAAATTCTGGATACTGCTTCCTAACTCACCTTGAAGTTCCACTTGTCTGCAATTTGGCGATTCAGGTTCAAGTCTAGTTCTGCAACCAGTAACCCATCATGGATTCTAGATAAACCTGGAGACCGACTTCCATCGGGTGCAGCTACATAGCTGGAGCCATAAAAGTGGCCAAAATCATTATGTGCTGGAAAGGGAGAAAAGAATGTAATATAAATGTTTAGTTTGACAACATCTTTTAAACTCAAGAAAAGTTTTCCAACACACAAGTTCTTTTACATCTCTCCGTTTATATCTTTTATTCTGTAAGGACAGACAACTTATGAAAAAAATATTGAAAACTAAAAGCTTAAAATGAGCTGAGCTGAAGGAAAGTCACGATTGTTCTCTATGCCTATACTCACTGAAACTGTAAATTGTACTAAATGTGAACTCAAGTTTAAATAAACATACAATAATGCAAACATGAATGTTTCCTCTGTCTTAGTTTGGTTGAAGAAAATAATTACCTTTCTTTCCATCGCCTGAAGTGAACTCATTCTTGAAAAATTCCTGGGTGGAAAGATACGTTATGCAACTTTAAATTATTTGATGATCACATTACCTGATCTAAATCATGAGGTTTAAACCACAAGAGAGGGCTATGCAGAATTCTGTATATAT
>JBBPDA010000019.1:8118690-8128901 GCA_037974385.1 Arnoldichthys spilopterus
ATGCGAATGCTTGATTGTTTCCTCTGTCTTGGAAGTCGCTTTGGATAAAAGCGTCAGCCAAATGATTAAATGTAAATTAAATGTAAGTCTACTATATATGGCCTATATTTGTGAAGTATCTGGTCATTTTCCGTGTATGTAGTTATAGGTATGTGCTGCTAGTGTTTATCTCCACACAGGAAACGTGAGGAACGACATCTATGTGACACTGCAGCAGGGAGAGTTTGACCGTGGCAAGAAGAAGGGCCCTAAAAATGTAGAAGTTGTAATGAGGGTGCTTGATGATGAAGGGAATCCAATAGAGGTAAAGAGAATAAACAATAAATTATTAAAAAGGTGGAGAATAGGATGTGAACTCAGAGTATCAAGAAGTCTTAATGAATTGTTTGAATCATTATACCATATTTTATTCATTTTCAGCACTCAATTTTTTTTAAAAAGATATATAAAGTTGCTCTTTTAAAGTATACAAATAAACGTATGCTCTTGTTGATAAAAGGACTTTAAGGACAGATGTTCTATAAACGGTTTGATAAATCACGTTCATTTGCATATTTTTTGTCACGCAACTAATTTGGATAAAGATCTTGGCCACATCCTAAACTGCATACTAACACAATAAATAGTATGTAAATAGTTGGCAGTTTTAGCCTAGTCTTTAGGACATTGGCATTGGCACCTGAAGGATGTAGGGCCTGAGCACCACCGAGGTACCCTTGAGCAAAGTACTGTCCCGCTACACTGCTCCCTGGGGGCTGTTGATAGCAGCCCGCTGTGTGATGGGAAGCTCACGTTTCGTTGTGGTGCTTGAGTGTGTTCACAATGACAAATAGTCACTTTCATTCTTTCATACTTTCATAGAACATCACCATTAGAAGTCTGTAATCTGTAGAAATCTGTAATGTAATAAGTTTGCTGTTTGAAAGTGTGCTATTTTGGATGCTGCCCTTAAAAGTAAAAGTCAACTTTTTACTTTACTGCCCTAAAGAGTTTATACCTTTTTAACAAAATTAATATAGAAATCCGTAGTCTTATCAGTGAAGGGATCTATAAATGACTATATGATATAATAAATAATTTAATCATATTACTTTTTTGTACTGGCTGCTGGTAACAAAAATATAGGACTTAATTCCTTAATTATGTTTGTTCTTTTTGTTGAATAGAAAGCAATATTCCCAGGAGCAGGTTTTGATGGAATCACTGAATACAAGTCAGTCATTTACTACCAGGTCAAGCAACCCTGCTGGAATGAGACTGTAAAGGCAAGAACACCTAACTTTCTTTCATTTCAAATCTAACAACTGGTGGTCACAAGACTGTATAATAAAATATAGTAAAGTATAACAACACTCCATGGAAAAGATTTTTTTAACATATTTGAGCAAGTAACTGAACATTCTTTTTAATTCAGTGACTACAGAAAAATGTGATACTTGAACCAACTACTATTTCTTTCAATCATTTAATTAACAAAAATGTCGAGATAATATTCTTCAGTGGACAAAGTAAATACACCCTTGGCTTAGTAGATAGTATGTACCTAATTTAGAAGATAATGTCTTGTAGATGTTTTGCATATTTGTCCGCTAGTCTCTGACATTGGCTTGCACACCAAGAAAAAGCCACATGCAACGTTTTTTTTTATGCCAATCGAACGCACAGCCGACCGAACGTGAGCCCCGAAAGCCTGTGTGGACAGTCTGATTCGCTCCAACATGCAGAAAAACATTGTGTTTGGTCTGCACTCACCTGACGCCACAAACGTCAGGAAAACGCTTAATTCAGACATCTGTGTAGACAGGGCCTTACTGTGGCCAAGCAACCCTTGGGCCTTGTCTTTGCCTATATGTTCTTTGGTGAACTGTAGTTTAACTGTAGGTGAACTCTAATGTTCTTTCTTTAGTGCAGAGGTTTTCCTGACATGCTGGTCAATTTTTACATGCTCTTTCTGATTGTAAATGTATGTGTTTTCATAGCAGCAGTTTGAAGAGTTGTCAGGTGATTCTATGATGAATGTATGTTTTTTTTTTTGCAGACTTCTTTTCACATTAAACAAGCTAAATTTTCTGGGGCAGCTGGTGTAAATGTAAAAAATTTTGTCCATTCTTACACGATTTATGATTTCAGCTGCTCAGCATTCTGTGTTCGCTGTTGTAACATTACCTACATGAACCTCCATAAACTTTCAGTAGGGAAGACATCTGGGCTGGCATAAGGCCAGTCAAGCACATGCACTCTGTGTCTATGAAGTGACACTGTGCAGACTGTGGTCTGAGATTGTTCTGCTGAAATAAGCATAGATGTCACAGGAAGAGAAATATGGAAGAATAATATTGACTTGATGGCAATATATGTCTCTCTAAACTCTAAATATACGCCTCAGAGTCAATGATATCTTCACATACATGCAACTCACCCATGCCAATGGCACTGATGAACCCCTGTACTATCACAGATGCCAGTAACCCATCCTCCCCTAACTGACACTGGATAGCAATAAAATAAAGAACAACCAAAAAGATAAAAAACAAAACGATCTTAGTTTATAAAGGTGGCATTAAGGTGAGGTGTATAACCTTTATGGCTAGGGGGTGGGCAGCAAATGAAGCATGTGAAGGTGGACTGTGGTAGTTTAATTAGCCTAAAGATAGTTAAGCAGAAAGCCCCACTGATGGTCATACAAGATCATACATGGATGGTCATACAAGGTCATACATGGATGGGCAGAAATCCCTTTTGGTGAGGTCTGTTTCAGTCTTTGAATACTAAATATAAGCATAAGGAGTGCGAAACACAGACTCTGCCAGACCTTGCTATAACAGCATAGTTAGAACCCCTCCCCCACTGCACTGTCAGACAGGTGGGTTCAGAGGGTGACAGCACTGGTGTCACAGTTTACTAAAATTTTCTATGTCCATGAAATCCTGACTCTTGTCTTCCATCTCTCAGGGAAACTTAATTACCAAACGCCTGTGTAAACAAGTGAGTTTTCAACCTGGATTTGAAAACAGAGAATGTGTCTGAGTCTCACAGGAAGAACGGGAAGATTATTCCAGGGCTGGGGTGCTATGTATGAAAAGGCTCTTCATTTTGCTGTAGAAAAGTGAAATCACTTTTTTAAATAGGGTATTTGCTTTGAAAAAAAAAAAAAAAGTTGAAAAAAAAACCCACTATTTCCATGGAAAGCACCCCCACCCCCCAAGAATGTAATTGTTAAGTCATCAAAAGAAGACATTTATAAAGGTGTATTCCAACAAGCGTCACCTGCCATTAAGGCAATTCTCATCAGTTTCACCCCAAAAAGTTTAATTACAAACTTTGTCTATGTAGGTTAATGCCAGTTGTCATAAAAGGCTTATGTACACATCATGTAACCTTATTAATGCTACCCTACTGTGAAGTGTTACCAATAATTGTATTATTGTGGGTTTTTTTTTTTTAGGTGGCTATACCCACAGAAGATGTGTGCCGCTGTCATCTTAACATGACTTTCAGACACAGATCCTCTCAGGATTGTGGGTTATTTATCATTTATTTCTCTCACAAAGGGTTTTGAAAAAATACATACCCATAGATTAGGTTTCCTTTTCTTTTTGTCTTTCTGTCTTACTCTTTTCAATTAATATACTTCATATTTTTTCTGTTCAACTATATGCAGTCACTGTTAGCCTAGTTGTTAGGGTCATGCTCTTGTTATTAGAGGGTTGCAGGTTAAAGTCCCACCCCAGGTTCACTTTCATTTCTTGCTGTTGATTTGCAGCTAGAGACAAGTCTGAAAAACCATTTGGCATGGCTTTTGTTCCACTGATGAAGTCGGATGGTACCACTCTGCGAGATGGAAAGCATGATCTCATTGTTTACAAGGTAGACATGCGTCTTCAGATTTTTAGAGCTTTTCTTTTTATGCCCTTTTTATGTGCTCCAGGGTTCAGTTACTACCAAAAAACACTATCCGTGCATGCTTGCCTGCAAGACTTAGTAGTTAGACAAAATACACACACACACACACACACACACACACACACAAGTTTATAAGTTTATGTTCTTCATTATATAGGTGGATGTAAAAAAAGCAGAAGATGCCAAGACCTATCTGACTCTACCATGCTATTGGGCTGAGGTAGAGGAGTATGAGAGACTGAGTGGTAAACCTTTCCAGAATTTAGGCCTTCTCCCAGTCACCAAGGACAGCTTCCAGATCAGCACACTAACCTGTTCCACAAAGCTCACACAAAATGGTATGGTTTGAAAAGTGTACTCATAAGATTTCCAAGAGATAAAGCATCATATGTCCTCCTTAACTGTATTTAGGACATATTGTGTTTCAGTGGATCTTCTGGGCCTTCTGAACTTTAGATCAAATCCTGACAAATTAGAGTTGAATCTACAGAGACTAATGGAGGTTGACGGAAGAGAGATTGTAAAGGTAGGAGTTAAAATCCCATACATGTGGGGGGAAAAGTGCAAATGTTTTTAAAGACTTTTTAAAAGCCATTTCATTTTCTCCTTTTGTTTATAGTTCCTTCAGGACACATTGGATGCCCTCTTTAACATCATGATGGAGACTTCTGCAGAGGATACTTATGATTCCCTAGTATTCAATGCCTTGGTGAGCATAGGTTTTCATATGAGAGATGAAAATACCCTACATGAAGTATGCTACAGATTATTGCTCCTAATAGACATATAGCATAACACCATTATACATAATTTGTGTTTTCTCTATAGTTCAAAGTCATGTGCTGTTGTTGACAGAGTTTATTGTATAGAGTATATAATAGCCAACATAATAAAAGGTCATTCTCTGCACTTTAAATAAACTTAATGCTGCTCTTCTGAAGCATGACAGTATATGAGTGTGGCCTGTTCCACTAAGAGGAGAAACTTCCAAGTATTAGGAATAACAAATGACTGAAAGCAGCTTTATATCTCATTTTGTACTAATCAATTAAGAAATATCACTCAATAAAAACTTTTTTGACATCCCAACTTTCTGGCCAGGTATTTGTAATCTCACTGATTGGGGACATAAAATTTCAGCACTTCAACCCTGTCCTTGAGACGTACATAAACAAGCATTTCAGTGCCACGCTTGCTTACATGTAAGTTTTTTCCTCATGTTCTCATGTTTTTACATTTTTACCTTCATATCTGTCTTTCGCACTTCATAATTCGTTCATTTGTTTTTATCTTGCGATCTTTCTTTCATTCCTTGCCCAAGCATGCATTTTTGTCTACAATAATCATTGCAATACTATCTTGAGTTTAATTTTGGATTTGTTTCTGCAGGAAATTAACCAAAGTCTTGAACTACTATGTTAGCCACGCTGAGGACACAGCACACACTGAGAGGCTCTTTGCTGCCCTAAAAGCCTTCAAGTACCTCTTCCGATTCATTGTACAATCTCGTATTCTTTATCTCAGGTATGTCTCATCTCAAGGTCCTCAGAAACACAGGGCGGTTTTTGTTAAATTATTGCAGGTATGGTTGGTTTTAGGATTCCATGATTTTAAGTCAAGTTTATTTATATAGGGCTTTTTACAACTGATGTCACAAAGCAACTTTACAGAAATCAGGTTCGACCCCACAAATAGAAAGCCAAAGGCGACAGAGGCAAGGAAAAGGTTTTTAGCTGTAGGAATAAACCTTGGGAAGAACCAAGGCTCAGAAGGGGGAACCCGTCCTCCTTTGGTCGACACCAGATAACAAAAACTATATAAAAAATAAATATATATCGTAATAATAGTTCTTAGTATAAATGGGCAGCAGCAGTTCCTTGTGTACAGGTGCTGTGATGACTATAGATCAGTTTTTTGGCAGATAGGGCTGATAATATGGGCTCCTCAGCAGAGTGAGTGGGTTAAAAACCACAAAAATCTCAACCAGTAAGAGAATATCAGGGTCGGTCAGGCTGGTCCAGATAGCAGATTGGGGCAGGATCACTGGTATCTCAGCAGGGTAGCTCAACAGAGTGGGTGAGTGGGTGAGTGGGTGAGTGGGTGAGTGGGTGAGTGGGTGAGTGAGTGGGTGAGTGGGTGAGTGAGTGGGTGAGTGAAATGTTACAAGTGACTAAAAATTGTGTAAATTGTGGTCTGAGTGCAGGCAGGAGCTCTGGTAAGACTCGCTATGACAGTATAAAGGGGAGACCTAGAAAGAAGCACAGTAATGAGGGCATCCTGGGGCATAAGGCAGCACAACCACTGTCAACAAACCTGAGTGAACACGTCAGAGTTGGGGCGACAGCATCCAAACATCCCATTTTACCAGAATACTCTATGCCTGAGAACTCTCCAGGTCTACCCCCTATCTAAGACTAACAGAAGGCTTGACTGATTTAAAGAATGTAAACATTATCTTATAAAAAAAAAGGACTACCATGACTATTTGAAGGAAGATTTTGTCAGATCTTCTGTTTCCTTATAAATCTATCTTAGTTATGCAGTCTTTGATGCACTGATGAGTTTAAATATTCAGGACATCTTGCCTAAAATTAATATAATAAAATAAATGTCAGATTGACATTTGGTGATTTTTTTTTCTTATGTGTCTTAGATTTTACGGAAATAGTGAGGATGAGGATGAGTTTTTCAACTCCATCTGTACCCTCTTTCTCTCTATCAACACTCTGATGAACAGGCCTCTGGATGAGGCTGTGAAGATAAAGGTAAGCATGGAGCTATAGGGAAGCTATGTAAGGTTTCTCTTGTGAAATCATGGTTTGTCACCCCTTTATAAGTTAGTGGAAGATTTTAATATGGCAAAAACATTGAAACAGAAAGAAGTATCTAGATACACATTAAGTAAGTAAAGTTAATTTATATAGCACATTTTCATAGACAAGTCACAAAGCACTGTACAAAGTAATACTAGGAATACAATAAGCAGAATCAATTAAACAAAATTAAAACTGAGCACATAACCAAAAGCCAGTTAAACAGGTGCATCTTAAGCTTTGATCTAAACATTTTGACTAAATTACCCAATTGCAGCTCCAGTGGAAGATTATTCCAAAGTCTGGGACCAGCAGTTTGAAAAGCACAATCCCTACGTGTTTTCAGCTTAGTATGTGAAACAAAAATGCAACCCTGATGAGCAGAAATCAGCGCTTGACTGGTTAAGTAAGGTTGTAGAATGTACAAGAAGTTATACATGAAGGAGCCTGATTATGCAGGGCTCTAAAAAACAATATCAGAATTTTAAGCTGAATCCTAAATTTATCCAGAAGCCAGTGTAAACAAGATAAAACAGGAGTGATGTGAGACCATGTATGTGTATTGCTAAGAGACTGGCAGTATTTTGAATAATTTAAAGATGAGACTATTTTTGCTAAAACATGTAAAAAGAGTTAAACTACAGTAATACAGAATCAGAAGAAAGCTTTTGGCTTTTGTCAATTTTATTTGTATAGCTCTTTTTCAACTGAAGTGTTTACCATGCAACTTTACAGAATCCTCTAAGCCTCTAAAGAGCAAGACAAAGGAGACAGAAGCTAGGAAAAACTCCTAGAAACTGTAGGAAAAAACATTGGGAAGAACAAAGACTCAGAAGGGAAAATCATGATCCTCTGGTCGATAAAGAATATACAAAGAAAAGAAAAAAAGAAAAGAAAATGACCTTAGTTTCTAGAGGCAGCATCAGCTGAAAGCTTATAGCTTGAGACAGGTGAAAAGGAAACCCCAGTGATGGGTGATCTGATTGTAGATGGACAAGGGGCAGCAGTTCTTAGTGTACAGGTGGATGAGTTATCTTCCGGGAGCCATTTATTAATAAACCGAGGCAATCAAAAATTACTTGAATGTCATGATATTTAAAAGGACAATAAACCTGAATATAGTTGGTGTAAAAATGGTATGAGGTATTAAATGAATTTATAACTTGAGCCAGGAGAAGTAAATTTAATGAGAAGTGGGAAGGGCCCAAAACAGACACCTGGGAGACTCCAAAAATCAGCGAAACAGTGACTGAGAGAACTTGCCAACACAAACCAAAGAGCCCCTGTTAGCCAGGAAAGAAGTGAAGGCCAGAGCTGTGCCAGAAATTCAAACAAATTGATTGATGTATTTATTAAAATCCTGTGATCGACTGGCGAAAGCTGAGTTTAGATCAAGCAATATTGAAACAGACCATTCACCTGCTTCTGCAGCCATCAACAATAGAAAGATACTTATGAAAGCCAGACTAGAAAGGATCCAGTATCTTGTATTTCTCTATAAAAGTATTAAGCTGCTGCTCAACAAAATATTTTTAGAATTTTTGATTTAAAAAAATGGTAGATTGGAAATAGGCCAATAATTGTTGACTGAAGAGTCAAAAGCATGTTTGGTCTTGCAACTATACGTTTACTGACAAAATAATGAAGTTGTCTCAATCACTATTTGAGGAGCTGGTGAAACAGTATTTGCAATTGTGTTGAATAAAACTTTAGAGTTGTGCTTACTATTAGAAATAAGATGTCTAAACTAAGAAGCTCTTGTGTCCCTCAGCAAATTGTTATAGGTAACAGATCTTTAAGATACAAGCAGTATAGCTTTAAGTTAGTGGTTTTCTACAGAAGCTCAATCTTTTGACAGCTAAATCTAAAATTTATCCAAAGGGATGTGTTTAACATCTCTACGTATCATTCAAAGGGGAGCAATTTTATTTGATATACCAGAGCAGTGATTGTTAACACCAAACCAATGAATCAGCAGAATCAACACTCCCTGACATAATATAGAACAAGCTAGAGTTTTTTTAGCATTGGTCACTAGTTGGGGTGAAACACAATCAGATCTAGACACTAGTCAGTCAAACAAGACACATTTGTGATCACTAAAGGTAATGGCTTTAGAACAAATGCCTTTTGTATTTATGAAAATAAACAAGATTCCTGTGAGTGAAACCAGGGACATACTGCATAAAATGAAAACATTCAGTGATATTCATAAATTCAATTACCTTACACAAAAGGTCATTTATATGAAGATTAAAGTCACCTACCATTATCACCCTATCCAATTTACCAATAGAAGTTAAAATTTAAAAATTCAACTAAAAGAGAACTGGCATGACCAGGGGGTCATGCCAGTAATACAGTACAATTTAAGTTAGCTTCAAGTTTAAGTTAACTTCAATGAATTTAAGTTAGAAAAAATTGTAGGTGGTAGTACTGACTTTTTGACATACAAAATATTCAAAACTGCATCCACCGTGGCTATATCATCATCTATTGAACGGTTTTGTTGGTATACAAACTGCAGGGGGTCCAGTGAAGGAGGCAGCAGGGTCTTGACATGTTTCATGGTGAGCCTCTCGAAGCTCTTCATGATGATGGGAGTGAGTGTGACATAGTCATTGAGGCAGCAGGAACGATGGTTGTAGTCTTGAAGCATTTTGGAACAGTGGCATTGTTTAGGGAGATGTTGAAGATGTCCATGAGAATGATGGCGAATTGGTCTGCACATTCTCTAAGCACCCTACCAGGAATATTGTCTGCTCCAGCAAGCACCATTTTGGTCCGAAGAGAGCGTTGTGTGCTGCTCCTGCACTGCCATCTTACCAGAAGCCATCTACCTACTGCTCACCATAATGCACAATGCATCTTGTGACTTTTTGTTTAACTGCACTGCCACATTACTACAGTAATGTGCATTGCACTTTAGTAATGCTGCACCTACTACAGGATATTGATTTTATGGATTTGTACTCATTATGTTATTAGTAAGTTAGTGTTGTCTTTTTTGGCAAAAGAGGGCTATCAAAGTAGGAATTTAATTGGACAGTGTAACAGCTTGTTCTACACTGCACATAACAATAAACTCTTGAATCTTGAATCTGTCCTGTGTACCACAACAAGACTGCTACCACAGCCAGATGTTCAAGGTACAAACATATAAACTAGATTTTTGCTCCATAGCATATTGTGGCAGACGACTTGCTTATTGGAAGAGACAGGTAAAACTGACCTTCCGGAGGTACGGAGATCTTATATGGTGAAGAGTAGGACTCCCAACACAACACCTCCACATCATCACATCACTGAAGGTGCTGAATCCTTAGCTGTAAACCAGTCGTACACACTTCTTCCGAGACCTCTTAGGGCTGTTTTGAGCGATAATACGAAAGGACAGAAAAGGGTGCCATGAACCAAAGCATTTACATTTACATTTAATCATTTGGCTGACGCTTTTATCCAAAGCGACTTCCAGGACAGAGGCAACAATCAAGC
>JBBPDA010000019.1:8129001-8141119 GCA_037974385.1 Arnoldichthys spilopterus
TTCCACCATAGAAACCATTGCATTTGGGAGAAAATGACTTTTAAACAGCTGTCCACTGTAGTGACCGCTATGCACCAGAGGGTTAAATAGCACAATATGCCCAAGGAAATGCAAACACCTCTGTTGCATTCATTTGGATCGTTTTGGATGGGAGTATCTGACAAATTGTATTTACTTCTGTGGGAATAATTAATCATTTTTTATGTTGTCTGCATATACTAAAGTTTGTTATTGTATTGGAAGTTTTCAGAAAGACAAATAAGCTACTAAAATGTGTAAGTGTGGTCCAGTTCTCCTCTGTTTCTAGAGGAATGTTGATTAGCTGTTCTTGGGTTGTGTGACTAGCACAATGTGAAACACTATGGAACAGTCCTTGAGGCATATGAGATTGAGAGGAGAATTGTTTCCTGCTTTGTTCAAACAAATGTCTATTACCTTGTCTAATTTTCCCTTTATCACTCCAGATACAGAACAGAGGAGCGGAATGTTGTTTATTCAAAACTGCTGCTGAACACTCTGAATATTAACAACTTAATGAAGTGTGAAGTTTATGAAGTTCTATTTTCCTTCAGAATAAATGTTAGTAAATATCACATTTTCATGTGACATATGTATACAGTGAAGTGAATACTTTAATTATCTAAATACAATGACACTTGTCATGAGGTGCCATGTATTATGCATCAAGAAAACAGCTTTTGAAGTTAATGTGCTGGAAGCAGTAAAAATGGGCAAGTGTAAGGATCTGAGACACTTTCACAAGAGCCTTACTGTGATGGCTAGACAAATGAATCAGAGCATCTCCAAAACGGCAGATCTCGTGGGGTGTTCCTGGTATGCTGTGGTCAGTACCTACCGAAACTGGTCCAAGGAATGACAACCAGTGAAATGGCAACAGGGTCTAGGGGGCTGAAGGATCACTGATGCGCATTGGGAGCAATGTATAGTCCAACTCGTCCGATCCCTCAAGTGAATTCCTGCTTTGAGTAAAAGGTGTCAGAACACACAGTGCACCACAGTCAGAGCTGTTTTGGTGGCATTAAGGGGGCCTACTAAATATTAGGTGTAGGTAGTTTTAGCATTATGGCTGATCAGTGTATATGTTCCTATGTAAATGGGCAAATGATTCTAGGAAAATCCTTTAATTTTTATTGGAATTTTATGGAAATCCTTTGAATGGCACTTTAGGGATGCAAAACTCACCTTGTTATCCCATTGCTTCGCAACTATTCTCTTGAGTGTATGCACATTCACCTGGTGAACACAATGTGTAAAAGAGAATTAAAACTAATGTTGTGTTGCCAATTGGCTGAACGCAGGGGCCCAGGTTCACTTATTTATCTCAGCAGTTTCAGAATTGACCAAAGCCTTGATGTTTCCCTCTTACCCCTCTGTGTCTGCAGGGTCCCTGGCGCGAGGCCGCTGGCTCATGATCCCCTTGCTGGTGCAGGCCTGGCTCATCGCTTCCCCCAGCAGAGTCCGAGAGCGCCCGTGCCCCCGGAGCTGCCGCTGTGATGGCAAAATAGTCTACTGTGAGTCAAATGCCTTTCGCGATGTGCCAAAGAATGTGTCCATGGGATGCCAGGGCCTCTCTCTGCGCTACAACAGCTTGGTTAGCCTCAGGGCTGGTCAGTTTGCCAGCCTCAGTCAACTTGTATGGCTGTACCTGGACCACAACTACATCAATGCGGTGGACAGTCAAGCCTTTCAGGGCGTGCGCAGATTAAAGGAATTGATCCTCAGCTCAAATAAGATCACACAGCTGGAAAACAGTACGTTCCACACGATTCCAAACTTGCGCAACTTGGACCTCTCTTACAATAAGCTGCAGGTGTTACAGCCTAACCAGTTTCAAGGATTGCGTAAGTTGCTAAGTCTCCACATAAGGTCAAATTCCCTTAAGACAATTCCCATGCGGGTGTTTCAGGATTGTCGAAATCTTGAATTTCTTGACTTGGGCTACAACCGACTGAGGAGTCTCACCCGCAACGCATTTGCAGGACTGCTCAAACTGACTGAGTTACACTTGGAGCACAACCAGTTCTCAAAGATCAACTTCTCCCATTTTCCTCGCCTGAACAACCTTCGAGCTCTCTACCTGCAATGGAATCGGATAAAGTCTATTACACAGGGAATTACGTGGACCTGGACCTCTTTGCAAAAGCTTGACCTCTCTGGAAATGACCTGCAGGTGTTGGATGCCAGCATTTTCCAGTGTCTCCCCAATTTGCAGACCCTTAACCTTGACTCCAATAAACTTAGCAATGTGTCTCAGGATGCAGTGGCAGCCTGGATCTCTCTAACTACTATTAGCCTAGCGGGAAATATTTGGGACTGCAGTCCCAGCCTCTGCCCTCTTGTTGCTTGGCTGAGGAATTTCAAGGGGAACAAGGAGGCAACCATGATTTGTGCTGGACCCAAGGAGGTTCAGGGTGAGAAAGTTATGGATGCTATGGACACATCTGGGAGCTGCAAGGCTACCCCGTCTCCACATCTTCTGGTCTCCACTACCCTCATTTCCCCATCAAAACCTGGGCGAGTCCTAATTCCCACAATAACCAGAGTGAACAAGGAGAGTACTCGCAACACCCCTATTGTTCCCTCTCCAACTGTTGCTTCCCCACCTGTTCCTGAGCAGGACTATGAACACGTTTCCTTCCACAAGATTATAGCAGGCAGTGTGGCACTCTTCTTATCAGTTGCCATGATCTTGCTTGTGATCTATGTCTCCTGGAAGCGTTACCCAAGTAGCATGAAGCAGCTACAGCAGCACTCAATGGTGAGAAAGCGTCGGAAAAAGGCGCGGGAGACAGAGCGTACCCTCAGCTCGCCACTACAGGAGTATTATGTGGACTACAAACCCACAAACTCTGAGACCATGGACGTACTAGTCAATGGGACAGGACCCTGCACCTATACCATCTCCGGCTCCAGAGAATGTGAGGTATGATCCGTCGCCTCCTAAAATCCATTTCCACTGCGGGCTACAAGAGGTAAATGTCCTGTCGATGTGAAAAAAACAATGTGTTGTGTTCCCATTTCCCCCCGCTAGCCATACCTGTTTAAAGGGTAGGAAACATGGGTCAATGCATGGCAACTTGAGTCACAGGTTTTTTGGGCTTGTTTTTCAGATTATTTTTGTTTGTTTGTTTGCTTGTTTGTTTACCTCAGGTATTGTAACCCAAAAGCATGCACTATGACGCATATGATTGAATCAAATGTCAATAGTGGTTTGGGGGCCTTCAATCAGCTAAAAGAAAACAAAGAACACAGCTATCAAACATCAGCAACAATTGGTTTTAAAAATGGATGCTATACACTGAATCAAGTCTCTGTGCAGTGGTCCTTTCCTATCCTGAATGTGTTTTTGTGACTGTGTTAATATCAAAATTCATTGCCTTGGGAAAAATTAGGATTGCTTGGGTGTGTTAGAGAGAGAGAGAGAGAGAGAGAGAGAGAGAGAGAAAGAGAGAATGACATTGCAAAATATAGTTTCTTTTTGAATTCAGAGTACATATGGATTATTAAAAGCAAGGTTCATGATACGTGTTGTATCTGTAGGTCAGAGCATAGCTAATCACATGCTATCTGTAGATATGAGATCATACTCTCTCTGGAGAGATCTAGGTGTTTTTCTTAGCAGGTGAGGCTCCATAATGTATGTGCTGTCAGATATTCTTTCCATGATGTGTGATCTAATACAGTTTCAGAGCTTAACAACACATAGACAGATTAACACACTGTCCAAACTCCCAAGCTGAGGTGCTAAAGTGCACACTGTAGACACATTTCTCTTCATTTCTACAATATAAAAGGGCAAAACCTTTACACATTTGGAATAACTTGCCATATTAGCAGTCAGCTTTTATGTGTGCACCTGCCCATAGGTATTTGTAGAAGTTTTATTCAAAATTTTAATCATTCTATAAACAGAGAAGTTATTTAATAACAGATGATATAATTTAAGGTATTTAACGTTTTTGTTTTGTCAGGTTTGATCTCCACTTCTGGATAGTCATCTCACCAAAACATTTAATCATGTTCTACAGTTTCTTACAGTTATGTGCAAACGGATTGACCTTTTATTACTGAAGACACTGATTCCAAACTTTTGAACAGCAATGTGAATTATTTGGACTGCAGTTTTCATATTTCATCGCTCATCTATCCCTCATATAGTTTATGCATGATGAAATGAGTGTGCTCCAGAGTGTGCTACTTTATTCTTTGGTTTTCATATCATAAACTATAAATACATATGAGTAACAATGATGCAACTGTTATGCAGCAGTTGCTGCTCTGGGTCAGCAAACACCTCTGTGAAAGGAATTCACACTGCACAGCTGTGCATTACTAGAATCCATCCCATATGTAGAGGTTATAAACCATTATAGTGCTACTGATACGGAATTTATAATAAAACTATCATCTCAGTCTGTATGTCCGACCAGGAAATCGTATGTTTGTAAAAGTTCACTTCAAAAGTTCACATCAACTTTTTACCCAATTTAGCATTTTTGTTCTGTAAAGAAAAGATCAGAATTTTATTAATCCTAAAGGAAATTCATGTGCCTTTTACATGCTCAGTGTAACAAAGATAGTGGAAACAAAGTTAAAACAGAAACTACAGTTAAGGGGAATTAAAAAAATTACTAAATTAAAACAACATAAAAAGAACAATAGGCCTTCGTTGATATCTTATAAATACTTTTCTTAATTTTGTCTTGAGAAACGTAAAAAAAAAATATCAACATCATATTCATAACCAAGTATTTTGCACAAAAAAATGTCAGCACTCCAATGTGCAAAAGTGTGGTCTTGACTGCGCGTAGATTCTGTTCTTACCTGTAAACAAATCCCAAATAGCATTAAGAAGTGTCAGAATCTCTGTGAAAACTGTGTATGTGGGTTTCAAGAACATGTTTCCTTCCACAAGATCATAGCAGCCAGTGTAGCACTTTTCTTATCAGTGGCCATGATCTTGCTTGTTATCTGTATCTCCTGGAAGCATTACCTGAGTAGCATGAAGCAGCTACAGCAGCACTTAATAGTAAGAAAGGGCAAGTTCTTCTTAGGAACTGCTGGTGAACAAGGCCCAGTGATAATCTGTTGCATGCATCTGTTAGTTCCACTTTCAATATGATCAAGTTAATACTGTTGTTGATACACTGATCATTGTCAGCACTGCAGGTTCATTTAGATCAGCTGAAATTTGCTTCTGTGCAAATGTTAATCTTAAAGCAGGGGTCAGTAGTCTTACCCACAAAGAGGCTCCTGTAGGTTTTCGTTCCAACCAAGCAGGAGCTCATCTAACTAATCAATCAGAAGTTTAAGTAAGTGCAATCGTGTTAGCTTCTGCTTAATTTTAGTGAAAAGTTTCAGCTGCACCAGCCCTTGCAGATAAGATCGGTGACCCCTGCCTTAAAAAGAATGATTAAACGAGTACTATACGTTGCTTTTTTAACTAAGGTTTAACTGCATTTGCCTTCTGGCCAGACAGAATACCAATACCATTCCTCCACCTACACCCCATATTTTTTCATGAGGGCAGAGAACACAAAAGCTGTTTTTTTTTCAGAATCATCCTTCTTACTTAGGACATTGTTGCACATGATTCAGTGTGTTTGGTCTTTGCCTCTGTGAATCTTGTCTGTTTTTCTGTGAGAACATTGGAGGGCATTTGTTTTCTATCCAGTGATAAATATGGAACATATACTGGTGCATATTTCAAACACATAGCTCTTCATCATTGCTCTTCGTCATGGTTCATATTGTCTGTGATGCCTCTGTGAGTGTTTCAGTGTCTTGGCCACTTTTATTCATAGTTGCTATGATACATAGGTCTTAGAAACCAGACCAGGAAGGCTGATGGTGTATTTTGGTGCACAGAATAGATGTTGAAAATGAAAAAAAGAACGAACACACACACACACACACACACACACACCACACACACACACACACACACACAAACAGACATTTTAACCAACAGTTCTTTTTTTGTTTATGTGAATCTGTAACAAAGACAGCTTTTTTCACTGATCTCTCAATGTTTAATTATCATCTACAAATCAAGTCTGAGGTTAGTTACAGTATAGACAGTGTGCTCCATAAATCCATAAATTTTTTTCAAATATGACAATGAGTTCATATTAACCTCTCTGTTGTTTTTATATCATTCTCTCTTCATTTTCTCTCTGTCTCTCAAAATCTGTCCTTTTTGAAATGCATAAAATATATAAAAGGCAGAGAGGATTGCATACCACCTATAAATATTATACACATTGATACGTATTACATATTGTGTCTATTTTTGTTTGTTTCTTTGTTTGTTTGTTTGTTTGTTTGGTTGGTTGGTTGGTTGTTTTTTTGTGTATGTGAATAGCACTTATATCAGTATAACTGCTACTGCACAATACAGAGTCAGATAAAAACCCACTCACACTAGTGCATTCACGTCCACTGATGGCATGCAGTAGCAGAGTCTTGAATGGCATTTTCAATTATTCCTTATGTTTTTGAAGCAAATACTGTCTGTTGGCTGTCAGCAGCACGACCATCTACTTTCTAAAAAAAAACCTGCATCTCTTCAGACATATCATTAACTGCACTGCAAATGAGTGAAATGCGAGATTATAGTTGCCAAAATGTCGGCCTTGTCCTTTAATTGCGTGGGTGCTCTGTTTTGCTCACCAGCCGAGCAGACTCTGGCAGCATTTTGTTGACGAGGCAAGACCACAGGAGGCATGGGCTGGAGGCCATTACAGAGCCCCCTTGTTGTGTGCAGTCAGTCTGCCCGTATTTACAGCGAGAGGGACCTTGATTTTATCTCAGGAAATTGGAAGTGTCAAGGACAGAGCGATCTGAAGACGTAAAGGCAAAACCCTCGTAGTGTGTGTTTTACTTCATAATAGTAACCAGTGACCTTCTCTGACCAGGTTAAGAGTTTACAAGGGAATAAAGAAGATACAGAAAAGTGAGGGTCAGATGTACGTGCGATTTTACTAAGACTCTACACAGGCCTCAGAAAGAGCATTGAAACACTGGAGTCATCAACAAGCCTGAGAGCATGGACACAATGATTTTCCAACACAGCATCCTGCAGGAGTGTCATTCTACTCCAGACAGAAATTAGAGCACAGGAGAAGGTAAAACATTTAGTCCTGTTTTATGTTGTCTCTAATATTTACCAAGGCATGCACCATGAGTGTAACTACTGGTGATGTATTCACTGTTACTGTTACAGTGCAACTCATGAAATCACACACTTACCAATTTCAGTTTTCACTCACTCAATTACATGTGTGGATCCTGATGCAGTTACATGAAGATTTATTACAGTGTTATCAAAATGGATCCAAATATTCTTAAGTTTTTCTTGTAATATACATTAAACATTATTATTTTTTTAAATAGTAATTTTGGAGCATTGCTATTGCTTCATTTATCTTAAACATTTCACAAAATATCACCCTCTAAGCCATGCCCAACAAGCCAGCATCCTTATAGGTAAGTCTGTCAACTCGGCAGCTATCCTGGCAAGGCCCCAGAGCTGTTATTTCTGTCCATCCAAGACCAGGCTGTTACCTACATACTGTAAGAGATGAGAGATTGTTTTTTTTTTCATTTTAGATCTTAAATCATTGATCGTTTTGTTCGTTGTTCTGCAGAAGCTCATCATGATTTTGATTTTGATTTATTTTTTTAAAAATAACCCCCCACAAACATGCTACTTTAGGCATTGTTAAACATATCTAAACCAGAAACCAGAAAATGTTATTGCATTTAAAGATCATATTTAAAGGTTTCACTGCACTCCATCAGTTTTATCAGGGGACAAAAGAGCACAGCTTATAAGCTTTAAAACAAGCTGTTATTGTATTTATGAACATTTTCAGGATCTATACACACTGAATCATATAAACAATTTATGGTAAACCTGAGCAAGATGGTTCATGAGCTGATGGTTTTTGAGGGCTTTCTACCAAGTCATGCCAGCTGATAAAGAATGTACTTGCTGATTTTACTCAAGGTCAGATTTTTTTTGAAAGATAATCAGACTGTCTTTATGCTTCTTTTTCTGTTAAGCAGTGTAGGAAATACAATAGTCATTAGCAGGTTAGCCTGTTAACCTCTTTCCAAGCGGGGGGTCGATTTGGTCAACTTCCGCCCTGTTTTGTATCATTTAAAGCTTAATAACTTCAGATCAGAAGGTCATAGAAACATCATTCTAATTGAAAACTGATCAGGACAGGTTTAATTGAAAACAAGGGCCCTTTTTTATCTTTTATTCTAAGTTTAGTTTGTATTTAAGTAAGAATAAAAAGAACCTGCCTCATACCAACTTTACTTTTGAACAAATCTAAAAATACTGTGGATCTCTTCCAAATTATATGATGTCCATCCCACATGTGTCATCTGTATGTATGTACAATTTCAAAGTGATAGAATAAATGGTTCAAGTTTTATTTAATAAAATGTAAGACAAGGGAGAATTTGGCAAATTCCTGTCTAGTTGTACAGTTGTATTTAAAGCTTTCATCTACACCTTTAAAAAGTAAAAAAAGAAAAATAATCTTTAAAGAAAGAAATAATGCATGTTATAATATACAGGAACAAAAATCTAAATGTTGTAAAGCTTCATTTTTGATACACTTTACATTTTAGCTCGTCTACAAAATAAACATTCACTACGTCCAGTGCGTTTTTCAAACTGTCATATATACAGAATTGTAAGCTAAACTTGTCTTCAATTCTTTTTACTTGCTCCTGTAAAGGAAAAGGAAAGAGGAAAAAATGAATGCCATACTTAGTTGCTAAAAATCTCAGGGTTCAAACTGGCTGTTAACAGTAGTGGAGCAGTTTTTCTTTGCTTTTCTTTTTCCTGCCTGTGTCTACACATTACAGTTTTTTTTTTACAACTAATACTGTCAGTTAATCCAGCTTTTGTATATTAAAGCACACCAGACCTTGAAACCCCCAAAACACATTTGAAATCAATGGTAAAATCGTATTAAAAAACCATGAATTATGTGTGGTCATTGCAAATTACACAAAAAAGGTTTTATTTTTCAGGCTAATATGTATGTGCATCTCCACAGCAGGGGACACCTTGTCTTGCTTATCGGGGAAAAGAGCTGATTGACTCTTTTTATTGAAAGGCTTGACTTCTCATAATGCAATCATGAGTTTGAGTGTTATGAGCTATAACAGTCATATTTCAACCAGTGAAATGTCTCCTCCTCTAATAATGCCTCTGCTATACACCTGTCTTGTTGTTTAAGCAATACTGAATAAGCATAAAAAAAATGATAAAAAGCAAAAAAGGTCAAAGGTCAAACCATTAGAAAATACTTTGTGCTAGATTTCCTCTGTTATAATTCATGACAAAACTGAGGGTATTTGGTTCTCTGTTACACAGAATTGGGCATCAACCTTCCAAATGTTGACACCCCCAACCGTGATAGCAGGTGCTTTGATCTGTGCGCCAAGTATGAAACCTGAGCCTTCTATCCAGCTCATTCTTTTAACCAAATGTTCTTTGCACTCTTTGCTTTATCACACTCTCCATTCCTTTCATAGTCATTTGTACATTTACATTTAGCTTTTTTATTGATTAAACATTTACACTGTTTACATTAGTGTTTCATATTTTTATTTGTGTGTACTGTACGTGTTAGGTACTTAACTAGTTAGCTTTTAACAGGCATAGGTTATTGGCAGGGCCAGTGGGACCAGTGCCCAGGGGCCTCTGACTGCCAGAGGCCTTGTGGGGTTTTAGAACACAAGGTTTAGTGAGGCTAAAATACTTGAAAAATCCATGTAGAAAATGCAGATAACCAAACAAATGGGAAAAAAATAGTTCTCAGGCCTCTCAAGTTTTAAATGATCATTGACTAATCAGATGTTGCTATTTAAACAGGATGCTTTAGGTGTTGTGTAAGCCTCTAAATTTTCATGTGTGTAAGATGATTATTTTGGATTAGTTTGGTTTAAAAAAGAGAAGAAATTATTTAAATGTGTCTGTTATGACAAATGGAAAAGATTAGGCATACAATTGGTGTGAAAAGATCG
This sequence comes from Arnoldichthys spilopterus, assembly GCA_037974385.1. Taxonomy (NCBI): domain Eukaryota; kingdom Metazoa; phylum Chordata; class Actinopteri; order Characiformes; family Lepidarchidae; genus Arnoldichthys; species Arnoldichthys spilopterus. The sequence goes on from JBBPDA010000019.1 coordinate 8,139,076, forward strand.
GGACTATCATATTATGTCAAATGAAGGGATGGAGGTGATGATCACATTTGTTGGTAGATGTTGGAGCATTGGTAGCAGGTTGGGAGTAACCATTTTTCTTGGCCTTGAGAGGAAATGTTTTCAAAAAGTAGTTGGGATCAAATTTACCAATCCTGTACCAATCTGGTACCTGCTGTCCCCAATGTGAATGATGCCTGTTCATGGCCACAGTAGATTTTTGTAGATTTTAAACAACAAATAAAGATATATGTATTAGTTGCAGTGCACATGATAAACATTGATTAATATCATAGTTAATGTATGTCCGTATGTATGTATGCATGTATGTATGTATGTATTTATTTGCTACAATGACATATTAGGGGCCTCCAAAGATGCTTAAACCCAGGGCCACTGTTCCTGGCTGTTCAACCTTTTTTCATTTTTTATTTAAAATAAAGCTACCAAAATAGTTCCTTGGAACAGTATCATAGGAGAACCATTTTGGTTCCATTTTACATTTACAGCATTTAGCAGACACTCTTATCCAGAGCGGCGAATAACAGCTCTTTGTAGTCCATGTCTGTTCTTCTATCTGTAAGGTTAAACACATCAACAGTGGTCATTCTACTAAGATGCTACTAAATAAGTTACACACCATAACAAACCCTTGAGACGTTGCTTGAAGACAGCAAGGGACTCAGTAGTTCTGATGACAAGAGGAAGTTCATTCCACCACTGGGAAGCCAGGACTGAAAAGAGTCTTGTGCATGTCTTCCTCTTCTTTTAAGCTTTGAAGGCTCGAGGCGAGCAAAGGTTCTTCCATTTCAGTGGTTCTTCCATAAAGAACCTTTGAAAATTCATTGTTTCTGGAGAACCTCCACTTAATAAAAAACTCTATACATTCTATAACAACAAGAGATGTTTCCAATCATTTTGAATCGAATTAATGTAACTTCCTTATCTGATTATGCTGAGAGGGCAGAGGCTGGCAGAGATGAACTTTTAGTTCTTCTGCTCACTAAGTTTATTTATCCTAAGAAACTCTGCCCTGGTTATGTGCATTAAAGACGGATTCATGCTTAACACCACCATAAAATCCCTGCTCGATGACTGATGCTACTCGTGGCAATTCTCCAAAGTCAGGGATGCTTCTTAAAAGTGAAGATGCTTTGGCAGCATTGTATCAGCACATTAAAGTGAACTTCTGTCGAACTACAAATGCCCTTTTTACTGCTAAAGGCCCTCTTGCTGTTCTTTGTTGGTTCAGCTTCTTTTGCTCCAAATGGCACAAAGTTTGTCCTTGAGCTTTGGACACCTTCCCGGTGTCTCTGGCCCTAACCCCGCACTGCTTCATCGACCACATGCAGCCATTCTGACCATGCACACCTGACAGACCTCACACAGGACTGTAGAAAGAAAACGAAACACATAGTTGGGCCTTGCGGCAGTATAGAGGTCCACTTTACACTTCTGGGTCTGCAGAATCACTGTCAGTAAAATGTCAGTTGTAAATATGATCTTCATCTCTTCATGAACTGGGTTTGAACCAGGTTTTTATGTTCACCCTTAACCTTCAGAACTGGCAGTTATCACCAGTATTAACAGAAGAATATGAGCTATTTCTCACTCAGCTCATTCACACCAGTGGAGAAATGCAGGCATTTAGTATTAGTGCAGAATTTTCAGCTCATGCATGTGTGAGATGCTTTGTGACTCTGAATATATATATACATTTCAGAAGCGAATTGTATTTTATTAGAAACAGCAATGCAATTAAAACATGATTATCATTAACTGTTCCTGGAACAGAAACATGAGGTTAAAGTCACTGTTAGAATTTTTTTAATTAAAGAATTTTCTGTCAAAATTAGAAACACATTTAATCTAAAGAAAAAAGCGCACTTTTCCCTTTTGACATTGAAACAAACTGACAAACTCATAAATGCAGATTTAAAGCTGTCAGTATATAATGTGAACACATGTGAATGTCAAGTCAAGTCAAGTCAAGTTTATTTGTATAGCTCTTTTTACAACTGACGTTGTCACAAAGCAGCTTTACAGA